>JAABNY020000039.1:23864466-23901186 GCA_015164015.2 Brevimyrus niger
GAGATTGTCTTGACCAGGACCACACCCCTAAATGCATTGAAGCAACTGCCATGTGATTGGTTGATTAGATAATTGCACTAATGAGAAATTGAACAGGTGTTCCTAACAATCCTTTAGGTGAGTGTATATGTTTGCGTATATATATATGTACTGTATACACAAATACATGGTATAATGACAATTCTTAAAATGTTTCGGCATGGCAGTCCTTATATAGGTTATTTTTACTTTTTAAAACCCTATACAATATTTGCCTCTCTTGATTTGTGAATCTCTCACAGAATTGCGATTAAAAATGGCAACATCATGAATATGAAACACTATTTAATTTCTATTTCTCCAGTATTCTCCAGTATTGGGAAAACTGCTACCCTTTTGACACCAAAGCGCAAATGTTATTTGGTGTTCTGCAAAGATAATTCCCTCTAACACACGAAAGAAGATAATTATCCATCCATCCATCCATCTTCTATACCACTTGTGCAATACGAGGTTGAGGTGAGCCTGGAGAGTATCCCAGAAAGGGCACAAGATATTGCGATGTCTTAGTACTTATTACAAAGACAAAACATTTAACCATTAAAACAATAGTTATAATTCAATATTATAATGAATATAATCAACCAATCCACTGAAGAGAACAAAAGTTATATTCAGGCTTAGAGTTAAGAGCAAAAGGCTGAGGAAGTCAGCTAACAGATTTGAAACCCTTTTCGGATTTGGGCCACAGTTACAGGCAGTCACAAATTTGGCTTAAAATCAGAAAATTTTTTGAATTATTATTCAATTTCAATTATTCAACTGAAAATTTATATTCCAAACATTTGTATGTAGAAAGGTGAGTACACATATATACATGACAATTCAATGTGCTTATATTTACCATAGGGATGATCGCTAGCCTTGATGGTGACAGTGGTGGCTGAATTATCAGGATCAATACTGGCTCCACTAGTCGGGGTAGATCCAGGTTTCCCATCGCTTGACTCAGCTGACACCAGCTTGATCTCAAACACCTCAGCCAACTCTGGTATGTCATCATCCAAAGCCAGCAGGTTTAGGACCTAGTGGTGGTCAGGGGTGCATATGCAAAACACTGACTGTGGCTAGCGGACGTAGTTAATTTTTCATTCTTTAACAGACTACGAAAGGCCAGTTTGCAAAGACTAACCAAACAATCCACTAGGTGGAGCTATATTTTAACAAATATTAAAAATATTCGTTGCCGTTCATTGTGTAGTGAAATAACAGTTCATTTTTTAAAGTATGAAATAAAATGCACACAAAATTTCCTCTACAAAATACTTGGTACAATATATTTGTTATAATGGCATAACATAATTCCACAAATCATCTTCCTAACAAAAGTCAGGACTCACAACAGAATTTCAGTGTGTCATATTTTATTAAAGTGAATTTTAATATAACACTTAAGTAAAATACCACACAAAAGATTTCAGAGCGGTGTCTATACCCTCACCTCCTACAGCCTACAATACCCTTGTGTTTAACTGCACTTCTTGAACTCTAACCAGTGCACAACGGCTAACAGGCAGGGCAGCCTGCTCTGAGGGGTTTCCCACCCAGGCGCTGTCGGGAGGGCAGCGTTTCAGGGCTCATTCATGATGGATGAGGGAGCGGAGTTCCCTGTTACCTCAGAGCGCTGGCCGGGTAAGAAGAGGACACTGCCGCTGGTGTTGGCGAAGTCAGGGGCGGTGGGGACGGGGCTGTCAGAAGTGAGCTGTCTAACGGTGTAGTTTACAAAGACATAGTCCAGGGCTCCTCGAGTACGCTCCACTATGCAGGAGATGGTGGAGCCTTCCTCTAAAACCTGCCAGTAACAGGGATGGAAAGCGGTGCGGCTTCATAAGACGTTTCAGAATCGAATACGTAACAAAAATTGCACAACTTAGAGAAACATTTTTACATGCGTAGTAAGGCATCCCATCATTTTCTTTTACTGCTTATTCAAAAACCATTTCATTTTGAACACAATAGTGAGTGGCCCAAAAATGTGAAAGGATGATTGGGTCATATGTCCTTTTTACAATTCAGCGATTAAGTATTGCCAGCTCAGCAATTAGCTTAGGAGGATCCTGTTTGTCTGGTCATTATTTGAAGTTAGATCTAGGCAGTATTAAAGCAAGGCTAGATGCCTTTAGACTTCATTACAATGTCTTAGAGAAAGGTTTCCTGTAGGAATGCGGGCTGCTCATACACCACCTGTTGCGTTAATTGATTTGGCTATCAGTAAAGTCATGAGGGCTGCCTCCCTGAACAAGAGACCGGAGTTCTGCCCACCCAGGCATGAAGACAAATTAAATATACATGGGGACATGGACCGTGCAAGGGAATAATATTACATTTACACAAATTGATTAAAAAAATACAGGAAACAGATACTTCGCAATAACGATATTCTCAAAGGCAAGCAGAGCTGTCTCCTTATAGCCTTACATCTGGGATGCAGGTCCCGGTAAATCCGAAGAGGCCATTGGCATTGTCACTCTTCAGGACTCGCAGTATGGCAGTGGGCCTGGGGTCCGGAAGGCGGGCTCCACCACGGGCCGACACCAGCTGCAGGTAGAAGACCTCCTCGGCCTCCTCTTCCCGGTCATCCCGCACCTCCACCACAAACCCCTTGCGCTGCTCGTCCTGCCGGTATTCCAGGTAGCCTGACACATTGTGCAGGTCCATCTTAGCAGGCTGGCTGTGAAGCTCTCGGATCTGCACCCAGTCCAGCTTGCTGGAGTAGAGCCGCACGTCTTGCATTAGACCAGTGTAGAGTCCCTTTCCTTCAGGGTCTGATCCGATATGTACTGGAGCTTCACCTGAAATTACCAAAAAATGAATCCATTACATTAAAATCAAATAATAACCTAAAATACATGTGACGCTACCAAAAAGCACCATTTTCAATCTGAGATTTTGTGATAAGGAATATAATATGGAAATATTAAATTACAAACCCATAATCATCATGGGAATTGATTTGTAGGCAGTGAATGGTTATTCCAGACTACTGTAACAAATACTGCTTCTACACTATTACCAGTTTTACTATTTTAGGAAGTCCATGGAGCTTTGTGTTATGGAAATAAAGTGCCATTTATTCAATTTAGTGAGCATTACACATCAGGAAATTAAACAACAGTGTAGCTAAGCAATGTTTCACAAATGGAAAAACACTGGTTCTACTAGCAGAAATAGAAGGAAACGGCACAAGCATAATGCATAAAAATATCCATAATTCTTTTATGGGAAAACAGGACAGACCACAGCTGTGTCAACTGCCTTAGCTTAACTGACAATGAAAATGACCTCGATCATGTTACTGTAATATTACTTAAATATGGCAATTCTGAATCATCTGAATCATCCGAATAAAATTATAAATATAGTCTATTTATATGAATGATGTTTGTTTTTCTTACCAGAAAACAGGTCGTAAACCCAATACCCTGTACCACTTCCTGAGGTATATGGCCTCAGTGCAATTTGTAATTTCAGAATGTTGGATGCCACTCAGACATAACTAGATTGAGTTTAAAACAACACCCTTAATGTTTTAATGAAAAATGCATTACATCTAAAAGGATGAAAATACCATGTATTCTAGAATTAGTTGCAGGCAACTAATTTCCATTCTAACTCAAGGACAGAAACCAAGCTCAAAGGTTAAATACACCTATAACTTCATAATGTCATAACAGAAAAGTGTTGCGATGTTATGGGTAGCAGAATCAATACAATTAAGCTGTTGGTTTATCAGCCAAGATTCTCAGTGTAAATAATTAAAACAAAACGAAGTCATCCTGTACTAAAATAAATGCATATAAAATAAAAGAGTCACATTAGAAAATAAGATGGGGTCATCACTAAGAAGTAACCCTAGAATTATTAAAAGTTAAAGTTGAAATACTGCACAATTTGTACGCACCTCAAAGAGATTGGTGTAATATTTCCGTTGATCTAAGAATGAATAAAATGTGACAGTTCCCAAATGGACAACAAAATGATCAATTACAAAGTATTAATGCATACAGACAACTTATTGTTTCCAATTATTAAAGAAAGACACCTGCTTTCATGTACTCTAGCAATTGCATCTACATTTGTGCAAGTGCAAGCACAACTTCATTAAGACTTTTTAATGTTTAGGGAAAGATCTCTCCTCTCCAGTCAACATTATATTAAACTTGACCCTTTTATATTAAACTTTGCTTTCTATGGGTGGCCAGTATTTTGCATAAACATTTTACACTTAGTCTTAAATCTTGGATTTTGCTTAGTTAATATTACCCCTAAATATAACTAAAACCAGTTTACGTTTTTGTGTGAGGAATTTTGTGCTATTATCTAAGCATTACTAAGACTACACAGGGGTTTTTATCTATTTTTTACAGTAAAGAGAAGGATTATTGTTTGAGTGTGCTTCCTGGGATTTGGACCCACAACTGTTGTATTGTTAGAACAAAGAGATACTTATTGAGCTACAGGAACATATTTCTGTTTTATTAAATAAAACTGAAATGCCTTTGTAGCACGTCAGATCACCTAAGCGTGGTTTCCTCACCCTGGGCCTAAGGAGAAAGTGGGACATGGCTGATAACTTCCTATGCAGGGTTTTAAATCCATGCTGTGAATAAGTCATGGAAGAAGGAAAAGGGAAGCCAGTCACACATGCGTGCTTCTGCAGGAGGATCCGGGACCCAGAGTGAAGGGATTGCTGCCTCCTACCTGCTAGAGGATAACTGCCCTGGAGGGACCCATAACAGATCCTCTATTGTGTGGTGTCCCCTCATTCCCTCAATAAACCTGGGGTGGGCTGAACCACACAGCCTTGTCTGTCTGCTACAAATATACAGTGTGTGTGTGTGTATATATATATATATATACTAAGACTAGTAAAACTATTCATTATGGGGATTATCGGATGAAGAGCATCTCAGGTCCATATTTAAAGTAAACATATATTTGTCATGGGCCTTTTGGTTACATTGTTTTTGGTTAGAATGAACAATGAAAAGAATGAATTAATACATTTTTTGACATAGGAGCAACAAGGAAAACTTTATGCTAATTGTGGCTGTGAGTCTGATTATGGCTAATGCTGAAGAGCTCCAAGACCCTCCCAAATCACTTCAATCAGTAGTTTGGGAACATTTTGGTCTCCCAATAAATTACACCAACACTGGAAAGAGAATAGTTAATAAGACCAAGACTGTCTGTCTGCTCTCTTACTTCAAACTTGGATGTTGCCAGAAACAAATCTAACATGCTAACTCATCTGAGACAACGTCATACTATTGTATGAAGCAATGGAGCAAAACAAGTAAGCCTCCCCTTGGCATTTAAGGTGCCTATGCCAGGAAATCCAGACCAGGCTAAAAAAAACTATAACTAAAAGGGTGTTTATCTCTACAGATACTGTGATACGATAACTACCTGTGCTGGTCGGTATATTGTCCCAGAAATAATCGTGATAGAGGATATTATTCTCATTTAAAGATCATTTTATGCCACAGATATAATGCAAATATAGTAACATAATAATGTAAGTATACCCTTCTAAAGAGCAATGGACATTTAAGAATACATTGGAAATTCGGCTGAGAAAATAATGCGGGAAAATTCAACACATCATATATGATTAAAATGTTATAGACTACTCCTGAAAAATTTATATTGTGTTTTATCCAGAGAAATAATATGCAAATGTTAAGTAGGACATACAATGCACAGTCAATGTAATAGAGTTTGTGAATTGGAATGTCAAATAAATGTACATATTCGTATGACTCTGTTGGCATTACAGTATATCACAATGTGATGCCGTTGCCTATTTCTGTGGTTCGAGTTAACTGCGTGAGAAGGCAAAAGATAAATAAATCAGAATTTAATCTAAGTAATATTTTGAAAACGTAATGAAACATAAAACGTAACAAAATTCTTGTTTTTATTTTATCTCAGCTGGTTTCAGAGCCATATTTATAGTGGTGGTTTAGTTTTAGTTTTGATTTTATTTTTGTACTTCAGTTTATGAGATGTTTTCGTTAATGACTATAACCCTGGCTTGCATACTGTATGTGCATAGTACACGGATAGTTTTAGCAAAATTCTTATTGATTCTTATAACATTCGTACACCACTTCATGAGCATTACTTTTCAAAAGTAACTATTAAAAGACACTTTCACGCAAAGGATGAATCAGTCCTGAGCCGCACCCTTGACACAGACCAGAAGAGGGCAGAAACAGTGCAATTGGCTAACACGTAGGGCATTCATTCTTATGTAAACAAAATGTCAAGGTCAGACAAAAATATAGAGGTTACTCGTATGTCCATACAACATAATTCTTGTGACCGGCCTACTTAACAGAGAGAACACAGGATCTTGTTCATTATGATTGTTATGATGCAATCTTGTTTAAATTTTTTTATTCATTTTTTTTTGCTTTTTTTTTGGGATGGCACAGTGGTTGGCACTATTGCCTCATACTGTACCTCTGGAACCAGGGTTCGAGGCTCCGTGTGTGGCTACAGGGGATCGATGGTTGGATTTTTAGTGAGCAAATAAGCATCTCTTAGGTTTTGTTATTCCTAAATTGACAAACATTGTCTTACTGTAAACCAACTGTTCCTAATTGTATTTTCAGAATTAATAATAAACAATTTCAATACAAATACTGTTTCCCTGCTGTACCAAAATGCACTGAGCCATGAATACAAGCAGATAGCTACACTCATTTAAATGGACACCTAGTCCATGTTAAAATTTAATGTTTACAAAATGATTTTGAACATTTTGAAAATTCAACACTCAAAAACTCATGACTTGTAATTGAATCGGTTGTTCCCCCCACCCCTGATATGATTGTGAAAAGAAGGAAGATGACTAGAAGCAGGAGGAATTAAGTCACAACAATGAACGTGCCACTGTGAAGCCTGGAGAATCAGACAAAATTCAGGACATCCATGGAAGGATGCCATCTACATAGACGTCAGCAGCTGACATTGACTAGATGGTACCTAAAATAATACAAATGTATACAAGATATTTATTTATATTATACGTAAATTTTACACCACAGGAAATACCATTATTAAGTTCAATTTCATAAACTACCAGTTGGAAATGATAACTGTAAATACTATATAAACAGACGTTAAGTTTTATAAGACACTTACCATCAGTGATGGCCTCTCCTTTTAGACTTTTGATCCCACCAGGCATGGTATTTCCATTCAAGTAGAATTCAATAATGCCATCATCTACAGTTATGATGACTTGCAACCAAGTATTATCCTCAACATATTTGGCAGCTGTGGACCTGGCTATTTGAGTCCTGTTGGATGCAACAGCATTGTAGTAGAGCATCAGTACAACATGTGACTCGTTGGTGTGAATCTTGATACCATAATAGAAGGTTCCATTGTCTGATCCCTTGGAAATAATAAATCCATCTGTGTTGGGCCTGGGTACCAGCCAGGCTGAGAAGGTAAAGTTAGATATACTCTGGGCTTGTTGCAACTGATTATCAGTACTAATGGCACCATAGGCACCTTTAAAGCCTGGAAAAAACAGTGCATCTGTAGCAGAGTGGGGTCTTCTTGAGTGGGGTCGGAGTTCCACAGCCCTGGGGAATGATGCCATCAGTATGAGGTCCTGCATTGGTGGAAGACCAAGAGGAAACACATCTGACAAAATCTCCCATCCAACTCGCACATCCCCAAAAGTGCCTTGCTGTCGGAGGATGATGATGGTGGCAACATTTGACATATCCTCTTTGGAAAGCACATCTTCTGCTACTTCTAGGTCCAGACTCTGGTCATCAATTTCAAAGACACCAAAGGGGTCATCATTGAAAGGAATAAGTACAGACACATTAAGGTCTGTATCAGCCAGTCGACCACCTGGTCCGGGGTAGCCACCTGCAAAAAAATGATGTTTTGACAAATCTGTTGTCATTGCTGTCATTTTTGTTAGACCTATTCACATTAAAACGTGATGTCATCCTATGGTTTTCTTTAAGCTTAACAAACCTGACATCAAGAAAAAAGAGATAAGAAGTTTGTGATTTGAAAATCATCAAATAATGTAAATAATCATTGGAATTTGTGCATATAGCATATTATAATTATCAGTATTTCGAATAATACATAATACTTAACCTTTTATGTTAACGAGATTAAGAACAAAGTATTCATTAAACTCTGGTAGTTTGTCAGAGATGGCTTGCAAGGCGATGGGTTTTGTGACTTCTCCAGTGGTGAAAATGATGGATCCTGAGGTGTTGATGAATTCTTGGCCAGGTTCTAAGACTGTGTTGTTGTCGGACAGTTCCCAGGAAACAGTGACATTGCCAAAATGTCCACGGCTTCTCAAAACACTGACAAGTAGAAGAAAATAACCTGAAGTTCCCCATAAATACTATTTCATATATATAATTTGTTCTGCATAGTTAGTGATCATCAATATTTAAAAAAGTACAATCCTGGTTTAGATACAACATTTAAAACATAAATTTAACCATTTAAATTTCAAAATACATTACAGAAAAAATGTTTTCAAATATTATTAGTGTCAAAAACATAATAAAAAAAACTGAAGGAAACAAACATAAACGTGAATTGCGTAGAATGTTTCTTACTAGAAGTTGTTATATTTTCCTTCTTCAACTTGTTTGACAACTTGTTCCAAAAAAAAGATACCATTGGCATCATCGTTCGCCTCAATTATCACGGTAGCTGTATCAGCACCATATACCACTACATCACCTGCACAAAAAATGATGATGACAATTTCCTTTCTAGCCTCAGACATGTACATGAGTATTTAGTAAATCCTCTATTTGTCTATTTGTTACTCTAAGAAGTGTGAAAAAAATACCTGTCATTGAAACTAGTTTAAAGGTAAAATGTATCACTTTACTGACACGTCTCCATTTTGGACACATATTAATTAGAAAATATTTAAAAAGATTTTGTTTTCTGTTTTTATCAAACCATTTAACCTTTAAATTACATAAATTACATTTCATGGTAAAATTTTCAATGAATGGCATGTCCGTAATAATCTATGAATACATTAGTAGCACACTATAATACATTCATAAGCCATTAAAACATTATAGCCTTGCTTAATATACATAATGAATGCTTTATGAACCTCTCATCTATAGGCACTATAGATACCTTCATAATGCAGTACAAAGCATCCTTAATTCTTATACCAACCGTTATAATGCATTATGAAGGTATCCAGTGTCATAATAGCTAACTAGGTTATATGTAATACCACAGCACTTTCTGTGACATATCACACTGATTATCTAAATGCAAAAAATAATTTAAAAACATTGAACGGACCTGTGGCATTGTATAAAGTTATGTAAAACTCTTCATCTGTTTCAGGTTCATCATCATCTTCAGTAGCTACTGAGATGTTTTTACTCCTTTCGTCTATACCGAAAACCAGCGTTTCATTATTCTTTGGAATGAAGTCGCCAGATGATGTTCCACCATGTGTGACCACATACATCACTGTAGCAACAAAGTCAGCTGGCCCAGCTCTCAAAACTGTGAAGTTGGCCATTTCACCTTCCTGCACCCTAACCAGAACAGGCTCTAAAAACACACACAAACAAATTACAGAAATTATGTCATAAATTATTTGTGATGGAAAGGTTAACAAAAAAATTAAAACAATGCAATCACAAAAGCTAAAAAGTACCCTGCATAACTAAATATATTTTACCTGCAAAATATATTGGGTCATCATTTTTCAGAATCTGCAAGGTTGCATTCAATGAATTTCCAAGTCGCGCGCCATTAGTGGCATTGAGGAGAATGACTGTGAATACTTCTGTGTATTCTGGTATCTTTTGGGAAAAATCTGCATTAGATATTTGATGTTTTCAAAACAAGCATTTAGAGGAAATTTGTCAATTACCTCTTTTTTAACAGAAAATCAATACAAACTGAGACCTGAGATATTTACAGTTTACAGTTTATTAAAAAAATCACCTGATCAGGAACAGAGAAGATTGTGAGGTTTTTGGAGTACTCCCTTTCTTTGAAAACAACAAGCCCTTGCACTGGAGAGATATCGTCCGATAAGTAGGGATCTAGGATCCAGAAAATGGACACTTCTCCAAACGTACCCCTGTTCCTCACAATTGGGAAGGATGCTGTCAGAGTATATGAAAAACATTTTAGAAAACAACTCGTCCAGAATGAGCAAGATCTATTAAATATTCCACTGAGACATACAAGAATTCCTTAAATTTTCCTTCACTCCCACCTGAGAATGATTCAATTCCTTTGCTTTCCTTGATTGCCTCCACCATGCCAGGAAGGACAAACTCGATGACCCCAAAAGGGTCATCATTGCTTCGGACAGTGATATTGACCTCCCTGGCAGATCCCAGATGACTAGGAGGGGTACTGTGGCTACTGAGCATTACACAGAACATCTCATCTAGCTGTGAATGCAAATAACATCTGTTAGTTGAATAAAATTACAGATAGATACAGGTATTTCACTAATCCAACATTTACATTATACAAATGACTTAAAAGATCACATTTAAATTATACAAAGAAGACTTAAAATCATACAGAACTTCAAACAACTTTAATTTAGTACTCATTGTACCTGAAAGACCGTCAAGGTAGCGGCCAGTTAATAAGCAAAATGTAACTACAAGAAGAAGCCTACCTCCGGAATTCCATCAGGTCTGGCCACAAGTGCAACCACTACTTCCCTTTCTCCTGGATTAAATTCCAAGATCCCTGTGGCCCCATAGAATTCTGCATTGCCTGAGGGTATCACTTCATAACGGATAAGCTGCTTTAGCAATAGGCCCTGGGACCGAATTACCCTCAGCTCCACAGCCTCTCCCTCCTTATGATACAAGGCAAAAAATGAACACAGCAAGAAAATGATGTGAGGATGTGGGGGCAAAAGCCATGTGCATAGACTTAGAATACCAGAATTTTGTCATGTTACAAAACTATGAATACATTTTAGATTTTAAAACTTACACTGATGAACCAAGGCCCTCGAGACTGCGGTGAAAACTCAAAGATTCCACCAGGGTCATCGTTCTCAATTATTACAATCTCTCTGCTCGTAAACCCTGGTTTCAGAATCTGGTTCTCCACATTGGTCCTACACAAATAACAGCCCAAGGAGTATGATCAAACTCAAGTGCATGAAAATGACAACTAGCAAATATTTTCAAGGCTTTTTTGAAGATTTCTTTTTTATAGATGTGTGTCAGGAAATTCACTTGACTGAAAATGAAAAACCACTGTCTGGTCGACTGAAAACATTTTTTTAAATATTATATAATTTTCTGTAGATAACATAACAGTTTGTCCTGAGAACCCGTCGGAATAAAAAAACTGTTGTAAATCTAGGCAATAATAATAATAATAATAATAATAATAATAATAATAATTAGTAAAAATAGTCTTATATAGTTATTACTGGAACTTTCATTATTGTCAATAACCAAACATTTTCTATTGCCTGCATCAGACCTGTACAATATATAAGAGGACTTAAAACTGATTTTATTCACTGATGCAGAAATCCAGATCATTGTAATTTCAGTATATCTGAATGCCAATGGCTTTCATGTCTCCGAAATTTTTGCTGGAGGTCAAAGCGATGCTACTGGACTAGACATAACCACATTCTGTGCTGCTTCCTACAAAATACACACAGGCTCTCCATTTGCGACAAGGTCATAAGAGCATGCTGTTAGCCAAATGTTGGCTCAAGTGGTTGGAGGCCGCATCTTTCCAGCTCCCATCTCAGCAGGAGTGTTAACTTAGTCGGGCCTCAGCTAAGCAATGAAAGAGGAGAGAGATACTCCACAGGGGTGGAAGGAGCTCCACATAATTGGTAAATTAAAGACAAAAGTAAAACAGAGAAAAGCATTCCAAACAAATGCATTCAGCAAACTCACTGCATGCATACAAACACGGGTGTCTTTAGAGACAAGGATAAAGCCCTCGGGTAATTTAGGCACTACTCATAAAGAAGATTCACCCCCTGCTTGCACCCCTGCTCCGTCTTACACTGTCCCCAACACCCCAGAAATCCACAAGTGGGCTTTATCTAGACAAAGTCTTGAGTCACAGCATACAAAAAGCCAAAACTCCACTTCTCCACTTACCCAAAGTACACTACAGACCTTGCTGTTTCTACCCTGATGGCAGGGTGCAGGCGAGAATAAGGGGGGACATTCCCATGAACACTCATGAATAGCAACAAAATGAAACCATAAAAACAGGAAAAATGCAAAAAGGCAATCCCCTGCCGTTTCCCCCTTACACCTTTCTTGCGCTGCATCTGCTACAAATTCCCACATGAGATACTTATATGGGCAACTAAATGCAGAGGTCAGTTTAATGTTATAACCATAACTCTGGTAAACTGTAATGCATTTTGAGCTATGTAAATTAAGATATACAAACTGATTGCAGACACTAAGCTTTTCCATGCACTGAGGCATTTTGTTTGATAATATGAATCTAAGAGTCCACAACCAAAATGCTGGAATTGCCCTATAGGCATTTTTAAATCCAGTTAAAAATTACTAATGTGATTCCTTAGTTCCTACTTATGAGAAGTCACCCAATAGCCAGGCCAGTCTTTAAGTTTAACATAAAACATACATAGACTTCCACAGAGCCATACAAAGGGTCCTGCTTCTAACACCTATACCTTGTAAGTGTCTAATTTGTGGAGCCAAAAGAGGTAGCCACAGTGTTACAAACAGAATATGGAGGTCATTATGAAATAAAAATTAAACACACAGCACCTGTCCAGAGTGATGAGAATGGTCTCATTGATTTCAGGAATGCTGTCAGCTTTGATGGTGATGTTAATAGATGAATCACTTTGTCCTGACAGAAAAGTCACAGAACCACTAAATGGTCCAAGATCATTGAGGGTTACATCCTGACTATTCCGCCCTGTCGGTCGCAAACTCCAGAACACCACAGCTTGTCCATCTGTCCCATCGCGGTGTAAGGGAAGAGTAATCTGTAGAAAAAAGGCCCCTTGAACAAATCTATTAGCATTAAAACTGTAACAGTAATATATACATATCATGTAAGACTAAATTATGTAGCATCAAAACTGATGGTTTTTCATACCAGAGTAAAGTTGTCATCCTCTGGTTCATTCACAATCACAGTCTGGTTACTGATGAAACCTATTTCTCCATTTGCGATGTCTGAGGTGACAGTCAGGGTGATGTTCAGGGCACCAGCAAACCTGGGACTGATGGGTGGGATCGGGGGGCTGATATTAACTAGATCAACACTGTCCAGCTAGAGCAAGAAAACAACAGAGCAAAAGTAGGTAAACTGATAAATTAAGAAATGTTCACTTATAGGCTCATGCACCCAACACTAATGCCCTCATTATTTTTCAGTGTTATAACTAAATACATATAAACAAATTTATCAGGTTTTCATCACTTATGAACCGATTATATGCCCAGTAATTTGCATTCCACGTGGCCACTCATTTCCAGTTTGTTTCCACCTCCATGATACCAACTAATTGCCCTTTTTGATACAGTCATAAATACGCTGCAGCTTAGTAGAAGGCCTGTTTCTTTTTGTTGTGCCTCTAAAAGGGTTCCAATTAAATGTGAAGGAGCACTTTCATTTTGTACTTGTTTATTAGCCAGCCAGATGGAGGTTGTTTGTTTAGACAACTGCACAAAGCCTATGGCCACAGGCCAAAGACTTCATGTTCACAGCACTCACACATGCTAATTAAGAGCCACGTTTATCACGAAAAAAACAATGTTTATTAATGAGGCTTGGTTTTCTGTGGTGCTTCTGTTTCAATGGCGGAAAAAAAATATTCTTGACCATGCAATAAAAATTCTACCCCTTATCCTCCCCTTGTTAACACTCATGGTTGAAAATCTTAACCTTCATCTTAAATCTTATTGGTCCCTTTGCAGTATATGTAAAAACCTTTCCCAATCAATAAAGATGCACATTTAATGGAGACAAATGGGACAGTGTTTTTAAGTCACAGTTCACCTGGATAAGGAAATGGGCCCCATTTTGAAGGAATGCATCATTTCGAATTGGCAGAGTGAGCTCTGCTTCTGATTGGGCTCCTGAGAAGGTCAGCCTGTTGCTGCGTGTGCCATTTAGGACCCCGTCCCGAGCTCGGGTGGGATCCACAGGCCCTGCGGGGATGTAGAGAGCAGTGAAGCTCAGCTGGACATCCCCTAACGTGCCCTTGTCCCGTAAGAAGCTCAGGGATAAGAAACGTCCTGCTGGGTGACTCTGGATCCTCTGCTCCTTCACGGGATGGAAGCGAAAGAGGCCATACACGTCGTCACTGTCCTGAATGTAGAACACCATCTGCAACAGTAGGAGCCACAGTCATTCAAACACTTTTCACCACAAATACTGCCAAAGACATATTTTTGAAATTAAATATAATGATTTCCATATATGCTACAGAAATTCACGATGCTTTTATTGACGCGCTTCATGAATTTCCGATCAGCATTTGATTATGAATATGATAGCACATTCCAATAAGAGATGCTCCGTGTTGGTGCCCAGCCCTACAGAACAGATGGACTGCAGAGCTGTTGTCAGATAATTCATGCTGAAACACTTAGTCTCCACAGTCGTGCTTGATGTTCACTTTAATGACTTAAGTGTCTTCAGTAAAAATTCTGGTTAGATCTTCCCACACACAATTAAATTAACACAAAGAAAAAAAGGTTATAAAGAATTCACCAACACAAGCAAACATTCTCACAAGTCACTAGCTCTGTAGAGGTTATAGTATTCTTTTATATTATTTCCTCACCATATCCTTCCCGTTTTCGGTCTCTAGATGTGTGCTTTGCAAGTACATTTACTAATGTAATTAATAATCACAAGTCTGACCTCCATTGGCTCATCCACTTCAGCTCCACCTGCCACAGTGCTGGGCAGCAATCTGAAGATGAAGGCCTCTGCCTCCTCAGGCAGGTCATCACTGGTGATGTTCAGGGACAGTGTAGCAAACATCTGTCCAGCTGCAAATCGAAGAACCCCTGCAGCTGGCCTCAGATCAGTGGAGACGGGAGAACGATCAGTGCCGTTTCGTGTGATTATCCAGTTTACAGAGACATTGCTATGTGTTCCGCCATTTCTCACTATGGAGATCCCTTCAAACCTGAAAAAATACACGCAGTCATTTTAGTCATCATATATGAAAAAAGCTCAACAGAATTACATCTTGATTTAAAAAAAAAATCAGGTCCAGAAAGCTAAAATCTGAACCAAAATTTTGTTTCAACCAACCAGTTAAATATTAAAGATTTTTACTTTCTGGAATTTAACTATCCACTGCTGATATTTTCTCATTTTACATTTTAGGAAGCTTACCTGGACGTCAAATCTTCATTTATAATAATAACCTGTAGAAGAAGACCACTGTTGATTGACAATACCCCATATGGCTTGTCATTGGGCTCTATGGTGACTTGAGTTACACTAGGGGTTAACAGGACCCCATCGCCCAGCAGTGTGTTCTCAAGCAGCACCACTTGGAAGGATTCTGCAATTTCTGGGACCTTATCATCAATTATTTGGAAACGTAGATGGACCTCGTACACATATGGTGGAAAGACAAGTGTACAGTTATCCTGCAGGTCCACAAAATCTGAGGACAGCATGGCGCTGGCCGTGCCATTGCCGCTGATGACACTGTAGTCAATGGATACCACAGTGGCATCTGACCCAATGAGCCGGCCTTCCTCGTCTCTGCCGCGAGTCACAGTGACATTCACCAGTCCCACAGTCTCAGGCACCAGCATGATGCTGACGGCGAAGCGGATGGGACTGTCATTTTTGTTGATCTTGATATGCACAATGCTGCGGTTGGGATTGAGCTGGGCACCACCCTCCACGCTCATCAACTGAACAACAAAGACCTCATCATCTTCTGGTACCTGCCAAAGATTAAAAGTGATGTGTATTGTATTACTACCGCTGAACTAGGGTCAGAGATATTTCACTGACAATCTGCTAGACAGTCTTGCTACTAAAAATGCATTTGGATAGAAAGACAGGACATGGATGTGTCACCACACCAAATCTGATGATTAATAACTGACCAAAAAATGAAAATTACAAGTACCTGATCATCTCGTATCACAATACTGTAAACCACTAGTGCACGACCAGGGGGGATAGTGATGTTCCCTCTATCTGGGGTAATATCTTCACTTGGGGGATTGGGCCCACCTGAAATCTATCAAATTAAATTGAAGTAGGAAGAAAGTGTAGACAGTCTTAGAGAAATTATATCATGTTGTGAAAAAGTAAATGATTACATCATAAACAGAGATAATCCACAAAGGAGAGCTAATATTACAGTAAGTCTTACTAACAGAAGCATATTGTGATATCATCTTGCCATATTATAACTCATTATACCATATTATAGTTTCAAAGATCTCTGGAGTTGATTAGAGCGATAACTGAATAAACTTCACAGTAGCATATTACCAAGAAGATCACTAATTTACTAATGGAGATTTAGAAATCCATTTTTACATGGGTGCTAGAATTTTTCTGCCAATCATCAATTTTCAATTTATTACACATTAATAATTAAATTAAACTGATTTAAATGGGGTGAATGGTACAGGTGAAATGGGAAGATTACAAAAGGGCTTTAATAATAATCAGCCACATGTCATCAGTCAGAGCATCGTGAAGCAGAGGTCAGCTAACATTTACCTCAAAGTTCACAGTAACTGTCCCATAAGTCCCCTTTTCTCTAATTAGGGTGAGAGGCACATACTGGTTCCTACCCTTGAGCTCATCCACTATGACCAAAGAGGACTGTATAGGGAAGACAAAGAGAAAGAACCACTTAAACGCTAATGTGGTAACCAATGTAGTGACACAATGTGCACTTCTGCAGTCTTTGGGGAAAAGGGAAGGTAGAAGTGGTTCCCATGACAACATGCAACTCCCACTGACAAGTTAATCTATTGAACAAACTTGCTCTATGATGTTTTTACTGCTTGTAGCAACCCCCTGGGAATTCCCATCGTCATGGATACTCCTGTCTCATTTGAAAAAGAAAGGGATTTAATTTAAAATGGAATTACTCAGATAACATGAACCTCAACAATAATGATTTAGACAATCCTTATATAGATATGCATTCTGTCTATACAGTAATTCTGATTTTAAGGGTAGTACTGTGACTGCAATAAGTTCCTAATAAACCTTTAAGACAACCAAACTTTCTTACAGAGTTGAAGGAAATGATTCCGAAGGCATTGTCATTGGACAGGATGGTAATTATGGCTCTGCTGGGGGTCCCCAGTCTCACACCATTGGATGAACTCTGAAAGGACAGCAGCAATAAAAGATGTTTCTACAGGTGCCTTGACTCCACCCCAAAGCCAGAGCACTACAATAAGAAGACCCCCCCCCCCTTCCCCCCACTGTCAGACATCAGACATGACAGCCCATAAATCAGCCCATAATATCACGGCTTCCGACAGGCATGCTGAGACTGAGCCAAGTCATTTGATGTCACACTGAGAAGCACCTTCACTCAAAATAAGAAAAAGAGGTATACGATTTAGAACCTGTATACATTGCAAAAAAAGAAAATAATATATGACACTGTACTCCTACAGTATGTATTACTAATTGTGACATTAAGTAAGACCTAAATAATTTTAAACACTTAAATATTTTTTAAACACTGAGTGTTGCCTGATGAGGCACTTACTAAATGTTTATGGTTAGAGCTGTAAGAATGGACAAGCGTAAATATTCCATCTCTCTGTAATGCCTTTGAAATCACAACTGAAACTTTTCCAGTCTGGATAATCATGAATCCCAAAATCTCTCTATATAAAAAATTATTAAAATAAAGATCAACAACACTTTAAATAAATAAATAAATAAATAAATACACATATATAACACTGTATACAATCACAAAAATCCACAGCTCAAAGAAAGATGCACTTTAACTTCAGGGTGGTGTAACAGGCACTTATACTGTTGGGACATTCAGTGCAAAAGCTTACTGCATGGCATAGCCTCCCTATTCATACTCCCCATTCAGGACAGCTTTTCCCAGCTATAACAGAGCTTTCTTTGAGGTGCTTTGCTCTTGTAGTTGCAGACACGCAGACACAAAATACACACGCTCTCACAATTCCAGCAAAGCACTGCATGTCAGTTCATTCTGGACGAAGACACCCCGCCACTCAGCACAGGGCCCTCTTGCCAATAGTGGCCAACCATGCCAGGCAAGCCAAGCGGCACTGTGCCGGAGGACGTGGGAGGGCAGGTTGGGGCCAATTGACTTCGGCCATGGAGGGTTCTGCCATGCTGCGTATGTGACAATCCATTTGTGATGACTGTTGTACATACCAGATGCCATTCTGACTGCCCCATGCATTTAATTTTTTGATTGATTTGAAGATGCAGTTTCACAACATAGCAGATTTGTTTTAAAACTTCATCCATGAGTCCGCAAAGAACTGCCATGATGCAAAATGTATCTAGTGAATAAGACTGGCATTCTGTTGAAAATTTAAATTCTTACCTTTAACTTTTGACTTACAGACTCTTCAGAGCAAATATGTATATTTTATCTCCCACATTTGTCACAGGATAGACAGGCAAACACTGCGTTAGCACTGAAAGTCATTAATCACTTATTCATTATTCTTACTCAAAGTCTGCTACTGACACCATAGACCGAGGCCTAAGGTGTAAAGGCATGTGGCCAACATGCAATATGTGAATTCCTTTCCAAACAGGAAATCCCAAGACTGATCCATGCCCTCTAGATTAAAGACTTTAACCAAGTCATGTTTTAATCACTATGAAAATTTCTGCAAAAAAATGTTTTTAGCCACCACTCTGAGTATATTATTAACCAACTACTATTTTAATAAAACTGCATTTGGCTTACAGATTTCAATGTATTACTTTGTTTAATTTATTATTTTGTTTATTCAATTGTCAGCCTTTCGATGGTTGTAAGGATGAGTTCTCCCTTACAACAACATAGTTTATCACTTCAACAACAGCATGACCTTGTAGGCCTATAGAATACTTCAAAGTACATTAAATTTTACAAGCCTTTCTCTCAGGGTGGAAGAGGCAAGCCAAATTCAACACAGTGCTGTGTTTTACTCTTTAAAGTGTTGCAGACTTCCTTTCTTGTGTTAAAAGAATGATTAACAGTGAGGCGTCTAGAATGTTGAGTTCAGGCCCAGGGATAAGGTTAGAAAGAGAAGAAGGACACTGATCAAATTAACATACGTGTACAACCTTTGAACGTTACTCTGCTACTATAAATTGCATTAAAAATGAAGAATACAAGCTAGAGCACAGTACCTGCAGTCGGAGATTAAATATGAACGTTTCGTCCGGCTCAGGCAGGTCATCGTCTCTCACAGCAATGAAAATGGTCTTGTTAGTCTCTGAGGCCAGCAGAAATGCTGCAGCCGTCGTGGCTTCAAAGTCCCCTGTGTCATCTCCCTCGAGCTGTGTCACCGAGCCAGAACAGAGACATTAAGCTGAGCACAGTCTGATTTGCCTCTGCTATATACCTCAAACTTTAAAGTACACCAATAGCTTTCCTTTTTTTTAATTCAAGCCATGAACTGGCACAGGATGTGACTGGTGCTTGACTATCTAAAGAAACTGTAGTAACCGGGAGTAAAGATCATAAAAATCATAAAACCGTATATTTTCTGGTATACGAAACAGTAAACGGCCTGTTTTAAAAAAAGATGCCTTTGGGATGCCTGCTAATTCGTCAACATTGAGCTGGTGCATTATAAGGTACAAAACATTCCTGCTGTTCCACCATATTCCCCAACACATTTCCACATGGGTGACAATTAGAAGCCCAGTTGTTTTGCCACCCACTATGTCCTACATTAAAAAGGGCACTTCTCTTTCCCTGACAACATGTGTGCAGAGGAGACCTATGACTGCTGAGGATGCAAGGCACTGTTGGCACTGCTGGAGGGAAATGTGAACAGTACTAATTGTGTGCAGATGCTCGGCCCTAGTAAAGATATTAGCAGCCAAGGCTAGGCAGATGTTAGCTTCTGCAGACAAATCAAAGAACTGAGGTAAGCGACTTCTGCAGTGTTAAACACATGTGGTGTACTGTTTGATTCTAGGGCAGTGAGTGTGGCTCTGTGGGTTAAGCCTCTGTACATGGGGTAGGAAAGTCATCGGCTCAAATCTTGTGGTTGGCAGGGTGATTTCACCGCTGGGCCCTTAAGCAAGGTCCATAACTCCAGTTGCCCCAAGGACTGATTTAGTACTGCTTCCTCAATTGTACAACATTTTGGATAAAATTGTCTGCTAAACAAATAAAGGTACAGACTGTTGTTAGAAGGAGATTTGTTTAAATAAAGAAATTGATCAAACAGCAGTGGGGATCAAACCTACCAGCACGAGTGCAGTAATGTTGACCGGTTCACCAATCCTCTCCACCACCAAGCGTATCACTGCACTGCTGTTTTCATTGACTATAAAGTGCGTCTGCCCCAGGAACCTCAACTCTGAGTTGCCTCTGGAACTCGGAAGAGATGTTACCAAAAACAGCCCTACTAGGGTAAGGACAGTGGGCATTCCTGTAACATAGGGAAAGAATAGATGAATGTGTTAGCAACGTTGTATCACAGACATAATAATTCAGTTATTTTAAGGCATTTTTCCACCACAGCAGTTGTCATAGTTTTGATACTTCAAAAGTAGAGTACTTGTTGGTTTTCCACTGGTGGAAAATTGGTACCAGCGTGAGGCAGGGTATTTTGTACTGAATTTGAAAATGGCTGTAGTATATTATATGGCTTGTTGATGTGCAATATTAATACCAACATTGCATGCACATACAGTACAATTCTTATATTGCTAGTCAGCTATAATAAAACAAGGCTTTTTCTTACTTTCAATTATGACATTATAGCGCAGGTGGTTAAAGTTCCACTAAAATGTTTTTACTCTGTTACTCTGTCATAGGAAAAAACTGAGCAAGCTTTACAATTTTGATTATTATTCCTTTTACAGATTCTTATATGTTTAAAAATCAGTTTAAGATTTACCTTCGCAGGTTTTTCATGAGTGCTGCATGCGTTCTCCGACACAATCATAATCATTTTCATCTTCGCTATTTAAATCACTTGAAGGCGGGATTGGGAGAAATTTATGAACTTTTTTTTTATAAATACCCCAATATTTAATATAACAAAATCACATTGCTATATTTAGAACAAAATTGTTAAGACAGCATGCTATATGCAACCTGTGATGTGCATTCAACAAGCTACTTTTTCTCATCCTTTTTTTTTTCTTGTCATGCCATCTAGTTATTTTTGTTGTATATATTCTTATGACCAAATCACATTTTTTTTTTACTTTGTTTGGCATTAATGTCTGAGTTTGCACCTATTAACAAGGCAGTGGTTGCATTGCCTTTCAGAGGCAGGCTATTTGCACAACTAATCCACAAAGACAGCATTTCAAGTCCCACCCCAAAGTACCAAAGAAGTAACCCAGCTGGTTTGGCACTTTTAGTACTGGATCTACTGGTGATGGTACTCTAATGGAAGTCAATGGAAAATACCAAAAGTACCGTACTTGGTGCAGTGGAAAACATCCCATAGTAGCAACATAACAGCTCTTCAGTTTAACAAAATCTTATAAACCATAAGCATGTGGAATAGCTCAAATAACTGATGAGCAATTGTGGCACACATTTTTTTCAAATACCATCTGTTGCCAAACTATACTGCAGCATTTACTACACAACAAAACCAAGGATTCTAAAAAAGAGCATTTTTGGATTTTGGAAACCTTTGACAAATGTTTCACTTTGCTTATAAGCACTGGAGAATAATTGAGAAAAAATGATAATGGCCGTGCACAGTCCTGGAAGTATTTGAAAGCTGGGAGGGTGAAAGCTATCAAAACTGGATTAAGAGCCACTGACTGAGCTCAGAGAAAGAGAGGGACAAAGAGGGGGAGTAAAGCCTGTTATTTCGCTCCCCCACCCACACCCCCCACCCCACTGTACCCTACCCCAATGTTGTTCCACAGCTCCAGCGATGGGAACTTCCTGCCTTACTGATACAGATCAAAGCTCCAGCAGTCGGTGGTAGTGCAGGCTAGGCGCAGCTTTGTGTCTGTCCAAAGCTCCCGTCCACCTGAGGTTACGCACTAATGCTCAAATTTAATCCTTGACTTAATAAGGCAGGCCTGGGAGAACTTAAAAAATAAAACTAAAAATGTGTGCCACATAACCACTGCCATTTGCTGAACAAACGTCCTAAACATAATCTAAACAAAAATGCCAGTTTGCTTGCTTCAGCTTTCAGAATACATATGAAGTCGTTACTCTGCCCACTGTCTCCATCACGGTAATCCATTTCTTGTCTTTCAGAGGGGAAGCTAACACGTTCTATGTTCTACCCCCAATGCTAGAAGAGTTCAATTCAAATACAGGACCACGTGGGTATGGGTGGAAATTAGAGGGAGAATATTTTAAATTGAGCTTGAGGAAGCACTTCTTTACACAGCACATAGTTAGAGTATGGAATAGTCTTCCTGTTAGTGCAGTGCAAGCTAAAAACTTGGGTTCCTTTGAATCAGAGCAAGAGAAGATTTTTACACCTTTAACCCGTTAGTTGAGTTCTCCCCAAATGAGCTTGATGAGCCAAATGGCCTCTCATTTGCAAATTTCCTATGTTCTTATGATCATGGATTATAGTCAGTACTATATGGACACATTTGGGCTATAATGCCCTGAACTTCATTCCTGCTTAAATGTTTGTTTATACTTTTTATTAATTTCATTCAGTCATGTCCACAAGCAACTATGTAAAATAAAATCAGTCATCCATAATAATATTCCATCCAGTTTCTATAACCGCTTATCCTGTTCAGGGTCACAGGAGGCCCAGAGCCTATGGGCACAAGGGGCACCAATCCATTGCAGGGCAAACTCACACACCATGCACCCCACACACACCAATAGGCAATTTGGCAACTCCAATTAGCATCAGCATATTTTTGGACTGTGGGGGGAAACCAGAATACCCAGAGGAAACCCCACGAAGACACAGGGAGAACATACAAGCTCCACACACATGGAACCCTGGCACAGACATGAACCCAGGTCTCAGGCGACAGTGCTGACCACTGCACCACCAAGCCATTCATAAAAATACTTACTTTACAGAATTCTATGAATTGTCTTTGGGTCTGTTCATTGTTTTCTCCTTATGCCCAATTGGGCCCACATGATAACAGTGGATTACCCATTTCCCCCATGCAAAGCAAGACGTTATCCCAAGCAGACAATGCACAAGAGGAGCTATCACAAAGAACAGCTGTCAGGGAAGGCCCCAGTGTACCAGTCAAGGAGCACCTGGAAGGGAAATGCTAAAGAAGGTTCTAATGTGTCGGAACCCGAGCTACAGTGACTGTGGAGGAAAGATGTGTCCAAGACAGAGCATGGACTGGAGTCTTCCTGCATTCTGTGGTCTCTCAACTACACCACTAATTTTGCCCATAGCCTGATCTCATCTTAACAGTCAGTTATTTAGCATACTTTATAATTATTTTTCTGGACTAAGTTCAAAGGCATGTTTCAATGTTTCCTTGGACTTCTTGTCATCAACACTGGGCAAAACATACCCTTTTAGATATAGCACAAATTTTCCAGTTCATGAGTATTAAAGGAATGACTTCTTTAATTATTCAGACTACACAAAGTTGTATAAATGGAAAAACTTGTTCTAAGTGGATATTTTTAGGCAAATCAAGAAGAAATCTTGTTAAATATGTAAATATCCTGTGTATAATTTACAGATGTTATGTGGGAGAAGGTGATTGTATGAACTGGTTATTGTCTCAGTTAACAATTAGGGAAAAATTTGGAAATGTCTTACTGGCTAAAACAGGGTTTGATGATGGAAAAGGATGCAGCAAAGGTCACATCATTCATGTACAGTAACAGAAATATCCTGGCATGGCATCATGTTCAACTAAACACAACGGCAGGCATAGTGACCTACAAATTAGTTCATGTATTACTATGAATGCAGTCCACTTAATATCATAGGGAATGCTTTACCAACAGAAAAGTAATTCATAATGAATTATATGTCTCTCTTCTGGTTAAAAACAGGCTTTCCTCACTGCATGTTTAAATATCTATTGCTCAATCACAAGCTTATCATAAATAAAGCGCATGTGAAAACATCTAAGCTTCTTTCAAGGAAAGAAAAACATTCTTTCAAATAAGGAGAGGGGGTGAAGTGAAAATATTGAAAATTTCATTCACATCAAAGGGCTGGTATTTACAGTAAGAGGAATGTGGTTCTGCATCAGCCTATTGATGAGGAGTCTTTGTCTGCTGAACTTTTCTGCTGCCAAGATGTGAATCTGGACCAATAAGATGTCTGTCAGAAAACAAGACAGCATGAAGGTTTTGGCTATGATGCTTGACTTTCGTAAGAGCAGAAACAGTCGGACATCAGTCTCTACCCAATAATCTACCACAGGGTGTTCACACCATCAATGAATCACTGTTCATAATCACCCAGGGCACTGAAAGACCCAGAACCTAATCACCAGGCCTACAATTAAAAAAAAACCTGCTAATTATCTGAAACATTTAAAAAAAACACACACAAACACATTTGAAACATATAGCAAATTTATCATATTAGAGTCTAAACACACCGGCACACAAAAACAAATGTATTCTTCTACAATACAGTCTAGGCCATGTAAGTAAATTTATTTAACACATTTACCATGAATCGTAAAATAAAACTATAGCCTAATATTCATATATATCGATTTACTCATGTACCTGTTATTTTGATGCTCCATTATCATGAATGCTTTTTTTTTAAACACTTTTCTATTTCCCCACAATCTCCTCTGTTAAAAATCAAGGCTCATAGGCTCATGATACCTTTGGGTTCCCAGAGGTGGCACTTCAGGCGAAATCCTTTACCAGATTTAGCACTGGGAAGTTACAACCCCATTTCCAAAAATTTGGGAGGCTGCATAAAATGTAAATAAAAACATAATGCAATAATTTACAAATCATATAAACTCAAATTTAATTGGAAATTGAACAAAGACAACATATCAAATGTTGAAACTGAGAAATGTTTATTAAAAATATAAGCTCAATTTTAATTTGATGCCAGGAACAAGTTTCAAAGAAGTTGGGACGGGGCACATTTACCACTGTTGCATCACCTCTTCTTTTAACACAAAAAACCTGAAGAAAAGAGTTGCTGGAGCTTGGAAAATGAAGCGTTGTCCCATTCTTGCCTGATGTATGATTTCAGCTGCTCAACAGTTGAGGGTCTCCTTTGTCGTATTTTTCGTTTCATGATGCGCCTAATGTTGGTTGACAGGTCTGGACTGCAGGCAGGCCAGTCTAACACCCAGACACTTCTGCTATGGAGTCATACTGTTGTCATACATGCAGAATGCAGTTTGGCCTTGTCTTTTTGAAATATAGAAGGCTTCCTCTGAAAAAGATGCTGTCTGTATGCCAGCATATGTTGCTCCAAAACCTGCATATATCATTCAGCATTAATGTTTCCTTCCCAGATGTGCAAGCTACCCAAGCCATGAGCACTAATGCCTACCCATACCATCACGGATGCTGGCTTTCAAACTGTATGGTGATAACATGCTGAATGGTCTCTCTACTCTTTAGCCAGGAAGATCCAGCAGTCATGGCTTCCAAAAAGAATTTGAAAGTTTAATTCATCATACCACAGAAGAGTTTCCCATTTTACATTAGTCCATCTTAACTGAGCTCAGCCCCAGAGAAGTCATTGGCGATTGTCATGTTTAGAAATGGTTTCTTCTTTCATTGCATTTGTGGATGTAGAGACAAACTGTGGTCATAGATAATGGTTTTCCGACGTTTTCTTGAGTCCAGTCTAGGGAAATCATGTCTGTTTTTAATGCAGTGCTGCCTGAGGACCCCGATTTTTGGCCGTGTCACTTGCATATAGAGATTTTCTGAATTCTTTAATGGTGTTATGTACTGTAGATGATTTCCCAAATTCTTTGAAACATTAAGTTGAGGAACTTTACTCTTAAATTGCCCACACAGTCTTTCTCAGAGTGGTGAACCTCTCCCCATCATTACCCCACAGAAACTCTGTCCCTCTGGGAGGCTCTTTTTATACCCAATCATCTTACTGACTTGTGGCCGATTAACCGGATTAGTTGTGAGTTATTCAACTGGGGGTTTTGTTTTAACATTTTTCAGTGTTTTGTTGCCCCGTCCCAACTTGTCCCTGGCATCAAATTCAAATGGAGCATATATTTGTCATAAAACATAAAATTTTCAATTTTATTTCAATGTTGTCTTTGTTCTATTTTCAATTACATATGAGTTTACATGATTCGCAAATCATTGCATTCTGTTTTTATTTACATTTTTAGGAGCACGGCTGTAATTAATAATTAGGAATTACTGAGCATCTTCAGAAAATGTTCATTTTACTTGCATATGTTTTTTTTTTTATTTGAGGGCTAAAGGATCCAATCTATTTGGGCACTTCATGAATTTCATGCAGTCTCACATTGCACGCACTCTCGAAAGCATGGTCAAGAAGACTTTGTCTATCTGAGGCATGTTTAAGAGCTATTTGAAACGGTTAGAGGTCTGGTCAGGAAGCCTGTGTCAAAGGAAGGACACGATGTCTGCAACTAGCCACACGATGACAGTGCATGTCCCTCAGTTGCTCCAAACCTCTGGTGTGGGCAGACAGAAATGTCATGTGGACCTTAATGAAAAACTCTACATTTCATCTTGATTATGGAACTAGACAATTTTAAATTAATACCAGAAAACAAATTTTGCCATAAAAGAAGTCAACATGCACACAATCCTATTGCCCTAAATGTTGTAGTAAAATTCTAGTTTTCCCCGGTGAAAATCCATTTTCGTACACAGCAGAACTTCTCCAAGCATTCTGCTTGCAGGATTTTTCAGTGTTTGCTATCTTTATGCGGTTACCAAATATGGACCTCACTGGCCACATAATCATATATTACTCATGGATAAACACAGTTTATAAAATGCATAGGTCTTCATCATACTGTTATATATGTAATATACTAACTCAGAGAGTGTCATATTTGACTCCAGTTTGTCAACTAAATGGGTACGAACATTTTGTACAGACCCTTTACCATGGAGAATTTCATTATTTGGGAGATTTATGTGAATAAAAACAATAAAGTGGTAATAAGCAGCCAAGGACTATGACTAAAAGCCAACTTATTTTAAACTTATTACCTACTGTGTTTTTTGGAATTTTTCAGGATTCACAGAGGATATTGTGTATGAAATAATAAATAATGTGTAATAATAAAGACTATATAATCCACTGCATGTTAAATCTGTATCCCACTTAACATGTTTTGTGTGGCTAATGAAGTTAGTGTTGCCACTAACTTGTCACTTTTGGAAGTCTTTTTCAACCCACAGTCTTACTTAATGTTTGCTTCATATTTATGCAGCCGCAATAACACAATTTCCCTAAACAGAGAGCAGTTGTCTGGCAGACAGATAATCACTCAAAGAACTGATACCAGAGTTTACTCACTGTTCTCATCTGTGACATGCCCATAACTGAGCGCGTTCGCCATCTCTATCGGTGCACATAGACTACGCCCAGATGCTGCGAAATCTTGCACCATGAATAATTGATGCCAAGATTATGAAGCTACTTCGTTCCCAGCAGGGGAAATTCTAGAGCTTCTGATGACCTGTAGGTCAGGCAGGAAACCATACACTTTGTCACATTGAGTGGAAAGGATCAGATGTAACTGTTTAAGTCTCAGTTACTTGGAGTAATGCTTTTGTGGGAACATCTTGCCAAGTCATGCCTTGAGTCACCGGGTTAAAACAGCACTAGAGATCACCTTCGGTAGGACTTTTAACTACAAGGGGTAATTTCCAAGGAGTTTCCAATAATCAGCACTCCGATGAACTGCTAAGAAATCTTCTTTTAAAAGCCTGCAGGAATTATGTATGTGTCTCAAAGGAAAGCAAGATGGGATATGTGAAAAGACGCATTCCGCTGTAGCTGTACTTGTGCTTTGCAAATAAGGTTTAATTTCATAAATATAAAATTTAAATTATAAATATGATATATAAATATATAAATATGAAAATTCATTGAATTGGGTTGGTGCCCCATCCTGGGTTATACCCTGCCTTGCAACCCTGCAAGCATGCATAGGACAAGCGGATATAGGAAATGCATGGATGGAAAATCAATAGTTCCTGGTTAATTATTATTAATTATATGGTTTTTATACCTTCACCGATTGCGAATTACATTCAACAGAATGTGAAGGTTGAATTAGCAGAGCAAGGAGTGAGCCAGGAAACGTTTTCCTCCATCAGCATCACGTAGTGCTGTATTTCTGCAAGAGGAATGGCTCAAAATCCCTCTGACCACTGTGCAGGGCTTGCATCGGTCATTCCCGAAATAAGCTGATGCTGTATTGACCACAGACAGAGACCCTGCACTATACTAATAAATTGTTGCGGTATAAAACCAGGTGTTTCAGTTCCAATGTCTAAACTCTGTGTGTGTATAAGATAAGATGAGATGAATGAGATGAGATTAAATGAGATGAGATGCGATAAAATAAGATAGATCAAAAAAGTAATAGAAGATATACTATAACAAATAGAAATAAATAAGAAAATCAGTGTACACAATTATACAGCACAGATAGATGACCCAAAACAGGTACAAATACTGCCTCCTAATGATATGCCATGTACAGGCTACATAAATATACAAGCTACATATATATGTATGTATAATAGATGTTGCAGTGTACAGGACAATCATGTAATTTTACTGAGGTGTTATAAAGTCTGACTGCATGAGAATGAAGACCCTATGGAAGCAGTCCTCCTTGCATGTTGGGTGAAGTCTTGTGCTGAAGTAACTTCGTAACACCCTCACTGTCTCCTGCAGGGGGTGAGGGGGATTGTCCATAATGGATATAAATTTCACCAACATCCTCCTCTCACCCACCACCTCAGTGGAGTCCAAAGAGCAGTCCAGAACAGAGCCAGCTTGCAAAGACTCTTCCTGTCCCTCTATGATCCCTTGGTCCCTCTATGATCTCTTGCTCCAGCAGACCACCAAGCATGCATGTGTGGGTGTGTGTGTGCAAATTTATCCGACATCTTATTTGATAATATTTTGAGTCTTATGTTATTCAATCAGGTAATGTAGAGAAAGCGTGAATTCCACACTAAGGAAAAGTTAAATATATTTTTTTCTTTAAGTTTTTGTCCACCACATTCTACTTGTGTCAATGACATATCATGTCATTATAACATAACAAAACTCTTTATTTCTTTTTAGGAACAATACAAAGTAAAACAAAAAATATCTGTATGGTCCATTAGGTTTCAAATGGTGCTGGTCCTCAAAGCCAAGGTGCCCAGATGACTGATTAGCCAGTTCTGCAACAAAGGTTGAGCTTCAGAAAAAAAAGGCACTTTCAAGAGATTATACAATAACAAGCTCTCGACAGCCTTGGTCCAGAGAAGCGAATTATAAGCCATATTACTTCATTGCATGTAACCTATTGGAGCTAGTTGAAATGCTAATTGCTTTTCAAAAAAAGTAGACACAGACAAGGGGATCTTGTGAGTTGCAGACCAATAAGCAGTTTGGTAGGTTTCTATTCTTTTTTCTTTCCTTCAACATTGCATTTCTTTCCCTTTTCTTTTCCGTCCTCCTCACTTCTTTTTCATGCAGAACTCACCCTCCCACCCAACTGAATCAAAAACCCATTCAGAGAGATAGCTCTTTTCTCTCCTTCAACATTTTAGAAAGAGAAATGTGGGGAATTCCTTTCTGAAGCCCTCCAATCAGTTTCTTTGCCAGACTAAGAACAGATGGCTAGATCAGGGATTGTGAAAACCCCTTATGAAGTATAGCAGAATTATGACAGAAATAAAGTGCACTTCCAATACCTACCTGATAAATTTGTACACTTTCCTATTGTGATAGATGTATCCTACTACGACCATTTCAGTCAGCAGGTGGTCAGCACCACGGTGGTCAGTAAATGTATAATGAGAAACACAATTTAGATTAAAAATGACTACTTGCTACCACCCTAAACATACCACAAAAGTAATCAGGGCTGCAGGCACCAGTGGTGCAGAATCTCTACTGTTTAAATTAACTATAGTTTGTCTTACAAATCACATTAAGTTTTATTAGGCACTGGAGAGGAGTGAGGAGAGGTGTTACTGTACATGTCATATATTCATATCTATTTCATATTTATATAAAATAAATTAATTCTGGGGTATATTTAAAACTACCAGACCTATATTAATAGCTTACTGTTTTGAAACTAATTCATAAACCATGTAGTTTGAAGGAAGTTACATACCTAAGCAATTCCGATTTAGAGCTTTACAGAATGCTAATTTCCAATTTCAGATTCCAGTTGGACAATCTAATTGGAAGCACTGACATTGTTATCACAAAATGGTTATTTCCAAATTTATTTATTTATTTTTTTGGAGGGGGGACTATTAACATAATTGCATTAAAATAATTTTTGTTTTCTTTTTCATGCTCAAAAACCAGCTTGATTGCTTCCTTAGTTGCTATCCACATGAAGTTATGCACAACGATACAGAAAGTGGTTCAAACCCACACATGCAGCAGAAAAAAAGAGTCTACTATACAAACATAAACAAAGGTGAATGGTATAAAAAAGCAAACCAAAACAGGGATCCAATGGCAATTAAAAGTGGAGTGGAGCTCTCTGCCACACATGGCTGCGCTTCCAGATGCCTGGTGAGTCACGCTTCTGCACCACCAGTCTCCACTGACTCTGACAAAGACACTGATCGGGGGTGACGAATAGGGGTAGGGGACACTACAATCTGGGAAACGGGCTGTGACACTTCACAGGCCGTTGCGGCAGGACTCTTCAGGCAACAGCCGTAAATTAGACAGCGAATGGTGAACACAACAGGTTGCATTTGCACGGATTTACAGCCAACTTAGCAATGAGTCCTACACTTTACTAGAGAGGGTTACCAACTGCCCATCCTGGCTGCTCAATATTTGGCATAAACTTAATGAAGGCTGATGAACCACCTCTTAAAAGCAGAATGTCAGCTGTTACTTTTTTTGCAGCTTTGTATTTTGAGATGACTGCCAGGAGTGTATGACCTTTTCCAGAGAATTGTACTAAGAAATATAAATTAAAAAGTTGGTCTATTAATTACATGCATAAGAACATATATTTACAAATGAGAGGAGGCCATTTGGCCCATCAAGCTCACTTGGGAAGAACTTAACGAATTGCTCTGAGTTGTTAAAATCTTATCTAGCTCTGATTTAGAGGAACCCAGGGTTTTAGTTTGCACTACACTGACAGGGGGACTATTCCATACTCTAACTACATGCTATGTAAAGGACTGCTTTCTCAAATTCATTTTAAAATGTTCTCCCGCTATTTTCCACTTATGGCCACGAGTTCTAGTATTTAAACTTATATTGAAGTAGCCATTTAGCTGAACAGCATCCCAGGCCTGTTAGAATCTTATATACCTGGATCATGTCCCCCCTTAGTCTCCTTTGCTCGAGGCAAATTCAGCTCAGCTAACCTCACCGCCTAAGATATTCCTATAAGACCAGGAATCATTCTTGTAGCCCTACGTTGCACCCTTTCCAAAGCAGCAATGTCCTTTTTAAGGTATGCTGACCAAACCTGCGCACAATATTCTAGGTGGGGTCTTACCACCATGGAAAATTCATTAGGCCGCTGAGCCAATTTTCAGCTATAAAAAAACACTGAAGAATATGAAAGTAAAATACACGGCACTGAAATTCTGATCTATAAAGTGTCCAAGGAGAAACAAAAGAACAAGGGCCAAGTGCAATGAGCAAAGGAAAAAGCTGAAGATCAGAACTTTGAGTGAAGATGTGTGCATTTGTATGTGTGGGTGTTTTCAGAAAGTTCTTTTGAGTTACTGTGACATCGAAAATACAAGTTTTGCATCTCCCCAGCAAAAATATTGTAACAATTGCAGCAAATCACCAGGCAAAAAATAGCACCACTGGGATTGTTGGACATCCCAAAACAAAGGTAATGTCCTATCACTCTCCCTTTTCTCCAAGGAAAAGGATTGCTAAAAATGCTCTTCAACATCCACAAAAATTGAGATAACCAAGACATTCGGATATAAGGAACAACCAACATAGAACTGCAATGTTTCAAGTGCACGTTGATGCTGACTGGGAATGACCTACGGACACCTTGTTATCTTCATTTCTCCTTATCTTGCTTCACAATTGCATTTGCAAATTGAGAAATTAGATACCCAGCAGCTAAGTGACCAAAGTATGACTAAGCATCCAACAAGTGCAACTTACTTTAACACATTTTAAAGATGCATAAGACAAATATCTATGATATTAAAAATAATTACGCATGTATATTCATCGGAGCAGCAAAGCAAAAATATAATATTTCTGTTTGATAAAGTGATAAAACTATACATTAGTGACTGCAAATTTGACCATGATGTTTTTCTACCTATAATAATTTACCTGAGAAATGTTTTTGCATGTTTATGATGGGACAGAATAATCCCAATACGGATGCCATTTGTTTCAGCTTTATAGGCCTAGATTTCAACTTGAACACATTTGCCAGCAAACTCCATGGCCCAGTTCTGCTTCATGTCTGGTATTTTTCCAAACTCTCTGTAACCGACACCTATCAAACATGACAAAAGCTCATTCAGCACTTAGTTACAGTCTTTCACTTACTGCTTTTCTTATACTCATCAAAAGTTCCAAATTAAATTGCTGAAAATTGCCCCATTCATTCTGGCACAGATGAAAAACATCACTAAAGCAGTGTCAGTTTTAAGAGCAGTCATATCCCTACTAGTTGTTACTCCTCAATGTGATGACTTGCAGAATCATGTCATTTGGTGCTTCTGTTACATATATGAGTATTGTTTTAGTGGAGGCCCCTCAGTGGTAAGAAAATATATTCTGTAACCCTGCTATTTACACTCTGAAGGTGTAGAAACATAATCTACAATGGAACTGAATAAGATTCACTGGAATTTGAATAAGGATTTAGCACTATGTGTTACTTTCCCACACATTCACACACTGAAGTTCCCCTATATACTGAAATACAGCAAGATTTTCAAGACTTCAGTCTGCCTGTTAAGAACTGTAGAATATACTGTAGAATTAGTATTTAGTGTGCTTTGTTGCAGTTAGAAGTAATTCTGTTGAGACATAAAATTTCTCAGTAAGTAAATGTGAACTTTGTAAAATACAGATACAGAAAATATATGAACTTAGAAAAACTACAAAGAAATAAAGACCAGAAAAACCCTAGTGTATGTAACGTACTTTAAAAGTATATGCATTGTGTGAACTGAACACTCCACATTTCCACCAAATGGTTAAACATATCAATATAGTTCACAGCTATCCACTGACCATTCTTAACTCTCACACAGATTCCTTAGATAAAATACTTCTTTGGTGTCCATGGCATCTTCCTTTATAAGATCTATGAATACTATAGCAATGCTTGGCAGCATTCCAGAAGCAGGTCATTAATGCAATCAGGCACCATGTATAAACATCCCTAATGCAATCCTCACACAACCTCAGTAATAAGCATGCCCTGGTGTCTAATTCCACTGGGGCCATGTGCAAAAGATAAGGTGCTTAGCAGTCACAGAGTGTGTGGCCCATCTGACATGCTCTGAAAAAGAGATGAAGACAAATAAAGCCACAGTTTTAACAATCCTTTTTAGATATAATTAAATCAATGCTTTTAACATATGCGTGTGGCAGCTGCTGCTGCATCATCCTTGGATGCACACTTAGAAGACGCTATTTATTAAGGCACAAAAGATGGGAGCAGTCATTGGATTGGCCTCACCCAATGGAGAGGGGTTGTGGGAGAGACAAATAGTAGATTAGCTGGAGACTCCTTAGTCCGCAGTAGAGCATTTAGCTGATTACCTGCTGTATTTCAGAAGTACAATCTAAATCTGCACATTTCCTGTATTTGTGGCTCTCACACAACCTTGCAGTATCAGTGAAGTGACATTGGTTTGGAGGCCTAAAAAAACACCCACCCCCCCTATCAATGCCATATTTCCCTTTGCCTGTGCTTACACCTGCTAGTCTTTTGTCACGGCTTCACAGTGCACCATGGTCATCACAGAAACCTCTATCGGGCTTTCTCATTGGGGGAAAAAAAAAAATAAATAAACTTGAACAGTGTTCTGACAGAAGAAAATTATTTCTTACTAAAAATGTAAAACGTACAATATATCTTGTTTAGTTTATTGTTCAGATAAAATGCAAGCATAATCTACCTTTGTATTTGTTTCTATTTAATACAACACGACTAACTTAATTCAAACTTAACTTAATTTAAAAGAAATTTATAGATATGTTCCAGACCCAAAACAGATTATTAGGTTGTTTATATTTCATGTAATTGATTTATTCCAATACATAGAAAAATGCGAACCCCTGAGAAGGTACAGAACTTCAGTGAGTCAGAAATTATTCAGTATATTTTCTATTACCCTAACCTATATCGCTAGCTAGCAAGATAGATAGATAGATAGATAGATAGATAGTGACTCAGGTGCCCTCGGTGTATCATGCAAACTTCTTGGTAAAATAAATATTTTTTCACATAGAGCATTAAGCGTCCCTGGGTAAGACGGGTCAGCACAGTGTTTTTAGAGGGAGCCTGAACTCAGGCACGCCATGTGTGGCGGTTCCCCACGGATTGCTGTGTTATTTCAATGGAGGAAGGAGGAAACACACAAAGCACAGTGTCCACGGCGAATATCCAGAAAGTAACCATGGAAGCATTTGTTCTGCTCGTCAATGGGTTACCCAGTCATTCATTTAATCATTGCACTGAATCAATATTTGGGCTTTTTTAAATTTACTAGCAACTCCAAGGGAATGCTGGCATAACGTAAAAGAAATTAGTAGTTACTGAAAGCTTTTAATTGTTTTTTACTACATACGTCAAACCCTCGGTGTGAGCTACCCAGCACCCCGTGATGGAAGCAATAAATTACTCACCCTTCTGTAAGTTAAGCATTTATATAACCACGCATTAAGACTATTTACGTGACAAAATACAACACTTAAAAACGACAAATACAACTTTGAATATTGTTTTGTTTTTGTATCGGGGCATAATTAAGCATAAATACTTGCTAATAAAACAGATGGTCAAACCGTTCACTGTACTACTATAGACATACTTCTAGGATATTAACGCAATAAATAAAACGTTCACAATATCTGCACTTAAGTTTGTTATAAAACAGAAACTTTCCCAGTCTATATAATTTTACGCAATCTCAACTTTGTTCTCAGACACTCGTTTACTTTGACACACTACATTAAACTGACATTAACTTACCTGACGCCTTGCTCTGGTTACTAACCCAGGATGAATTAACTGCGTATTACAGCTTACGAAGGTATCATCGATGTTGTTTCCTCAAAATATTTTGCAGGGTTCTTTTTTTCCTGTCAATATATTGATTTTTTTTATTTTATTGAGAATCACATTCTTGTGCCGCTTTCGGATGCCTTATGGAGTCCACTGCATTTATGCACAAAAAAACAACGTTTCACACTGGGGTGAAGTAACTGGTAACGGTATTCCCACTGATTACGAGAACACGACCTAGCCTCCCTATTCTTTTTATCCTCATTAAATGAATGACTTAACGCTTTCTTATAAACTGAAGCTGTCCCGTCCTGTACCTTCTGCTAACTCTGCGAACAGAACTACTGTAGGCAGCCCGGGATCCTCATTTCAAAGAGCAGACGTGGTAATCGCATTTGTTTCGGAAAGCTTGACAGGCAAAGCCTGCATGGGACCGAGCGAACAGCTCCACCCAGCGAACTATGTCCCCCTCGGCCACCTATTTATAAAGCGCAAAGCGACATCAGCTAGCTGCTAAAAATGTCTTGAGGTGTCCCGCAATAAGAAAGAAGGAGCATTCGAAGCAACTAACGCCGTCATTATTTTTCATGCTGGAAGAAAAGCTTTATCCTAAGTAAAATGATAATAAAGTTACTTGTTACGTTTTAGGCCAAAGTTCTCATTATGTTTTTCATATATTTCACTGGTTCCTTTTCACAAAACCAAAAACGCCATTTTAATGTAAGATAAAATATATTACTATTATGTTTACTCTTTCATTTAACACTGCCAAAATCTAGAGCAATGTGTTAGAAACAGGAGATATTGGAGCTGTATAATTTTAGATTGAGTTCTCACATGATTTGGAAATTGTGCAACAGGTGCATGCTACGTTACTAATATGTATTGGGTGTACATTTACTCTGTTTTCTTCAAAGATATCCTGCGAAATAGTAACCTTCTTTTCATCATTATTTCTGAGATTGGATGAATGGTTATTGTGAAAGTGCTTGTGATAGAGGTACACTCAGTGGCGTCGTTAGGCATATTTTAGGGGTGCTGAAGCCTCCCTAAAATATTCTTAAGCCCCCCTAAATAATT
>JAABNY020000039.1:23910951-23929148 GCA_015164015.2 Brevimyrus niger
CTGTTTTGCCCTGATTGTAGTCACCTGTTGCTTGTTAAGTCTAGCTTGTCTTTTGTATTTAGTCCGTGTCTCAGTCACTCGTTCATATACGAGAGTACCCTGCCGGTCCTTGTTGTAAAACCCCTGCGTTACCCTGGACTTGAGTTCTCCAGTCTTTTTGATTCGTGCGACACTCACGATCGCAACACTTGCTGATATTGTCATGACCTATCACAATTGTTTACAGAATTCAGTGTATATACCTTAACATATGTACCCATCATATGTAAGATATTGCACACTTGAAAATATACATTAATATTTTATACAGGTATAACGTTTTATACATACATCATATTAATTCTGTTTGTTATTCTATGGTTTTATTACTTGCTATTATATTCTTATTATTTTATTGTACTCCATTATTCAATTCTCCAGGAGTCACAAGACGCTTCTCATTATACCTCGGTATACAATGACAATGAAGTTCATTTGAAAGAAGGGACACAAGGCCCAGGTGTGCTGTGAGCCCTTCCAGAGTCACCAGGAAATTTGAACAGGGCTATGTCAGGGCCACCAGCCCAAACACACTGCTGCCTCTCAGCCATAAGAGGCCTACCCGGTGGGCTACCTCAGGGACCTTCTGAGTCCTCAATTATAGAATCAAGAGCCAACACCAAGGATCCCAATTCATTACCAGCTTTACCATACAGTCAACAGAAAACAGTGCACAGGGCCAACAAGGAGGGCCAGTGGACACCTCTCCAGCCAGCCGCCAACCTGGAGCCCTGATGAGACCAGCAAGGGTCAGGCCAACCAAGGGGCAATCAAGGGGCAATTAAGGCCATCTGGGAGGCTGCAAGGGACTGGGGAGCGGAGGGCGGTGGTGGCTATAGGATCTTCTTCACCACAGTGATATCTTTGTGGTCAAGGAGGACTCATGTATATGTATACTGACGAAACACCAGCATTTTTGTATTTTAAAATATTCATTTGAATCTTGAATTTAACTGTATAAGGTTACTTTTTAATTAAATTCCTAACACTACTGACATGTCTAAAATATTAGTTACTTTAGTTTTTTAATAAAGTTTTTTTGCAGCTTTTATCATTATTATTATTATGTAAGTTTTTAATTCCAAAAAGGAATTCAATTTAATGACTTTGTAACCTGCCGCCAAAAGTTTAATCTGTCTGAAAAAATGTATATAGTTGCATACAATAAGCACTAGAGGGAGACATTGCTCTTAGATATTTTGCTAATTGTTTATTCATTAGCTATGGTTTAGCGGTCATTGCACTTCACAGTAAAAGATTGGTCTAGCTACAATTAGCTACAAACACGGCGAATTATGTATATTTTTGTCTTAAAAATTAACACTTACAATCTTTACATGTATCAATTAAGGATTTGTTTAATTGCTAAAAAAAGATACAGGCACCCGTGCTGCTTTTATTTTGATTGTTACAACGGCAGAACGATGAGAGGAATATAATACAGAATACCAGTTTTATTTCTGATTAAAGTAGAGAAACCACAAATAGAACAAATCAATGAAACGATTTAATACAAAAAATCAGTGTTCAGTTTATTAGCAGTACCCAGGGCTTGACTATGCTTAAAAGATGCCTGTGAACAATGGCATTCTCCACAATTTGTTCAATTTTGCCAAGGGGCTGGGGAGTCCCCAATATAACTTTTGCCAGGCAATACATTTTGCCTACTAGGGGGTCCCCACGATAAATTCTGCCTGTGATAAATTTCTCCCATATTAACCATCAGCCCACTGGGAAAATGCCTGAAATGCCAGATGGCCAGTCTAGCCCTGGGCATCCACCATGCAAACAACCTGGTCTTACAAACAGTGAATCATGGCTGAAACTGAATACATACAGCAAGCATGCGGGGTTAAAAGGGTCACTGTGTCAGAGCGGTAAGTCATGATTTTGAACACGGTGTAACTATTGGTTACAGACCTGGAAATTCCAGCATCTCAGAAACAGCCACATTCCTGGGATTTTCACACAACACAATGTGTAGGGTTTGCAAAGAATGGTGGAACAAACTAAATCTGTCCAATCTATAGCAATTCTGTGCCTGAAAACACCTTGTTAATTAGAGGTCAGAAGAGGATGGCTGAACTTGTTAGGCTAACAAGAAGTGGGAAATGGGAAAAATAGGATCCTAAACAGTAATACCTAGGTATACTTAAAGTAAATAGTGTAAAACACCTCCTTAACAAATACATAGTAAAAGTCAGTTTAAATAATAAATGACTTCCCTATATAGAAAATATTTATGTAATAGTATATCTGGAATAAACTATACGTTATACCTTTAGTTATTTCTCTCTCGACTGCACTTACTGCATAGAAAATGTCAGCAGCTTTCAAACGAGCTGTGAGATCCATACAGTCAATAGCCATTCCCTACACAAGATATTATTCGATTGATTGGCTGGCAAAGAGGCTTGAAAGGTTATCAAATTACGACCCTTTATCACCTGGCTTAAACCCCACTGAGAACTAACAGGCCTTACTATAGTATCATATGTATGAAGGTGGCGAGTAGTACACTCATCAAAAGAGCACTGAGGAGGCTGTTGCAACTAATATAGGACATAATCAAATAAAAAACTGGATCAATGGGTAATGGGATAACCGAGAAAAATCCCCTTGTCTTGCTCTTACTGAAGAGCTTCCGGAATTTTACCTGCCTAATAATTCTTGTACACAGCATATAGGCCTATACTGTATGTTTGTCTTATTAGTGTTACAATTCCTTACAAAGCTCAGTGTGTTGAATGATTTAACTAGAGTTGTTTTTTTGCAGTGAAAGGTGCAAGTGATGGGGCTCTGGCCAATGTACAAGCATGTCACATTTTTTGCTTTGTGGGCTGTTTATTTTTTTCTTAAATATTAACTGCAGACGCACGAGTGCCCTGAGTTGAGAAACCGACTTTTGATTCATCTCTATTCAAACAGCGACACTATTTGACACCCTGACCCGATTAACATTATCTTCTAATTGAAAGCTCGTGTCTGCCTGGTGGAAAGACTGAATGTGACAAGTGCAGCAAGGCTGTGGGAAAGTTAAGGGGGGAAATGCCACTCATTGCTGGTTTATCGTGGTATAGACTAACGGAACACTACTAATCAGACCTTTAGCTCGCTTGTGGTTTGCTGTATTTCTCCTACAGCAGCAGCCCCAGCACTGTCTCCTCCTTCTCCTCTAATGCGCTGCTCATGTCTTTTGCCATCATTTAATCCTGAGCGACAACACTGGATGATTAATGAAGGCCTCCTCTGAGGTGTTACTTGTTCCTGGGAATGAAATGCTGTGCTTCCTGCTGTCTGACAAGGCCTGGAGCAGGACCCTTGCCTTTTGCTTGCTGTGGACACACTCTGCCAAGGTGCTTGGGATTTGCCCCTGGCAAAGCAATAACACTAATGTTCTCTGTAAGGTGGTCTCTTAGCAATTCTATTGTTCTATACACCTTGTTTTTATCTTATTTTGCGAATAGGCTAAAAAAGTCTACCCTTTGATGTTTGATTCTCATATAATATTTACCTTAATTTCTTTACCCATTTTTCAGATTGGTTATAGTTATTCGCTATGGTTCTTTGTCTATAAGGGATTTGAACCATTCATCCAACACCCATTTATTCTGGTTAAGATTTGCAGGGGTGGGCACCATGCCACCCAATCATGAAAGACAGGTTTTTAAATAAGCACCAATTGTTTAAGGAGGGTTTTTTTTAGTAGCATTTAGAATTATTTCTACTTTTTTGTATTTTTGACATAATAGTATCAAATCTATACTGTGACTTAAGTTTTAGAGGAAAATATTGCTCAATCATAACATATCAAAAATTAATTCTGTAATACAATTTGCATACAGCATTTCATCAATTCACTTCATTTTAATTAATATCTATAAATACAGCATTTTGCGTTGCTTTGAAAAAATAGATGCTTGCTTTATATTATAGCATATTAGATAAAGCAAAGCAGTTCTCCATGTTTCATATGAAGTTTTGAAGTTCATTGATCGTCTTTAACTTCCTGTTATTTGTGCAGAATGGCTTCTTCTTGGTTTAGTTTCACTGGATATTCTTTTATTTCTTTTATTCATCTCTTAGCATTTTCACTAAATTAAATTACAGTAGAATTCATTTTGCTGAAATTACCTTTTTTAGTTTCCATGGAAACTATGTTCGGAGAAATATGCCAGGCTCCATTTTTTCAGGTTTAAACATCCGTATGATACTCAACATGAAGTCTGCATCTTATTGAAAGGAAATAATGGTCTAATTAGTCTAATCAATCTATCAGAGCATACAGACACATGGAAAGACAAAGCATGATCAAATGAATGCAATTTATGGAATTATTTTTTGCCAGTCTTCAGCTCACTGTTATATTAGTGATTTATAGGGCAGTTTTACAGACCTATAACGGAGGGACGGGTTCCCGATATTTTGATGACCGCAGATTTCAACATATGTTGTGCAAAAAATTCGTAAAACTTGTAAACCGAGGTGGGGGGGGCAGACTTTTTCATTTTCTTCTGCATGCAATCAGAATTCAAGAAGGTCATTAACCATAAAAACAAACAACCAAATATATAAATAATAGTGTGGCTTAAAAATATATAGTTTATTTTTGGAAATTACCCAACCTCTCCCCGAAACGGCCGGCATCCAGTGGCCCGATGGAATACTGGCCATAGACTGGACTGGGAAGCTGTTATCTAGGGAGTTAATCAGAGGTAATACTTAAGCTGTTTTCCAGATCTATCCACTTTGTTTATTAATAAACAAGCAATGAAAGTAAACCAGATGTCTTTACCATCTCATCAACGCTGATATACTTAAATCTACTATCCATCCTAGTGATACCCTTTTCTATTCATAGTTCACATGGCCCAGTTTCCAGGAGCACTGATCTCTCAAGTGGCAGTGTGTTCTGGCAAAGTGGAATAAAACAGAGAAAATTAGTTGGGAAAAAAAACTGTAATGGCACACAGAGATCATTCATATTTTAATAATGCACAACTTCACCTGCTGGGCCCAGAATACCAGTAGTCAATTTGATAAGTTGTCATTGAGAAACTAGCCATCAGCTATCATTGAGAAATTTTCAATTGTACTTTCACCATGATTTTCCCTTACAGCAAGGGAAGTCATAATGAAGAGGATTGGATCTATGAATTTGGCGTTTCCTCTGCTCAGCTTACTGTAGCACCCATGACTTTTAGGAAGCTACTGCATTCACCAAATATTTTTTGTTTTAATGTCACAATTGGAGTATGAAATAAGTCAACTAGAAACCCAGCAATGGACATCAGTGTAAAGTACATAACAGAAAGTACACCATTATTGGGTATTTTAAATAACTTCTAAATTCATATAATTAATTTTATCCAATTATGGACTTTTCTTCATAGCTTATTGTGAGGTGGACAGTTTTACCAGGTCATAGAAGTATAGGTCCTGACAGTTATTGGGTACATATTAAAGAACATTTCGAAGGTTTAAATCTGTCTGACAAACCGTTTTACAGAATGACTCAGTAAGGAGTGCTAGAGATATGTGGTGCCACCAGAAATTCTTATTGTTTAGGCTGTTGTTCGATACGTCAGTTGAGGTCAGAGGTCAGCAGGATGTGTGATGAGACGAAGTGCCTTCAGCTTGCAACAGATTAAAGAAATATCCTTTATTGATGGTTATACATGTTTGTTTATTAGTTGCACTATGTGGCATAAAAGTGTAGTAACTTGGGATATAGTGATTAGGGATGAGATTCCTTACCTCTGTAAAGCTTACGGTTTGCTGTCAGATGTCAGTATTAGCCTCACTCCCTTGTGACGGCTGACATTCAGACTTATTAGGGAGCAGGCGCACATGCCTTGTCACCAACATTTGGCCCAGCTCACATTTGCCGGAAAGAAAACGAAGAACAAACAGGTGATAATTAATGCTGTGATTATACACCCAGAAAAAGAAAACAGCCAGTACTACAGTGACAGCAGTGTCTGACTGCTGCTGATAAAGGCCTCATGAAGGCAGATAACAAAAAGCAACGCACTTCAAAATTCGTTTTGAGAAAGTTGCAAGTCACAGCAGTGGAGTGGGCTAATAAATAAGAGTAATTTATAGCCTTGCAAACACACAGAACGCCTGCACAGTCAAGCTTTTTAGCATATCTCCTGCAACAGTGCGGCTGAGCGTATTCTGTTGTGTTTACAATGAGCACAGCAGGTCCTGTGAGAACAGAGATTGTGGACGCGGCAGAAGCAGTAACGTACATCACACTGCATCATTTGTCAGCGATGACAAGCCTTAAGGGCAGCGTACATTGGGGTTAACAAAATGCAGATTGAAATATTGCTTTATGAGACAACTGCTGTCTGTAGGTCACATCACAGTCCTCACATATTAATTGAAATTATCACAATTATTTAATTTTGATCTTGCAAGAACTAGACATAAATTTCCCATTTAGATGCCAGCATTGTAATCTGTTATCTGTTAACAGGATAAATGCCTAATATATTGATTTGCAGTTTTGTTAAAGACACATGCATGTTTAATGTATGCATACAGCAAAATACAGAAATCAGTAGGGGTGAAGAAAAAAAGACGGCAAAATACTATTGGTGAGGATTATTGTTGGTGAAGATTATTTAGATTATTGTGCCCTGTCAATCATCACATGAAATACAAACAGAACAATGGGAAACAATTAACTAATCAATGAGAAATGGGTTAAATCAGTATGATCATGGGAGAATTCCATCCAATTTAGGTGACATAGCCTCAGTTATTTTATAACTCAACATCGGTATCCTATATCAAAACCCTACTGTTACATGCTCCTAAATGAATATGAATGTTTAGCCTTATACTTCTATACTTAGTTATGTATAGCTCCATACTAAAGCTATATTTAAAAAATACCACAAAACAGATTCCCTGTGTTTTTATGATACTTATAGTTAGAGCCAAAGATTCTATATTCTACAGAGATAAAATTCCTCACCTAACTGGTTCACCAATGTGCTCAGGCAAGTCTCCCCTGGGTGCTCCTTTGTCGTCCCACAGTCCAGAAACATGCAATTATTATTTTTATTTATGTCTCTGAATTGCCCAAGGGTGTGCATATGTGACTTAAACAGAAGTACAAAAACAAACAGCTTTTAATGGTCACTATTTTTGAACATTTATACCAATTAATAAACGCGAACCATTTTTATATTACACATATAATATCACATTCATGAATATTATGCTGGTCTTTTCAAACAATGACATTGTTTTAACCTTTAAGAACTTGTTTTAATTATTTTTTTTTGTGGCAGCTATACACTGTGTACCTAGTTCATAGGCACTCTGCACATTTTTATTATTATGTGTGCTTAAAAAAAAAATAGTCCTTAAAATCGTGCAGTGTCTTATTTTTTCAAAATAACTTATATCTGACATGTTTCGGCCCAGTGTTGAGTACAGACAAGAAATGTGCAGAAATAAAATGGGCGCCCTGCAATTTGCTAGAAAACTTGAGGATACTGCCAGGCTGTCTGAATGAAAAACCTGGCAGAGTTATGTTCAGTGGAAAGTGTCCCAGATATCATTATCCTGGTGGGGAGTCAAGTTATATAGCTGAGTGGTAAAGTACCTTGTCATACAAATGTGCTGCATGTCAAAAATGAAGTGGCACTATCCAGAACCTAAGAGTCTGAAGCAAAGTCCAATGATTCCAGAAGCCTGGCAAAGCGCTCGGGCGCCAGCTTTAGACGGCCGTCTAAATAAGCTGGATTTCAATCAACTTTTTGCAGTTTGATTAAGGATAAGTCAGCAGTAACAGCGACAATGGAAGCAGTAATAATAACAGTATACCTCTAATGCTATATTTATATCCTTATTCCTTGTAATGACCTTTCTAACAATTGTCATCTTGCTTAGCTCATGCAGCAGTACAGATCATTTCCATATGTTTCGTTCTTCTGTAATAGTGTAAAGTTACCCAAAGGTCAGGGTGATCCCAATTTTGAAAGGCCGCAAGTACTTTCTTAATGCATTCTACATATCCAAAATTTCCTCTCGTCTGAGGGGACGCACAGCGATGTTGCTTCCACTGTTTCTCTTTGTGCTGTGGCTGGCTGCCGTGCCTCATATGCTCTTTTAAGTAGGTTGATGCCAACTGCAGGAACCGAGACGCACTGCACTTCCTTCAAGCTCGGGCAGATTCCATTACCCAGTGGAAGGAACGATAAAAGCTAACGTGTGGATGTGTGGTCGGCTGCCACAGGAGAGACCCAGGCCACTGAACCCTGGAGACTACAGCCTTTCTGAAGATGTAATTCAGCCTCTGGAATAAGGGGCAAAACAGTATACACTGTGGGAGTCTGGGAACATGCAGACCGATGCATCATACTTAACTTAAGAAAACATGTAAAACCTAATCAAGTAACAGTCCATCCATCCATTCATCCATACATCCACCCATCCGCAATTGTGGGTGCAAGGGGACTGGAGCCTGCCCCAGGCAGGACAGGATGCAAGGCTGGGGTGCACGCCAAGATGGGATGTAAATATGCAGTTACGTGCTATTTCAAGTTTGTTTTGCCCCCCCCCCCCGAAATTGTCAACCCTCTAAGAAAAGACGAAAATAAAATTCCTCTCGTTTTACTAATGCAAATAAATTGTGCTAAAGGGAGCCAGATTATTATTGGTGCCTCAAATTATTATTTGCATGCCTGTTTTAACTTAAGTATGCATACAAATACTGTTGTGTCGAGTCAGGAGATTTGATTACTCCATATAGATGCTTTGACAGAAATAAAGTAGACAAACTATGTATGATTAGCAGGGAATTAAAGAACTTAATCTAATGGTTCAGGTTCCAGTTCTGTGAAAAGGGCTTTTCACAAATAAAGGTACTTTGGTTACTTAAAAAACACACACAATTTAAATCTGTATAAAATGGTAAACAAATGTGCCATTGTAATTTTTGGTAAAGCCATTTGCTTAGATTCAAAAATAATTTTTCCTCTTGGCGTTGGTGCTATATACATATCTAAAATATGAAAACCTCCGTTAATAGGCAGTAAATTGCATTCAAAAGGGCAGTAACTGATGGAATCTGTCATGAGTTACTTTCAGCTTTTCTATAAAAAGAAAGGTAACTATTCCTTTATTCATTATACATTTATAGGTTACTTGGAAACAATATACTGTATATATGGCCATTTATAATAAACTATTTCACAGACAATTCATGTCTAGAGACAATGTTGAAGAAAATGTATCACATTCGTTGTTTGGATCTACTAGTGTTTCTGACTTTAGTGGAAAAACGTGCTAGCTAAGCTGTTGTACATTTTGAGGAATTGGAATGAAAAGATGCATATATCCATACTGTAAAGTTTGCAGTTTGTGAAAAATTAGACCAATTCTATGCTCTCTCATACAGCCCTCCATTGGATTGTGTTTGTTTGCATAAGTCACATAACTTTCTAGTCTTACTGTCATTATATGCTTCTTAACAATTTCACTAAGAATGCTTATTAAAAATATTTCCTTGTAGGAACTGAAAAAGATTGTGTGTGCACACGCGTGTGTGTGTATGTCTGTGCATAGAAAGTTTGTGTGTGTGTGTGTGTGTATATATACACAAAATCAAAAGATTAGTGTTTTTTCATAATTTTTTTTAGGGTTAAACGTATTATCACAGAGACTTAAGTATTACTGTGTATTTTTCATATTCTCAATAATGAAAATTTCCTGCCTAGTACAACAATGCATTTACCTCTCAAGAAGACATGAATATCCTCTGAACAGGCCAAAATAATTGGGCTCTATTTTGAGCTGAGCTCTTCCACTCAGATGGACTGTAGTCAGGAAGAAATTCCAGGATTATATGGATTCACCTTCCTTCATCCCACAAGCTTCCATTTGTAGACTCTGCCATTGCAGAGGTGCGATACGTTTTGTCTATCTACTCTTTCATATTTTCCCTGTGAAACTACAGATTATGATTGTTTTAATCAATAAATATTGGTTTTCCCAAAAGATGACAACTCATCCTGAAAAATAATGTATGTTACAAAAGAGAACTTGGACACTATATTAACTGTATTAAGCATTACCAAATTCTGTCTTACAATTTGTTTACAATATATGACACAGAATTTCACTTTAGCAGTGTTCTGCTTCTGGCCACAAGACGGCACCCATATGCTTTCTGCATCTGGCTGGAGAGCATTTAATTACATAAAGGAGATCAGGCTTACAAGGGGGATGCCTGCCTGGCTTTTATTGTTCAGCTGGTTAATACAGCACGGTCTGATAACATAAAAAATATAAAAATAAATAAATGAATGCAAGGCTAGTAAAGTGCTACTAACTGAAAAATAAAAAAACAACAGAATAATAAAAGGTGTGAAGTTCATACAAAAACGTCGGTTTGACACTCAAACCAAAATTCTTTATTCTTCTGGTAATAAAGGATATTGAACTCAAACCGCATGGTTTATCATTCAATAATAAACGAGCTTCTATCCTGCTGACCATATTTGTCATTTGAATGTATGCTAATAAGCAGTGAAGTACCCTGCTTATGGTTTCAGGCCAGAACAGCTGCTTATACCCTTCCAGCCACAGTGTCTCCTCTCTCCATTCTCTCTTTCTCGCCTTCCTTTCTCATTGTCTTCTTAACCCCCGCCCCCCCTTCACCCAAACCAGACTCTCTGACCTATCACATGAGTAGGGGCCCACCAGTGTCTTGTACTGATAATTTCTTGTCTTATCTAACTCCACAAAGCAAGGACCCTGACTGAGGAGCACATGGAGAGATACAGCAGCCCACAAGGCTAACTCTACGATCCTGTCACTACAGAAGACCTACACATTCCCTGTCCTCTGGGAGCATGGTAGAATTGAAGGGAATTAGATGATAAGTGATGTCCATGTTATTCAGGCTTAACGGATATCTAAATATTATAAGGGCAACATAGAAATACACAATGATATTATTATATTCCTGGAAGTACTTTAATCTCGTATAGATACAAATACTACTGTATTCTCCATATTTAGTTTGTGAAAGGTTTTTTTTGTAGAGAGACAAGATGTCAAAAAACATTAAAAGACTCGAAGCTCCTTTAAACCTGGTCATAAAAGTTAATCCATTTCACTAGACGGCTTATATTTGTTTTTGTTGAACTACACCTGCCCTTCGGTGGTCTGGTGGATTGTCATTATCACATGAACATGCCGACCGCAGCTGTCTGTGTCCACAGATAAATGTTTTTCAGGAGCCCATTGCATACAACAGTGTGAGGACCGTAACAGCACATGAAAAGGTGAAGCATGAATACACCAGTGTTAATGTTAGGTGGTGATCATATGCATTAATGCATTACACACAATTTATGGAATAAACTGCAGAAATGCAAACAATCAATGATAAAATTCATTGTCATCTATTTGTTTTACAGATGATTATTGATGTGATTGATTAGTTTTTGCAGCCCTAAATGCCACACACACACACATATATTTATAATGTAAAATTGATGAAAACTGTAAAAACAGTAAGGTAAGGTATTACAGTAAGGTAATACTATATTTGCAATATGGCAGTTGTTATAAGACTCCATGCGTTTAGTCAGAATGCCTGGCCTTTGCATTTCAGACACTCATTGCTGTGAAAAGGAAAGGAAGACAAAGAACAAAGAAGAGAGGCTCTATATGAATATGCCTGATTAAATTCCTGTAGTAAAAAATCTTTTAATAAAGTCAGAGGCCTGGATTCATTATTTATTAAAAATTATTAACACAGGGTGAGCCTATGGAGACGTCACATCTTGTTAACACTCACAACCGGTGCCTGATTCTCCCTGTATTCCCTCCCAAGTCTGTCTGTGACAATGCAGTATGGAGTCCCTGTTGGCTGGGCCCAGCCATTACAGACGCACTGTGGAAGCCAGACTGCACGGCGTTACCATAATGGCTGAAAGAACACGGAGGCAAATTTAAAATTCTGAGCTTAAAATGTTTACCCATTTTAGAAATAAACTGCATGCAAAACAAAGAAGTAGGGAAAAAAGCTAGAGGGTGGGTATCTGTGAAATCAGTTAATGTCCTGTAGCTCACAATCAGGCCCATAGCCAGGTCTGGGGGGGTGAGGATGGAGTTGGTCCCGGCAACCCTACCGATAGATCGCTCTCGGAATATTCAGCCAACCTGGCGGGGTTCTCTTTAGTAGGTTTTGCCCACTGTGTGTGTGTGTGTATGTGTGTGTGGGGGGGGGGTTCTGTCAACTGGGGTACAGGAGAAAATTTTGGGAGGGGTTTAGTCTTGTAATTTTACTAACCTGGCTACATGCCTGGTTCACACATGAGATTCCCTGCAGGACCATTTTCATATGTACTATTATAATAATTAAAAATCAACTGTACAATTTGTGAAGTTGAATGTTCATTTTTCCACAATTCTTGCCACTACCCAAGGCAATTTCATCTTAATATTAGCACATTTATGGTGTGCTCTTATAGAATATAGTAATAGAATAATTTTCAATATTTCATCTTCTTTTTCATGTTTTACAGAAAAGCCTGTATGTGGATATAATGAGTTATATTATAATTGTTAAATCAAAATTACTATAGTTTATGACTTGTAGATTCATTGTACTTTCATCAATCTGTTCTGCCATATACTGTACATATTTTCCTTAAGATGCAATGTTATAATTTTTATTAGTAATTGCTGTAAAATGTGTTTTTTTTTCAACCTTTAAAATGATCTCAACATTATCTTTCAACTGCTCTGTAAATGAAAAATGACAGAAAACTCAGATTTTAATTTTGCACGAAGAATAAGAAAGGGTTCAAATTCATACATCTTTAATCAAATTACACTAAAAATCTGTGCATATTTGTCTCAGTGTTCTTAGCATGCTGCAGTATTAAAATAGATTCCACCCGCTCAAGAACAGCAATGAAGGCTGTTTCTAATTCTGAAAGGATTAGGCATCTTTAGGCAGCAAGAAAATTGAATCAGAAATGGCTACAAACATATAAAAATGACCACAGGACTGTATTTGTCTATTTTTAACCGAAACAGCAAAAAAAAAATATTTGTTTACATTAATGATGCATTTTCTCATAGCAATATAACTGCATATACCATAATATTTAGTGGTGCAAATTCATAGATGATCCATCTTTTGAAAATAGAATGAAATCATCAGTACGTCATCAAACAGTATTTGTAAGGTATACTGCATTAATAAATAATTATCTGAGTATAACTAATGCTCAAATGTACCTGAATGATTTTTAATTACATTTTTACATTAAACCTTTTAATATTTTAATTATAAGATCATAGGCAGAATAAAACTGCTGACCTTTATACCAGAAGAAAATGAAAACCATAAAGAAGCATAAAATAGGACTGTGTACTATTTCTGTATAAAAGTAACTTAATTCTAGGAGCAAGGCCTGAATGTGTTTTTCTTATGTCCTGCTTGATTCAGGCAGTAGGCAGGTTGCCTTCATGTGAGAGACTCCCTTGCCCTCACACAATTCCCAGCCAAGGTGCATTAATAAGATTCCGGTGGCCTTTCCCCATTTACCTGTGAACTGAGCCTTGGAGGGGCAGAGTGGCTTCATCCAGAAGGGTTAAATGTTTTGCTAACTTTAAATGTACAACCTATGACAATAAAGAAATCACACACACAATATATGTACATTTTGCACAAAAAACATTAACACTCAATGAATATGCAATTTACATAATATTAGTAAAAAGAAGTGCAAAAAAATGAGTGTAAGACAGTTTATTAGATGGGTGGTGTTGATGACTAATGTATAGAGGATAATATTATAGTGGTTGTTAGAGCAGAATGAGAATTAAAGTCAGATATCCAGAATATAAGAATATCTGATTTTGTGCAATGCATTCCCTTGTTGACAACTTCTAATATATCCAAATTATTTGAATCTGAACTGCTTATTTTGTGGCACCGAATGTACCACATAATTGGCAACTAGCATGGGACTGAAGTGGATTGCATTGTGATACTGTCTGCTGAGGGAGTGTCATTTGAGTGCTGAAAAGTGGAGCGACTAGCAAGTGACTTTTGCTGGATAACAATTGGAGGGAAAGTTTCAACCAGACTTATTGACTGGCTTCAGAGAAGGGAAATGGGCACAGTGGCGATGGTAAATCTGTTCAATAGCCAGTTGCAGACAAGGAAAGAATATTGTGAATTTTTTCCCTGGCTAATGAAATCCTTGACAGAGATAAACAAAAAGCTATTCTGCTCAGCCATGTGGGTGCAGCTACATATAACTTATTGTGGAACCTCTTAAGCTCTCAGGAGCCAAGGAACAAGAATATGCAGAATTGGTCGAGTTGCTGAAGGCCCCTTTCAACCTGAAATCGAGCTAAATTGTCCAGAGGTTCAAGTTTAATTCCTGGAATCACAAGAAGGAAGTGTGGCAGAATACATTGAACAATTGAGGAAAGTGGCTCAGGGCTGTAATTATGGAGACACGCTGTCGCCGATACTGCAGGAACGGTTAGTTTGTGGAGTGAATGATGACAAGATTTAGAGAAGGCTACCGGCTGAGATTGATTTAACATTTGAAAAAGTGCTGACACTGGCACAGGCAATAGAATATGCTACAAAGGACGTCAAAGATATTTAGGAATACTTAGAGGATACAGTGCAGGTGGAAAAATGTCCAGGGAGTGGCAGTACATTGTGTGTTGCCTTCACACTTCAAATCTAATTGCAACAGCATGGCAAGTTTCAGGTGTAAAGGGGCATATGCAGCAGCAGCCTACTGCAGGTTTGCCAGTGAGTTGTGTCACAAGTGTAGAAAGAGGCGACACATATAGACGGCCTTAAGGTCAAAGGGGATTTACAGCCTCACTGTTGGAAGGGAGGGGAGGCAAAACATGAGCGGGTTAAGTTAAAGCTAGAGAAGTGCAGGACTTATCACATCTTAAGAAAAGGGGTGAGATGAAATTTAACATGAAATTCACAGTGAAGTGATTTTTTGAGTTGATGCAGGGAGTGTAACAGTAAGCAATACTCCAAATTCCAGAACAACAGCACTATGACCTGATGCTGACAACATACCCAAGGGAAAAAATTGATGCCCTGGGTGTGACGCAGGTTTCTATGCAATAAAAAGACGCTTCAAGGACACTACCTGCAGCAATGGTGGATCCCCACTAAGAACCTTTCATTCCAGTAAGAGTTAGCAGACATTATGATTAAGGTGTGGATATGTTGAAAGTGTCCAGATTTCCTGATGTTACCAGAATGTCATCCCTCTATTGGAAGTAGTACTACAACCAAGACAAATATAAAAACAGATGAAGGGCATGGTGGGGCCGCATGTAACACGGTTGCTTTACACCTCAATGGTAATTAAGGTCCAAAGTGGGACAGCACTTTCGCAGTATACTTACACAGTACAGCACCAATATAAAATTATATTTTATTATAAAACAATTTTTCAACATTAATTCCAGTAAAAGGATTTGCAGGCAATAATGTTATTATCATGCTGACTTTGACAGAACTTTTGCTAAAATGTAAAACATGAAAATTCCATTAATGTTGCAATAAAAAAAACTTTCCCTGTGAACTAGGGTTGCCTCCTGTCCTGGTTTTCCTGGGATTGTTCTCTCTTTTGAGCAGCTGTCCCGAAAAATGAATATTCTTTCCCCTAATATGAATTGTCCTGGATTTTTCTGAAAATGTACACCTAATTTTGAATTTCGTAAATAAACCCTAAATTGGTTTCCTTCTACCGCTATTCTTTTGTCTTCCTGGTTATGGTTATACATCCTGTGTCTGTAAACGGTGAAAAATGAGTAAAACACCACGACAACTGGTTGTGTCTATGCTATTATTTAAGGTAAACTTTGTATTTCTGCTACCAATTATTACCTAGCAACTGACTGGGCTGCCGCTCATATCCACATCCATGATGATACTGTGACTTGAATTGCTAGCTAAAGGCAAAATTAGTTAAAATTCTATTTATTTTACTGGTTCTGTGAAACAGGGGCAGTGACAGGTGAGGAGGATAACAAAACAATTTCGAACGAGCCACCAGAGTCAAAGAAAAAGTGATATACAATGTACAACTCAGTGTGGGTGAAAACAGAACACAAGTCCAACTAAGGAGACTTGGAGGTTTTTCCTCAAATCAAAATTTCCCAGTTAGGTGGATAACTTAAGTCAAACAAAGTCAAATGAAAACTTGCCAATAGTAGGAGATGTTAGCAACCTTCTTATTGGACAATCCTTACTGTCAAGTCCACAAATGCAAGGAACTACCCAAGTTGCAGGTTTAACAGAAAAAACCTTCATGTGGAAGTTTTATTGGACCATGCAGGACTCACAGATGTGAACATGCAACAATGAATGGACAATAGACATTGAACGGAGAGACGCTTATAAACCAGGCTAATGAGGAGAAAACACAAGGCAGCTGTGAATGATCAACAGGGCAGGAGCAAGAGGTAAGACTGACAGGTCATAGTTGTGGCTGAATTAGAGTCACGCCCAAGGAAAAACACAGAGATCAGACAGGTGGAGTGGGCTGAATGTGATACAGTGGTACCCCAGTTCTCGAAATTAATCCGTATCTAATTTTCCCCATAAGAAATAATGGAAAACCAATAAATTGGTTCCCGGGTCTCCAAAAATGCATCTAAATATGTTTTTTTTTTTTTTGCATTTAAACACAAAATGAAAAGGATAAAAGGCTTCCAAAAAGATCTTATCCCAACATTACCCCTGTCCTGCCCCGATTGTCCGCTCCTTCCATGTGCCATGCCCCCTCGTTAACCTTGTGTGAGATCCCCATGTGATCAGCTATTTCTCGTTGCTGTCATCAGTCCTCTGTATTAAGTCTGCCTTTCAGTTTTTTTCCCCAGTCCGACCATTGGGTGCGTTCAATTTGCTTACAGTCCAGGCATAAAACAACGTATTCTGATCCTGACGCAATGCATTACTGTTAGATGTATTGCGACCTCTCACCCAGCTGCACAAACTGGAACTGCCTCCATGACGACACACCTTTGCTCTTATTGGCTGAAGAGTTTAGTTACACGCATGTTGTTTGCATCCCAGGCAGTTCCGATGCGTATTATGCAATTTCTCCCGAATATCATATAAAGTAATGAGAACTGGTTTTCAGTTAATTTACCTGATAAAATAAAGTTTAAATAAACGACATAAATGCTCTAATAGTACATGTAAGTTAATGGTTTACTTATTGTTAGTTACTGTAATGTTGCGCTGCTTTATTTGATTAATTGTCCAGTCTGTGAAGAAGGCATTCAAGTAAGAATTGCATTGCATTATGACTCATTTTCTGGCACGTACAATTTATATTAGGTCAGCGTTCACGGTTTGACTTCTGATATTCAGATTGAGTTCTAGGTGAAACTGGTGTAGCACTCCCTACCCTCTCAGGTGTAAATAAACCCCAATACACTTATATCATACACATCTTAATACACATATAAAGAGAAATACCACAGTTATGGGAAAGAAAACTGATTTTTACTTTTAATTTAAATAACGCATTCCCAAGGCAGGATTCGCACCGAATTTAACCTACCAAAAGCACGGTCAACTTAAATGTCTCGGTATAAACCGCTTACTTAACATACAAAATTATTAATACATTTATCATGAAACTTAATATCTCCGACTGCGCAAAATTAAACCAAACAAAAATTCAGTCTCAAAGTTCCCACCCCGTTGCAGGCCTGAATCGTTGCTTGCGTGCGTGGAGGCCTTGAAACTAAAACACACTGGCCGCTTCGCTCTCACGAGCACTAGAAAATGAACAAAACAAAATTACCTTATGAAACGTCACCAACCAGTTTAATTCCGCGATGTCCTCGTCTGGAGGTAACCGTGCTGGTCACGACCGTCTTCTTCCACCTTGGTACCCGTGCGATACCATCCAGGCAAATCGTGTAGATCCACCCTCCACACCGATCCGGCACGAGCTCATGCACTTTCTCGTGAACAAACAGTACTGACGTTGTCTTAATGTACGGACAACAAACTCTCCCTAAAAGTGTGCAGCCGGTATTGTCCATACACAACCTAAAGTACACTTTTCAACCCGACAATTACCCACGTTACAAAATGGCAGGAT
>JAABNY020000039.1:23931784-23973750 GCA_015164015.2 Brevimyrus niger
TTTTTCTACTGCTACTAAATCGTATACTCAAGACAATCCACATATTAAGTCATCATCATGGTACTGCACAGATACTGCTGATCCCAGTGACTAACTCAATAAATTGACATGACATATATGATGGCCTGTCAGAGATATGGCTTGTCATCATTAATGCCTTATTTTGAAATCATTACACACAAAAAATAATCCCACAGTGCCTTTTTTACATTACTTTGGTCCACTTTCATTTTTTGCCACTTCACTGCCCAAACCCCTAGAATCCACAAAGGAGCAGTAATACATCATTCACTTCCCAGCATCTCCCGGAACCTCTGGTTTCTCAATCTAGCTGGCTCCCAGAAGCCCTCTCCACCTGCTGCACCCCTGGCCATCAGTGTACTCTGAAACCCTGTTTGCTGACGCTTTGTTTCACTCTTCCTTTTATCAAACACACACACCAAACACTCGACTTTGTCCCTCTTGGGTTCTTCTAAAAAGTAATAATAATGCTTTTCAAAGTTAAGGTCAACATCTAATTACAATTGTGTACGCACTTTGTATAGTGAGAAATGTGAGGAACAATTAGCTGGTGGCAATAAACAAGGAAAGAGGTTGATGCGGATGGTCAGTGCACACTGATATGCCTGTCAATTTGGCACATGCCCAGTGGCTCAGCTCCAGGCCAATTTTCCAGTGAACATATGAGTCACTCGGTAGAGACGCACCAGAAATAAATAGCTTCCCTGTTCTTCCCCAGTTACAGCTGGAGTCACACCCTTTGTGTGGTTTTTTTGTACTTGCGGTGTTTGTTCATCGAGCTGTAGCCTAGTGGCCTTGGAGGAAGGGGAGGGGGTCTATCAGGAAATACAGTGGTTTAAAAAGACAACTTTGAGCAGAGCTTCCAGTTCTCCTCCATAGTTTGTTGTTTGTAAATAATCACACACACATTTCTGGGAGAGGAGAATGGGCAGGGGGTCCGAAAGAGTTTACTAGTATAGGCTTCTGGTCCCCCAGCGGTGGTGACCAGGATATGTGGTTAGGAGGTGGATGGATGGATGCTTTGTGGTACAGCTTAATGCAAGGCTTACAGTTTTGTGGACAGAACAAGTTCTTGGAATGTCTAAGACAACAAGAAAGCACAATAATGCTAAAAACAAATTATTTTTGTTTCAGGATGACTCAAATGTGTCAAAGAGAAAGTTAGCTATCACTTGAACAACACACACACACACACATACACTATATGGACAAAAGTTTTTGGACACACCTCTTAATCATTGAATTCAGGTGTTTCATTCAAATCCATCTCTACAGGTGTGAAATTTCTTCCCTGCTAGATAGTCAGTTAGACCCATGCGTGATATTCCTCAAAAACAAATCCCCCCCCCCGAACATTCATAGTAATATTGGTATGTATGCAAGTGCCACTCACACTATGATCTAACAAAGACACCCAATAATAGGTACCAAAAAAACCCCAAAAACAAATGCATCCTGCCCGAAATAGGATTACCAGGACCCACCCATGCAGCCAGACCTAGGAGTAGTCTTCTCTTTTGAGCTTCTGGTGGCCAGGAGACCAGTGTAACCTGGGTGGCTGTATCCGAAATAGCTACGTGGAACGATGTTTTGTGTTCACCACCCGTATGGTGAAAGACTAGGGACAGGTGCAGTGTCATTTGGTCAGCAGGCATGTGCAGAAGGGACAACTGATAGATTAAAACCTTCCAATAGACACTGGCTTTAGGAATTTGGAATGGTACCTCTCGGGCAGGGAAGGAGCCCGAGCTACTCCGAGACATGGAAAGGTATTAATTGACCCTTCATACACATCTGGGCTGTAGAATCAAACTTCTTTAGTGAGGACAGGGTCTCTCCTACTCCTATAGTAAAAGGCCTCAGGCTGTTGTTGGTGTCAGACTGAGGGTTGTGCCCCTGGAGCCAGTGGACAACAGGGTTACGTCTATGCGACATTGAGTTACACAGAAGGAAGACTTTAACTGTGAATCCTCAAAAGGGCACCATTTACAGACTCTGTGATCCTAATAGAAGACTTCAATGGCCATTTGGAGAATGACTGAGAGGCCTGCATTTGGGAAGAATACGTCCCCTGATCAAAACCTGAATGGTAAGCTGACAACGAAATCACCACAAAAAAGAAATTTGATCAAATAGGATGCTCTTAAATATTCATGGTACCAGGCAACTCTTAGTTTTGTAGTTGTACGATCTGACCTGAAGTTTTTGACACTCTGCACATGGGAAGCAGGCCAGATAGACCAAGATAATCCAGACTGGCAGCTGGGGTTTCCTGGAAATGCCGTCATAGAGCCTTTGTGTGAGACTAGTTCAACTGATTCCTATGGAAGACATCTCTCATTTTGTTGAGTAAGGCTGGGGTACTGTGACCAGAAGATAGTTGGTGCTTATCATGATAGCAACTTTAGGACCTACCGGTGTGCTCCTGTGTTGAGGGAAGCTGACGTGGGGCAACGCTGACACAGGGGTTTGCGGAAACAGCTAGAAGGAACAACAGGCAAGAAAATCTTAGGTATAAACAGAAGTTTGTGGAGGCCACCAAGTGGTGCCTATAGATGCTTTAGCCAATGCCTCAGAAGGTAGGGAAAATACCTCTGGATTGGCAAAAAAGGGCGATTGTCCCTATTTTTAAAAGGGGGGAGCGGAAGGTGTGCTCCATCTATATGGGGATCACACTTTCCGGCTTCCCTGGGAAAACCTATGCCGGCTACCAGAGAGGCAGTAAAAGTCATGTCTACATACTTGGCACAAAAATGAAGCCATTTAGGGTGAGCATTGGCCTCTGGCAAGGCTGCGTCTTGTTTCAACACCTGTTTATGATTTTCATTAGCAAGATATCAAGGCACAGCCATGGCTAGAATGGCTTCCGGTGTGGGGGGCTCGAATTGGCATTCATGCCATTTGCAGATGATTTAGGTTTTCTTTATGTCTCATCTGAACTAGATTTTGCCACCACGCTTGTCTCCTCATCTGCCACCAGTAGGTCCAGGGTCAGTCCTGTGATGCAGCTGGCCTTTCTGAGTTCTGTAGTCATAGAAAAATATGCCGTCACCAAGATACTCAGGAGGAGGAGATAAGGGTCACTAAAGTGCCTTTTTCCTTAGAATTTACATAAGTGTGCCCCGTAAATGACCTTAAACATTTTTAACTCTCAAAAAGAACTTTCATACAATTTGACCATTTCGACTTAATTCAACTTAACATTCAAGCTCACCATACTGGCTGAAGGTAACTACTTTTGTAAATTGTAACAACTGACAGTGAATATGAATTCTAACTCACTGAATAATGCTACCTAGTTTGAATAATGCAAAATGAAAAAGTATGTGAAAGTAACATTTTTTGTCTGTCCATCCATCCATCCATTTTCACAAATACAGGCAGAAACTGCTGCCATATAACAATAAGTATTCAAAGCAGAAATACACATTCATATATCTCATTTATTGTACTTGTTTTCAGAGACATTAATCAGCCAATGAGGATGGTGCAATATGTCCAGATGCTTCATGTTTCGGATGCTTAAAAATATATTAATAGGTCACATATGTAGCAGATAATTATGAATTACTCATCTAGCATTTTCCTTTAATCGAAACAACTATGCCTATAGGAATTATTACTTCGAGAAGTTGGAAGAAGAATTCAAAGCAAAAAGTTTTGCCGCTAGACTAGAGAAAGAATGTATTGTTGCTAGACAGGAAGGCACTATAACTAGCATTCTCCATACACAAGATTTCTTCACAACAATAAAGACTTCTCATTCTCTTAAGGATTTAGTACTTTGGGGAAAATGATGAGTCCCTTAGCCTGTACAAAATACAGCAACAGCGAAACTTTACATGTTACTGCAAGGCAAAGGAGAGATTATTCTGCCCTTTCTGTAAAATCCATTTCCGCAAGAGTTGAGACAGAATCCGATTTTAATAAAAAGACATTCAAAACTTTTTACATACTTTGTGTTATGCTATGAGATTTTTATTTTAGTTTTGTTTTTTATTTACTGCCATAACAGAATTTCAGATTCCTCATCCATCCATCCATCCATCCATCCATCCATCCATCCATCCATCCATCCATCCATCCATCCATATTCCTATCACTTATTCAGTAGAAGATGTTGGGCATTGGTTGTCCAGTTTCATATATTTGTATTTATTGTATAGCATAATGTGCGCAATAATCATGTACAATTGGAGGTGGTTTAGATTTAGTTTAAATGTAATGTGGTTCAAACTAGTTTAAACAGTATTAATGATAAAAAATAGTAAATAAATGGTCTGTTTTGAATAATCAGAATACAATGGCACTATTTTATGAACTTTTAACATGATCTGAGGTCTTTTGTACAGTATTTGAATGCTTGCAGATCTATGTACGACATAAACATGTTTTTATCTGTGTGTTATATGTACTGTAACACACATGTCTTTAGTACGCAATACCCTCACAAAAATTTGGAGAATGCGTAGATATCTGTATATTTCTGGTAAGATGATGGTTTTAACATGACTTTCTCTTGTGAAAGGCTAACCCTTACATTTTAAGAATTAAAGAAGAAAAGTTTGATTCTGGAGGAACAGAGCATTTACTGCAGCTCTTACAATAGAAACATTCAATTAAGAATTCAGGCCTGCCTTCAAGTGCTGCCAGTCTTAGCTATAAATATCCAAAACAACCCAGTCTGGTTGCCTCAGTGTTTATTTGGTCGCTCTCCGCTTTTCAACATTGCTGCATGGGTGCAATTTTGCAGAATTTGTTAAAAAAAGAGCTGCCTTTCGAATGTTTTCTAGTTGTTTTCTCTGATTCACCCAACCCGAAGCCTGAGTCTACATTTCTGAAAGAACCGTGTTTTGGGCTTTTAGTCGGGAGTTTCACTAGTCTAGCCAGAAGCACTGTGACTAAAACCAGGTTTTTTATGAAATAAATGCTCTTTTTATTAATTACTCACACGGAAATGTAAGATAAAATAATAAGTCATTCTCACGATCAGCTTGAAGTAAATTGTCTTCCATTTGTAAATGTGAATCAAAATATATTTTTTCTTCGAAAACTATTTTTAGCTGCACTTGATATGTGTACGTTGCTTAAAGATTCAAAATTGCTTATCAGTACAAGAATAACATCAAGATTAGTTAATATTGCGCATAGAGAAAGGCTTCGTATGTTATATTATTTGACTGTGCTTAACTGCCAGAGGCAGCACACATAAAGAGCATATTCTGGCCCAGGAACTTTGCATAAAACTCCTTTCTATGATTGAGCTTGTGTTTGTAAAAAATGTTATGCAAATAGAATGAAATTGCCACCTGCGTTTGGAAATGAACAACAAGCTAAATGCTAGATATGATATTGACTGTCATCAGCTGACAATCAGCTTCGCTACATCTAATATATGCCTCTTCAGGACTTCCCGCTGCCTGATTTGATTGCTTCGGAAATGACAAATTAGTAAAAAATTAGATTTACTAGAGCACTTGACTTGTAGATATGTGTAATTGGCTTTATTTATTGAAAGTAATTACAATCATTTTATAGTTTTCTCTCAGTGTGGTGTCGACGGCATATGGTTTACAGTTATTTACATATAGGATGAAGTCAAAGAATCAGCAATCTGTGTTTCTTACCAGTGTTTTTATACTTTGAAGTGTGTGTTCTTCTTTGGATTTCATCAGTCGCCTAAATGAGGAATTTGAAGCAAGCCTAGGCTGCTAATGCAGGACCTTAGCATGATGAAAAACTGTGTGCTTTAATATAGCTGGTCTTATTTGTCAAAAATGTATTTATTTCTCCCATTGAATAATCAAGCAAAAAAAAATAAAAACAGAGTTTGACATTTGGTCATTTTTGCCCCACATAGTCTGCCCGCACAGGGGCGAGTGATCTGTGGTCCATTTCACAGAATGGTCCACTTTCAGGTCTCGGCAGGGCTTCGGCATAAGCGGTCAAGTATATTTTAGTATGTATTCATTATAAAGTAAAGAGTTCAGTCAGGCTACACGATTGTGGCGCCAGAGTGCGATTGTGGCAAGACAGCCTGACCACTTAGAAATCGCTGAGCTAACAGGCACAGAAGTCAGCTGTACAGACACCCAGCCAAGTTTACATTTGCCACCACACTAACACACCTTATAATGATATATCATTGCAAACCACCAGCCGCTGTAAATGTTTATCAAAGTAAGAGCCGCCAAAAATAAGGTGGTTAGTGTGCAAACTTGACAGCTTCAAAAAACATCACCTTGCTATCGCTGGAAGAAAACATCTACATTGGAGCAGCTTCAAAGCTTACCTTTTCATCTAATTTCTTCGTGGAAATTTCAACACATAGCAGAACAGACAAGATACACTTGTTTTTTTTTTATTGATACCTTGCACTAAAAACAGCATTTATGGCTACCCACCCATCAAAAAAGTATCCTTCCGAAAAATAACCAGGGAAAGTAAGAGAGCAGGGTTCATCTGTCTGCCGTCTCCTTCCTTCAGTTAAACAAACAACCTAACAAACAAACAAACAAACATATTAAAATTAATAGTTCTTTCATTTCTGAGGGAAAACTCTCTGGCTAATATATGAAACAAACATGTCTGAAACTGTGTGATATAGCATTGAACACTGAAAAAGGAAGGTTCGTGCTTAACTATAAATGCTGTAAAGTTACTTTAAATTTGTTGACCAGTTAGTGTATTTTGTCTTTTTCAAGGCCATCCTCTTCTGTGATGGAGCTTCTGATATGTGATAATAAGCTCTCTCCAAAAACCTGCCTACAGCAATGCTACCTCAGAGACCAACCTGGTCACGTCTCATGTAGTCTTCAGTGCAACACAGGGTCAGTAAATGCAAGGGAATTGGGTCCCCAGAGATAGAGAAGTGCTTTTGGCAACAATGTTATTTTTCAATAGGGGGCAGTCTTTCCTTTAATCCACAGGTTAAGATACCCAGGCGAGATACTACTATGCACAAGGGGTTTGGAAGAGACAACGTTAGTGGGCATTTGAGCGCTCTGAAGAGTTGGAGACAATTCTGTCGCCTTGAGACAGATATGAAAGAGAAATAAACTGTCATAGTGGATCACCCCAAGGTCTTGCTTTGTGGACTTTCAGTGCTAAACTGTTTTCTGACCGTCACTTCATCAAGCATCAGTTCTTCAAATGGCAAGCAAAAAAAAAAAATACATTAATGGATTTTTCCGAAAATTCAAGCAGCATTTAATTTTGTATTTACTATTGCATTGTACTGTATTTCCAGTAAAATGTAAAGAAACACCATTTCTTGTATTTACACTTTTTATTTATTTGTATTTGCTCAGACAATTCAAGCATGATGCTCTATATCTAATATAAATTCAAAAACCTCTGGTTATTTGGTGTAGTGTCATTAATCCCCTGCACATTAAACTTCTTTGAAAAAATATTGAATTCCTATTAAAATTAACTACCCAAGTAAAGTTGATTAGAGAGGTAGTTAATTGTACAATTTGTTCTTTGGATAAGTCAAATTTCCTTTAGTTATTATTGGATTTTATTGGAATTTAGAACATAATTCTTTGTTTTTATCAGTATAGTGCTTGTGTTGATAATTGTAAAATGGCACGTTAAAAACATGTAAAATATATGCTTGAAATTTAAAAACTTGCTCTTCCCTCTCTGTCTTTTGTAAAACCTCTGTACTCCCATTTTCATTAAACATGAATCTATTTGCCAGCCCAACCATACTAAGGCTTACATAATAATATTAATAATAATAATAATAATAATCATAATAATAATAATAATAAACAGCACCTTCATTAAAACAGTCATCATGCATACTGTAAATTTATCTACCAAACCCGTGTTTTGAGCTTGGTCACAGGGGCCCAGGGCCCTGGGCCAGTCTCAGGCAGCACAGGGGATCATGTTCCCCCGAATGCAATATGGGATAATGATCCTTTGAAAGAGTTCGATTTTGTTGATTAAAGTCATTATTTTTTTAACATTGCGTGTAATAATAATGATTGTGTTTTATTTTATTGCTTAATGTGAACAAATAATTTATTAATATGGGTCCATTTTTGGGCCTCTGCTGACACATGGGTTAGCACTGTTGCCTCAAACCTCTAGGACCCAGGTTAAGCTCTCTGCTCCTGCTCCATGTGTGTTGAGCTTGCTTGTTCTCTTCAGGTCATCATGGGGTTTCCCCCACAGTCCAAAAACATGCTAATTTCATATTAAGATTTTCTGTAGGTGTGAATGGTGTGTGAGTGTGCCCTGCCTTGCACTCATAGATAACAGACCCCTTCAACTCTACATAGGGGAGTTGGTATAGAATATGTATGGTTCGATATCACTAAGACTTGTATATAATGTCCCTCACAGACAGAGGTCTTGAAGACTTTGCAGATTCTCAGTAGGATTTCTGTCAGGATTCGTTCAAGGACACTAATTTTCTTCTTCTTAGATTTCTCTAGAGTGGCTTAATAACAAAAAAACTCAATCTTATGCCATGTTTAGCAATCATGCCTTTTCATAAAACCAAACAAGATTTTTCAATTAACAATTTTCCATTTTTGACTGCATATAGGAGACTGCATATAAAGCAAATGACACAAATAACTCATAAATGTGAACATATTTTACATGTTTCCTGGTCCTATTTAAAATTCTATTATCTCATTATTGTGAAAAATTAATCAGAAATGTGTGAAGATATGTTAAGTGCAATTGCTTACAAGCACTATGGGTAAATAAACATCCCGACTTCAGAGTAAAGCGTAAGGAAAAAAAGAAAGAGAAAAATTGCTTTGAGATTCTAAGACCAGGTGACCTACTTTTCAGGCATCTGTGTTCCCCAGCTGATGGCGGCCTCTTGTCCTGCTATACTAGCAGTCAGCAGACATTTTGTCTGCCTCAGTAAAAAAGCAAGTTCAGAACACACAGCCAGAGTCTTGCAGCGAAGTGAGAAAATCCTGAAGCGCTACGCCCTTCTCTTGCTGAAGCTTTGGTGAGAGGGAGCTCGGAAGTGTTTGTGCTCATGTGAGGCAGCAAATGAGAGAATGGGCGAGAAACAGCATGTGAGTGGGAAGAGGTATTAAAGCAAGGTACAAGAGCCATGTTATGCTGGGAATATTTGTGGCTCTGGTAACTGAACTGAATAAGTGCCAATTAACTTTGGTTAACTTTGAGTTATCATATTAGTGTTGTTTATTAAAATTTCAAAGCCAGTTTTTAAAAAGCTGAAATATTTCACTTGATGAATACATAGAAGTTTTAATGAAATCAAAGTATTTAAACCAGTTTGTTTTACATTTACTGTATTTGCAAAGGCACATCAATCTTAATATGTATATTAATGTATAATGCAATGTATAATGTTGGAATCTGTCAGCAACATCATGACAGTTGATTATAAAAATGTATGACTTCACAGATTTATGCTAATCATCCGCAGTACTTGTATTGTAAAGTCCTTGCTGCTGTTTTTATATTTTATCTACAACAAACAGATTTAGATACAGCTTGAATATATGTTGAATCTTTCAATGGAAAAAAAAACACATCCCTAGTCTGGTGAAGTGAACAGAGATTCGGTATTTTATTTTTGTCGTGTCGGTTGGCTGTGTTTCAATACTGTAGTTTGTCCATTTTTTTAGTATACTGTTTATATTCCTACTTTGGAAGCTTTTCTACAACCTCATTTGCAATCCACCCAATCATCTTTTTAGTTATAGTTGCGGGGTTTTTCATCAACAATTTCATCAACAATGGATACCTTGCATGGAATGTAAGAATTTCTAATAACCTCTGAAAGCTGTTGGCTATAGGCAGCAGATGGTGTATACCCCTTCAGCTTATGCACTTGTCTATCGCTATTTTGTACACTTCAAGTCATACTGGTCATCGCTTGGGATCACAGCATAGTTCACACTACTAGGCTGAAAAAGTACTAATAATTATGCATATTGCCACCCAGTATATCCAGCCAGAATAGCCAACCTGACCAGTGGACTGATGCCCATTGCTTTCCACTGAACGAAGCATTGCCTGTTAATAATATGCCCATGATGTTAACAGGAAATTTACTGTCAGATACACTTGCAGTACTTTGCTGCCATTTGTTTGCTTAACAGAAAGAGTCATGCAGGTAAACAAGCAGCTCTTTGGACGTTATGTGCTTCCGCTTTGCCATCCCATCCATTACAATCATTACGACCACAGTCTCCACTGCATGATATAACATCAGTGGAAGGGTGAGAAAGACCTTGTTCATCTGAATTGTGAAGTGATCCACAGGACATAGATTTGAGGGTGGGATTGGATGATGTCATTAGCATCTTCAGGGTGAGACAGGCAGCTTAAGTGAGCGAATTACAAAGCAGCATTTTGTAACTTGTATGTGCAAACTATGGCAGCATGAGACCCAGGTTTGTATAGCCCCTCCCCCAACAAACATGCAATAATCCAGTTTATACTAGGTACCATTGAGTAGAGGTGTTCGTCCCCTGACCTCAGGATCCCCCAAAAGATCTTTTTTATTGGGTTCCAATAGTTTCCAAGAATATGTTTTGTGTTTTTAATAACAAATACCTGCTCTATTACTGCATTCAGAATAATATTAGGCAATAAATCCCTAAAATTCAGTCAAATGGGAAAAGGGTCCTCTTTTTTATGAAAGAACTATCTAACCCACATGGTGCACTGTTCATTCAATTAAACTGATTTTTTGGTTAACAAATGCATACTGCACAATTTTTACGTATTTTCAATGAAGTATGTGACAGTTTAACATCTCGTCACAGGCTTTATACAGTAAAATCCGAGGTTCCTGCGATGCTTAATTAGCAGTTCCTGTCAAGAAACAAACCTGAGGGGGTGGGACATTTTAACAGCTTTCCTGGATGCTTTAAAAGAGCCCCTTGTAGGTAAAAAGAGTGCTGCTGCATGTCTTCTGCTGACCTATTTAGGTAATTGCACTCTTCATTATGAAACTCTGGCTGAAAGAGAAATTGCACTTCCCCATTGGTATCTAGGTAACATAATCTCCCTCTGGCGAGCTAATTGCATGGCATGATAACCTCATAGGCAGTGCCTGTTTAATTTTTCATCTCTTTCAAATAATTATGGATCAGAGGAGAGCGGTATTGATTTGATTCATTTACTTCCCAGTCTGTGCCAAGGTTAATGATTATATGTATTCCAATTACACTGTAAGGATCTAGGAGACTATTTACTTTGATTGGCTTACAATAAATTAATGGCAAAGGTTGCACTGGTACAATCTAAAAACGAGTCAATAAATGCTCTCTAATAATTTGCTTCCAAATTAATTTAATGAGAAGTGTATAAACAAAAACATTTCTGATTCTCAGGCTTGCCGTTTTTTCCAGTTCTTTTTTTCCAGTTTATTATAAATTAATTGCATAAGTATGGGATACAAAAATAATAGTATTTAGAACAATAAATGTCTTCAGCTTACCTTATACTCTGACTCAAACCTGTTATTGTGATCATGGCTGTTATAACTGTTATTGTGGAAGGATCAATTCTCTGTAAGAAAAAAAAGTAAGAAAAAGAAACAAATAGTATACATAACATAATTCTTTTCTCAAACATTTACATAATTTTCTGAAGGTATGGCAATTAGAAGATTTTGGCTAAGCCATCTGGGTAATTGATTATGTAAAGAAAATGTTACTGTTATAATTAGTATCTTGCATTGTGCTCTTGTTTTCAATGGATTTAGGAAGGATAAAACAGAAGTAACATATGCTAATGGTGATATGGTGGCTCGAGGGATGAGCTGTTGCCTCGCATGTCCAGAGCTGGGGATTTGAAGCCTAATTTGTGTGTGTGTGTGTGTGTGTGTTTTGATTTTGCATGTTTTCAACATGTTGCATGGGTTTCTACTTGGACCGTTGGTTTCTTCCTGCCATCTGAAGATGTTACTTGACATCTCATTGTATGTGACTGTGTGTGCCTGTCCTGCAATGGACGGAAACCCTGCCAGGGTGAACCCTCATTTTGTACCCTGTGCTGCCTGCTCCAGGTCCTTTGCGACCCTGACCAGGTAAGTGGTTAGCACATGGATGAACGTGGATGCATCTACAAGGCGAATGTAAAATATGAAACTGGGCAACAATATGTCTCATTTTTATCTAGTAAATATAACTAAAATCCATGTTATTTTTTTATAGAGGGTTTGCACACAGGTTGGTGTGTATGAGAGTATGAATTGCACTAGTCTTTCATCTAAAATCGCATTTATTTATTCATCAGTCACTTGTTAACTTGGTCTACTGTTATGCAAGAACTGCACTTGTGTAAAACTGTGGTCCACTAAAACTATGAAAAGCACAGATGTGCTGGTTTACACCCTCTCAGCTGTTTTGCAGGCTCTATTTCATATCATTAGGCCTCTGTCTAGTCATTAGTACCACAGCTCATATACTCTGTATTTGAACATTCGAAGGCCCCCAGCTCTACTATAAAACACAATAGTTAATCATGAGGCTGTGATGATGCAACAGAATAGCAATTTATATGGCCTGGAAAGTCTAAATAGACTACTAAGAGTATTTCTTTTCGCAAAATTCATTGGTTTCAGATGTGACACAAATCACCTAAATAGTGCCAAGCTTATGTTTGATAATTAGAAATGACCTTCAAATGTGGTCTACCAAAAAAGACAGTACAGCTGGTTGTGATTCACAACAATACAGATTTGTGCCTGAGCTTGCTTTTACACCCGACATGTGCACTAAAAACACTGCTTAACTTTTTAATTCGGAATTCCAGTCAAAGTATAATGCACTGCCAACGTTTCTGGAGTAGGATAAAATATACAGAAAAGCAATCATGATTTCAAGTCTCTAATGCCTTTTTAAAGGATTCAAATGAAGGTCAGGAAAGGCTTTCTCTGACTGATTTTCCTGTTATTCACTGAAGACTTTCTGAAGAAGGGGAGAGACTTGGAATGGGCCTGGCTCCTTACACGTCTCACTTTTAGTCTCCTGAGTCCTGTCTTTGGCAGGTTAGCTCCTGCATTACCGTTTCACAAGGAGCTGCCCCACTTGGGTGATTTACAGCTGTTGACATAAAATATACAGGTTTTAACAAGATTTTTAACAAGGGTAAGATGTGGGACACAACCTTTGGCTACAAATGTTTTGAGTCTTAACAAGCTACTGAAGAAGAACGGCACTGGGGAAGGACCTTTCTGAAAATGCAGATTCTATGGTGTAGACTGGGGTCCAGTACATTTTTAGAGCTGGTGTGTACAGAAACCAGAGCTTGTCTGAATATAGTACATCCTCCCACTAGGTTTGTATTTACCACTGTAAATAATTACAAATACATGAATAAGTAAACATTTGGTGTTTTTGGTGGAGGTGAATGGACTCCCTGTGTGATATACTAAACAGAAAGAGATCTACAGTTTTCACGCGTTCACATTAAGTCTAGTTCATAATCACATTAGTAAGAAATATTGAACATATATGTGTGCATAAGCTGTATATATATATTATTATTATATTTTTTTTTTTTTTGGAACATAAACTAAAATCTTATATCACATCCTATTTCTGCATCAGTATTATCTCCAAATCATGGTAATTGAATGGATTTCAACAAATTTCATTTGTCCTTAATAATTCTTTATTAGCATTTTCTGATCATACAAATGTCACCTCCTGTCGATGGCAGTGGAGCCCCTGGTTGTTTTATTTTGTAGAAGTTCTCAATGAGGAAGGAAGAGCCGCAAGTCAGTTGTTTGACACCGTTTTGCAGTTAACACATCAGCGATGGGATTAGGGTCTCAGGTGCGCAGGTGCAGGCTAAGCGCCACGCATAGACAAGTACTTTCAGTTCCTCAATCTTGCATCTGTAACTGTCTACGCTGGTATCTATTTAGAAAATTGAGCCTGGGAATTATCTTATGATTATAAGACCTTCAAATGCCATTGGAGATAAAGTAAAAAAAAAAGAAATTAGGAGATCATGACGTATAGATTGTTGTGCTTAAAAAAATACTTTTTTCATTCCATAATTTTAATTCAGTAGGTAGTATTGTATGCAGTTCTGTTATTGTATTTTTTTAAAAAATACTTAAAGCAAGTGAGAATGATAATATAACTTTTAATTTCCATTAAAGAAGTTAATGCACCAGTATTTGTCAGGTATATAAAAAAAACTTAACAAAGACATTAATAAAAATGCCCAATATATTATCCAATAATCAGTTTGAAATCAGAATCTTAACAAGACGTGAGATGTGAGAACACTACCGTAGCTAGATTGATGATCTGAGATTTGAGGCTGTTTTTATTTCAGTTTTTCCTTTCCATTCTGCTTTTTTTCTCTCTTCCCTTCTGCAAAGCTAGTGGTCAGTAGTTTTTACACAAGGCTTTAATCTGCTGTGAGAGTTCTGGGGTGGAACCATCCATTAAAGAGCTCTGAAGCTGCAAAGCCATTCAGGGGGCTGCTAGAGGCCTGGGACAACCCAGATGCTCATCCTCGCCAGAGTGGGCCACTGCGGCTGTCTTCTTGGCGAGAGGCGACGGAAGTCCCCCCCCAGTCACATGTGACTTTGGGTATGCCACCCCCATGTTTACCAAGGGCAGGAACAAAATGGGCCTCTAGGATCATTTGTCCTGAAAGGCAGAAAAGCCATTTAGGAAACAATTTGGGGAGCTTGTTAAATAGTGCTACTCCACACTGAAAACATAGCTTCTCCACAACAGATGTTTGTTTTTATTTACTTCACCCTATAATGCAAAGATTGTTAAATTCTGAAATAGACATATTATGAGACCCTCTAAACAAATGAATGCTTTGCTGTGGATCTGTGGTGAAGGATTACATCAACAAAGGCACATTAGAACTTTTTTACATGTACAGTAATGTTAGATGTAAACCTGCATACATGGCAGGCTTCTTGCTCCTGAACACATTTATGTTCATCAATTGTTTAATTCTTCTCTAAACATTTTCATTGTATTTGAGTAGATTGGCAAAAACAATTGTAATATGGCCAGTGGTTATTGGTGACTGCATATTAGACAAAGATTAACTTTTCACATCAAAACTCCAGGCCCGGAGGCACCTGTTCCACCTTAAGTGGAGATTGCCAGTTCTCCCCATATTGTATGGGTTTCCTCCAGTTACTTCAGTTTCCTCTCAGAATTCAAAGACATTCAGTCAGGCTAACCGGTGTCTCTAAATTTCCCGTAGTGTATGATTAAGTGTGTGAGGGTGAGAGTGTGTGAATGAACCCTGTGATGCACTGGTATGCCATCTACGATAGGTTCCAAGCCTTGTCCTGAACACCTTGATCAGGACAAACATCTGAAAGATGGATGAATTGACTTAATATTACTAATATTAAATTACATTTCAATTCAATTCTGCCTATATTGGTCATAATTCAAACAACTGCAGAAAATAAACTTATGCCACAATGATAAGGTCATTGTGAAATTGCTCCACATAAAATATTTGACTCAGCATGCCTCAACTAAAATTTAAACTGTAAAAAAACATGGAACAATGGAACAATCATGTACTATGCTCCTCTCCTCCGGAAAAATGTGAATTGTTTCATAAAATCACAATGAATCTATCGCGCAGGGAGACTGGGTCAGCTTAATGAGAAACACACTTTGAAAAAGGGCAGGTGGTTGGAAGCAAGTGAAACCATTAGCATTTTAAAAGCAGAGTAGTGGAATATTCTGGATTGATGAGTCCTGTTTGGTCAACATGTTTGTAAGGTCTGGAATGCAGTGGTTGTGGCAGTGACCACATAAGAATGAGGACTTGGACAGAATTCCAGTGGCCAGAAAATGACAACGTCTCCCACACCCTTTTTAACCCTGTTTATTGGCCTGATGTTGGCAATAAAATTGGAGTGAATCGAACAGTTCACATTTATTAACTATTTTAAATACCATCATAATTATTTTAGAAGAGCTGAAATAAAATACACAAGAGACAAATAAACGATGCACTTTTGCCTGAATGAAGTTTATTTATGAATGATCTGTGTTCTATGTCTACAATGTGTGACAGTGGTTAGCACTGTTGCCTCATGCCCCTGGGACCAGGGTTTAAGTCTCTGCCCTGGTGTGCGGAGTTTGCATGTTCTCCCCTTGTTGTTGCGAGGTTTCTTCCGGGTGCTGCTGTTCCCCACCACCCCCCCAGTCCAAAAACACATGCTGAGGTTGTTTGGGGTAACCGACTTGCCTGTGTGGGTGTGCCCTGCGATGGGTTGGTGCCGCATCCTGGGCTGTTACCTGCCTATTGGCTCTGGATCCCCCCTGACCGTGTATAGGACCAGTGTTAGCAGAAGGCGGATGTCCACAGTCTGCCTTGTTAATATTGTACATTTTAATGCATGAATTGATAAGCAATTTTAAATGCATGCATTTCAGACAGTAAGCATGCAATTCTATGTATATAAGTAGCCAAGGTATTCAGTTCTATTTATTCCAACACTTTTCCAGAGATGAACTGGTGTACAGAGGGCAAGGCAAGGGATTATGAGGACAGGGATTGCTGTGGCAGTTTTTGCAGCCACTGATGACCTGAGCAGACACACTGTCAGTTTTCTATGCAGTGAGATGCCTGCTCAACAGCCTTTGCAGCCACTAAGCCACAATAACTGGCCTGTGACCAAAGAGGCAGATCTTGCCCAAGACTCCAGGGTGGGGTAGACTTCCTCAGACCTTTCAGCATGACTCCAGAACTGGGAATGGGAGTTTGGGGTCTTGCACACATCTGGTTCTCTTGATGGGGACAGTTTGTGGTGGAAAAAGCCCCAGTGGTTATTTCCTTCCTTATGGTTCCCAGCCCAGCAAAGACTATAGAGAGGATCCCTTGTTTTAAATGGAATGAACAATTTGGTCATTGACTAAACTCCATTTGTCAATGTATTTTTCTGTCACCATTGGTATGCCTCACCCACAGCTCACTGAGAGACACATAAAGCTATCCTTCATATTCAACAATATTCAGCAAGTGTTTGTAAAAATGACACTAACTGAGGTTTGGTTGTATGTTAGGAAAATCAGTGTTAAATTGCATAGAAATGCATGTGTATAACTGATTGTAAATGGTTTCCAAGGTAAATACAGGATATAGCTGAAAAATGGTTGAAATGAACTGCAAGTGAAAACCACACTTGTTTCAGGAAGGCACACTGGTTTCTTAAAGTCAAAGTATATCATTTTTTGTTGTGGGGTCGGTCCTTTAAATTGAGCATATCAAATTACATCAATTGCTCCAGACAGATGTCCACAACACAAACATGCAGCACTTGCACGAAAGGTTTTCATTTAAAATAAGTTTTGCAAATTACTTCCAAGCCAAAACCAAAATTATATGAATGTGACAAACCTAGAGCTGTATCATGGGTAAATTCCTTTAATTTTTGTGGAAACTTTGAAGGTTGTCCTTTATAAAAATAAACTACTGTGGTGCAACAAAAGTATTGTTTTGTAATGGGTTGTGTACATAGTGAGTAATGATTGAAAATGATGCCTATAGAAAGGACACTGATACAAAGAGAAATTATGATGTGCTGATTATCAGTTTGTCTTGAAATTTTTAAACAGTACATGAGAGGAATGTAAAAAGAAATGAAAGTAAATGAAAATTATATATTTTTCAGACTCAACCCATCCAAAAAATATTTGTACTTGTACAATATTATTGATTTCCAGAGTATGCTTTTCTTGAGTAATAGAATACCAAGATAATTATACATAGTCTCTCATGCACTTTAAAAATCCCAATTGATGCATCACACTAACGTACTTTGCCTAGACTTAATCTGAATCCTATGGGTTAGATCATGGAATAAATTTGTTGAGTATGACCTGGTGTCATTCTAGCTACTTGTAAACAACAGTCATACACCTCGAAGTTCCTGGCTTTTGGTGGTGAAGGCCACACATTATTCTTCCAGTAAACGCATTGGCCTTTTCAAGAAACACCGGCTCCTTCACATTGTTGGCAGGAATGTGAAATGTAGGAGTGCATTTCAGCTGTTCTCCTGGCAGACATGAATGCCATAGTGTGATGAACAGATGAATGTGTGCAACACTATTTAAAGTGGAACTACAGGAGAAAGCTTTTAATGCATAGTTTTTCAGTCACAATTGCAGAATATAAGTACAAAAGAATTCATTTATGAGGAATGTCTATATCCTAAAGGATAATACAAAAAATATGAAATCTTTATAAACACATAAAAAAATTAAGTACCAGTGCACAACTAATGAAGTATTTTAGCAGGAATCATGAATGGCATGTGGTTGGTTATTGGTGTAATGTATAAATAAATAAAATATATAATAACCAGTGCATGTTTTATAATTCCAGTCTGTCTGAGGGAGTTTTACCCCTGAATGTTTATTCAGGCTACAAATAAACTCCTCCTCAATGACAGAACATCCACTGTTGACAGCAGATGGCAATGATGAGAAAACATACTGACCAAATAAGCACTATAACCAACATTAATATTATTTGCAGAGGTAATGCACTCAGTTTTGGGCTTATGTAAAAAAAAAAATGTGCAGTGCTTTTAATGACATACTTTTCCATCCACATGACAGGTAGATACTGGCCAGACTGCTCCCCTATATCACAGCACATCTCTGTTCCATCTCTGCATTATATGTAACACACTCAAATTTCCGTTAAGAATTGTTCATCGTTGGCACTTTAATTCTACCTCCGAGCACATTGAGTAATATTATTTTTTTTAGCACTTCCTCACAGGTAGCTGTAACTTTTCAGTTCCTGATAGTACTTTTTAGAAGTACTCTCAAGACCAATCCAGGATACAGGTAGAAAAGTATTTCACTACAGACAAGCAGTTGCTACAGCAGTCAATAATACAGTGTGTTTATGTACAGCCAGTCTTGCAGTGTAGTATACAATGTATCAAATGCAGATTCCAGCACCCACATAGAGACTTGCCAGCATGTGAAAACTTACCATGACAACTCTGTAATACTATGTAAGATTATTCTAAACTATTATGGCTTAAAAGACTTCACAAGCTTAAGGTCGAATTGAGTCCTGCCAGGAATATACATGATATATTTGGAGGCGTCAATCCAGCACTCAGCAGGCAGTGATGTTGCCTCCAGTTCGAATGGCCTCCCATTTCAGTATTGACATGGTTTGCTTGTGTGTGGATTTCAGGATCCAGTTAAATCACACAGTCCACTGATTTGTAGTTCATGTGAACTGGCAGTGCCTGAACATTGACTCCCCACTGTCAGACACGCATCCCACTTAGAAGCCGAATCGCTTGCGATTCCTGGGATATGCAAATTCATTTCAGGTCACAGTTACTTTAACAGGCAAACCATTACAAATATGATGTCATTTTCTTTCTCTGCTTGCACAGAAACCTGTAGTACAAATGCAGGCAGAAAGTCAATAAGTCGATATGGGGAGTACAGGAGAAATAAAATGGGTGGCAAGAAATTGAAGGAATAGCAAGAAAACTGGAAAAACAAGCATATGTTTACACCGAAAGGAGATTGTGGGAAGAAGGTATAGTGAAACACTTGATAATTCTTAAGTAGGCAACTGAAAACAAGGTCCTATTACAAAATACTAAATAACCAACCCGATGAGCTACACACAGTGAACAGTGTTTCGGCAAAAAGGAATATTTTATAGGTATTTTTTTCTCTACAAATCTAAAGTGCAATATAAATTTTTATGTTTGAAAATTACAGTATAGTCTTAATTTATAGGTGTACACTTGTGAATTGTCAAGACAAGATGATGCTTTAATTTAAAATGTTAATGGCTTGTTCTAAATAAATTATTATTCAACAGCTCACAGGGCCAAATATTATGCTGTGCATTTCGCAATAAATAATAGGAGCCAAAGACACCTAATGAAACACTCAAAATTGCATTTTGAAAATGTTCAGCAGTCATAGCTTTTATTATTTTTTTAAACAGTCTGTAGTTTAAATGTATGTAATACCTGGAATCATTTGCCCTTTCTTTGTATTAAAGACAACGGTGATAAAGGGAATAAAATAATATGTATTTAAACAGAATGACATAATTCAGAACGTTTCATACATTATCCTACTAAAATAAGCTTCCTAAAATACTGAATGAAGCCATTGAACATGAAGTTCTTCACCAAATAATTTTACAGGTGTCCTATTATGAAACAGAGTTTTTATGTTATACATAGTCACTTCACTGAACTGATATGATGGGTCCGTTAAGGCACTCTTTCTGCTGTGTAGTGATGTAATTAAAGGATTTGAGAGATATGTTGCTTATTTGCTTTAATTCTACATGGGTTCTTTGAGTTTCTCTCTTATTGCAATTTTAGCATCTTTCATAATAGCATTAACATCCTACTGTTTATCAATAGATGGCTGGTTATTATTTATGTATCGTGATTATATTATGTAATCGCAGAATTTTCTTTGAAAACACAAAATAGTACTAATGTGGTGATGAGAATATAAGGGAAGTGACTGTCAGTTGTTTTCTGGTCAATTATCTGGTCACAGTTTCATATAGAATCTAATACTCCCTCAAGGGCTGTGAGCCAAGGTATCCAACACATGAGTTCAAAGGAATCTGCTTCTATGGAGAGGCACTTGACTTCCCTGACACCAGACAGTCCAGCACCACTTGACAGCCTGAAGCAATCTGCCTGTGCTCGGCGCTATCAGCTCAGCTGCAGTGAACAGCAGACCTCGTGGATGACTTCCAAAGAACATCACAGAATAAGAGGAATAGTGCTGCCGGCTTAGAGAACTACGAGTGACCCACTTTATTGTGGTGGCTATGTGTGTGTGTGTGTGTGTGTGTGTGTGAGAGAGAGAGAGAGAGAGAGAGAGAGAGAGAGAGAGAGAGAGAGTCTGTGTATGTGTACTGTATGTGTGTGTGTGTGTGTCTGCGAGAGAGAGAGTCTGTGTGTGTCTGCGTCTGTGTGTGTGTGTGACAGAGAGAGAGAGTCAGTGTGTGTCTGTCTGCGTCTGTGTGCTTGTGTGTGTGTGTGTGTGTGTGTGTGTGTGTGAGAGAGAGAGAGAGAGAGAGAGAGAGTCTGTGTCTGTCTGTCTGTGTCTGTGAGTGGGTGTACCTTACCTTATGGTGACACAATGTCGCCATGATGTGATGAATACCCATTTTTTTCCCTTATGTGAACCAAAACTAAAAATGCAAAAACTCTTGTATTTTGCTTGGTTACTTATGGTTATGGTTAGGGCTGGGTAGGGTTTAAGGTTGTCATAGTTAGCGTTAGCATTTTTCCCATAGAAATGAATGAGTGGTCCCCAAAAAGATATGTTTACCTGACGTGTGTGTATGTGTCTCTGTCTGTGCTCACATGAGTATATGTGTCTAAATCTGAATGGATACTTTTCTATCAGGACATTAGTCGGCATTTTCTATCACTGTGTATCCGATGTCTTTCCGGGCCACTCTTAGGAAGCTTTTTGACACAAGGCATGAGACACCAGGGAACGGGTGCGAACGCTTCACAGGGCACACGTGGGAGTGCTGTTTAACACAATATGGAGAGTTTAGGGACACATTTTGGTGGATAACAGGAAGTTTTTTGACTGTGGAAGGGAAGCAAGATACTACTGCGAATTTAACACAACTATGAGAAGATCATGCAAACTTCATACACAGAGCCAGGAGTGGAAACCAAATAGAAACAATGACTTCAAGTATAAAATAGTGGTCAATTACAGATTTTGGTGTCATTAATACAGTATTTTATCTTAGAACACGTTTGAATGCTACAATTACATGCACATATATATACATATATATAAGTATTAATAATGACCATTAATGTGGACCATCACTAAATAGGATGTGGAAGGCTCCAGGCAGAAGGGTGAACAGAGCCATGTGAAGTGGGATAGAGGAAAGCAAGGGATTTGTTTTTTTTAATTAATGAAGTCGAGACATGAGACAGGGTTTAATAAAATGGCAGAGAGGAAAGGAAACTTAAGATATTCATCTTGGCTTCAGCACATAGTAAAACATACATGAATACAAAAGGGGCATTGGGAAGGTACATGTGCAGGCAACAGGGTCTGGGCCAGTGTTCTTAGCCATGAGACAGAACAAAAATATCAGTATATTATTGTTAATTAAGCACATGTAAATTAATGTTATTCGATTTCATATCACCCCAGGACATACCACCCTACTTATTTCCTACATAATTAAAGAACGCTTAACAACATTACTGTGTGTGTGTGTGTGTTGTGTGTGTGTGGTTCAGGTAAACCTTACCTTGCGGGGACCAAATGTCCCCACAATGTGATGAATACCTGTTTTATTTTTTATTTTTGTATGGGAAAACACTATTTTATAAAAATCTTTGACTGCAATGAAAAACTAAAAATGGAAAAACTTTTATTTTGTTTTGTTAGTTATGGTTATGGTTATGGTTAGGACTGGGTAGGGGTTAATTTTATCATAGTTAGCATTAGCATTTCCCATAGAAATTAATGAGCGGTCCCCAAAAATATATGATTACATGACTATGTGTGTGTGTGTTTGTGTCTGTGTGTGTCTACATGTGCAGTTTGCATGTTCTGCATTTTGATGTACTCCTGCAATCGAAATACCATGTTGTGAATTGGCACCTCGGAAATGCCCATAGTGTGTGCCTTGCAATGAACTGCCCTCCCTAATCTGTGTGTTTTCTTGTTTTATACCTTTATGAATAGGACCTTGACCCAATTACATTTATGTAATGCTATAATTTATATCTTCTAACTTAATACTCCAATGCTTTCTTAATCTCACTAATAACCCACGTGATTCAAAGGGTGGTATAGCTCTCTAATTCGGAACGGCATGAAACCTCCGATGCGTCAGTTTCATGGTTGTACTGTGTGCTGCTCTTGTAGAAGCATCTGTTCTTGATTCTTAATAGTCTCATGACTATTTGGAACTATTTTTCTGCTACTAGTGAAAATTATTTGGATGGTGGTTAACTTTAGTAGTTTAATTGGATCTGGCATGCAGTGAAACTTTTTCTGTCCACTAGTAGGAGGGATTTTTAAAAGTTTCAGTGGCTGTCGTTCAATGCTCTTCCTTCTCAGGTGGGAGCACAGCTGAGGGTGAGTTAGCACCGCCCTGTCACTGCGGGGGTAATGAGGCACATTGCTGAAGATTAGAAGCATGCAGAACAAGGCCCTCCACCGACGTACTCACTGTAACAATGTCATCAAAGCAAACAAGCAAACCAAAAAATAACAAAATAACTTTATTTAAAAAAATTATGAACATATATTATTGTCTAGATGCTATTTGTGGTTTGTCAGAAGCCATGGGCAACATTTTTGAACTTCAAAAATATAAGGATAAACCAGAAAAGTATTTGGTACCCTAGGAATTTCAGGACTGTCATTTATTCGATTGCACCATAAGACAAATTTGATGGAATGGGAAAAACACAATTAAAAGTCTGTTTCCATTGCATACCATCAGATTTTGTAGACATATTAGATGACAATTTTTCATGTGAAAATTACAGTTAGCTTAAAATAAACTTACCTTTGGACATACACAGTGTGTGTTTGTTAATATACTCTTTCCTGGATTTTTCTGATGCCTGTATAATTTGACAGCTGTGAAAAACATATGTCAGGATGACAAGGTTTAACCGAATTTACTTCTGAAGATATTCTACTAATTGCTTAGTTAATTGTTTTATTTTATTTTAATAAAAATCCATATAAAAAAGCTTAATTTTTAACTTGCATAATCTCTATGTACTTCCGCTGCATGAAATAAAATGTGCTAATATCTTCAATGATACCTCACTACTGTAACTAAAGGAGCTACAAAACTGTACATCATTCAATTTATTTTCAACAATTTTCTTGTCCATTAAGTGCCTGCTAGTCATACACTGATTTTTTTTAAATACATACAGTATAGAAATGTATAATGCATGATGTATACAAACACAAGGACAATATGTCTTTATGTTATACTGGAAATTAAAAACATCTTACAATTTTTGTATAGAAAAGTATTAGATTAGAAAAATAGTAATTATCTAAATTATTTATTTCAAACAGTAGAAATTTTGATCCCACATAATATTTTTTTAAAAAACAAAACCTTTAACTTTGAATATTAGTCATTTGCAGTGGTAAAATTTTTATACATTAATATGGATTCTGGTGTATCTGATGACAGTAACCTGGCAACCAGTAACCTGGTAAATGATGAAATCATTGGCTGGAATACAATATTACTTTGAATTGCTAATATTGAATATTATAGTATATCGGGAGATGTCACACTTTAAAAATAAGATGCAAAAACAATCCGATTTTCAGCAAAGATATGACCTGACATGACATATTGTGATATCAACTTGACATTTGCACGACGACTGTTGTGCAGCACTATGCAACAACAGGTGAACCAAAAAGTTACTTAAGTGTGTCGTATTGGCTAACATCCTGGTTAAAAATATTCATCCTTGTTAAGCGCTCAGCAGACGCTTAAGAGAAGCAACAGGTGAATGCTTTGACCCTGACGCCATTAGAATGAGACAGATTCCAAAACATACCTCAGAGACACTACAGCTGCAGTGGTAGCAGTGAGCTGTCACACAAGATTGACTATAGGCCTCAATGTGCAAGTCCAACAGCTTTATGGTGACTTTGGAGTTCCTTTGCCATAACTGTTATTTTTCTTCAGACAAGCTAAAATGCTTCACACACACACAACAGTCTGCCACTATCACCTCTTGCACCTCATCTGTACTCTTTTCCCTAGTTTATCAGCTCTGGTTCAGGAAGGAAATATCATGACAGTTGAAGGACAGCTAGTTCTATTAAGAACTCTGCATATATGGAAGAAGGGCGGCATCAGTTCATGCTGTTAGATCTGTGAATGCTTGTTTTAGCTGCAGTCACAGCAATGGTCCAACAAGCTGATTGATATTTTACCTTGACAGGACTGACACTTTTCATTAATTAGCAGGTGCAAGCATGATAACCTAAAATAAATCTGGATTTCCACTAATGCTTTGACTCTCTCTGAAAAGACACTTTTCAGAGAAACAAGAGAAAAATATAAAAAAGAGAAACATATTAATGCAAGTTGCACTTCTTACTCCAATTATTGCATGTTTAAAATTTAATTATGCCTTTTCAGCAAAAAAGTAGTACAAAAAACTGCATCTTATTAACTGTTGTTAAATAATATTTCTGGATGTTTTGTTTGTCCAAATAATTTTAATCCAAAAGAAAATACTACATAAGCTGTGAAATTTACCTTCTCCTTGATAACCTTTAATTTTCCCACAAAGTCGATGTGCAATAAAAAGGTGGTTGGTGCAAGGTGCTGACAGAAAACTGAATGGTAATTGCCAGAGAGAGACCAACTGCAAGCTGCAATCTGTACAACAAGAAACTGAACATATGCACGCTTCATTCATCACCCACAAAATTTAAACTGGGAAAATTTAGTGCAGATTCCTGTTAGAGAAAACAAAGGTAATAATATGTGTCATTCCCATTTAACCAGAATACCTTTGTACAGACAATACAAGACTGAAATAACCTAATGGAATCCCATGTAATTTATGAAAATCTGAAATGTTTTTAATATACATTTGATAAACTCTTTATTATATACATAAATGACAATGTTAAGTACAGTATATGCACATGGTGGTGTACTGTACATACAGGATAATGTACTATTATTCTAAATTACATTTCTGCCAAGCAAATAAAGACAGAATAACAAATCATTCATTTTAACTGAGGTTGTGTAAATAAATAAAGAACAAAAAATAAAACGGATTTATTTAAATATATGCTTATCCTACTTTATTTTTCATTGCACAATTTTAATTTTTTAAAACCACTCCCCACCATTTCCAACATCCCCACCCTGGAGAGACCTGACGAGCTTCATAGGCTAACTGTAAAGATGCACACCGATAAACATTCTGCTTTCTATGACAAGGACACCAAATGCTTTGACTACAAACAGCAAACAGCAGAGCAGCAGGGAAGCTCATTTGCCATATAACTTTATCCGGAAATTGTCAATATAGCGATTGTGCTGTGCCCCTAAGCAAGTCTTATACAGGTAAAGAGAAAGAGGGAAAGAAAGGGAGAAAAGACATATCCCTTCCAGCACCTGTCATACTCTGAGTTAATAATCCATCATATCGCACAAGTATCTGTGTGGCCTTTTTAATAGTTAGCATTGACACTGTTTGACTTCTTCTCCACCCACAGGCTGTCAACAGCGTCCAGAGTATGAAATGAAATTTAAAATGCTTTTCTGCACAAGTTTCACCATTTATAAAATTATTTAAATATAAAGAAGAAGATACATGTATAGACATTTGTAAATGTGCACATGAAGAAACTCTTACCTTTCTAGGTATTTAAAACAATAATGAACTCATCAGGAGTGGTGTGGTTGTCATGTGGCTTCTCACCTCCAGGATTGTGTGTTTGGAATTCCTGGCACAGCTCTCTGTGTTGAATTTCTATGTTCTCCATGTGTTCACCATGGGTTTCCTCTTGCTGCTTTCTTTCTTCAGTCTGAAGGAGTGGGATTTTGGAAAACCAACTTCTTTGTATTGCCCTTTGAGCATGCCCTGTGATGGATCAGTGCTCTACTCTGAGGGTGGTCTGTGCTTCTTAGGGTAGACTCCAGGCTTCCCATAATTCTGCAATGTAAAAGTGGATTCTGTCATTTAGAACTAGTCACAGCATGAAAAAGACGTTAAATCAACTGAAAATCAGATGCTTTTCCGTTATCAAATGGCAACACAAGAGCAAGCTGTGAATTCACCAGATAGTCAAGACACTTCCTTGACACTGATCTGTCCAAAGCAGAAATATGACAATTGGGGTTAAGCAGTTTTAGAACTTCACGATAAATAGATAAAATGGCTCAGGAAGACTCAGCTTTTAAGTTCTGTAGAATGTCAAACCAGTCAAAGCTAGTTTTGTCCTTCGCTGGTATCTGTGTTTGATCCCTGAAGTGTCACATGACCCATTTATGGAAAGGAGGCCTGGTGGATGAAATCTGGCTCATGGCTGAATCCTTTTCCCGCATGTTGCTCGACAGCAATGCATGATACCATCTAGATGCCTTCAGGACTGTGGGAGGAACTCAGTGAATAGCTCTTCTCCTAGGACGATGCATTGCTCAGTGAAGTCTAAAAAGTACAAGCAGTACACGTTGGAGAATTTGGTGTCAGGGTTGTTCTTAATTAGGGGAAATGGGGAACATAACAAATTACATTACTGTCTAAACAGACTAACTACAATTGGTTAATTACAGTCTAATTGCTTATGCATTTCAATTTTTTATACTGCCCATAATTTCTTTGTAGTTTCATCAGCATTTTAATCTGGTTCATGTCGGTCTCAGTGAGGCTGCAAAACACTCCATACAGAATTTGGTAAAGTAATAGTTGCTGATGTAGAATTGATTTATAATTTACCTTAAATGCAATATGTATCAAATCTTATGAATATGGGAGAACATGAGGATATGGATGCTTTGTACTGTAGAAGGGCTGGGAAAATTATATGCTTGCCCTTTCCTTGTGCTAAGTTGCAGAAGTTGTGGCCATCTACAAGTCTGAAATATATTTGAAGGAATATCCTTTGTGAAGCGTAGTGTGCAACCCACCTTATTTTATTACAGGTGAGTTATTCTAGATGTGAACCAAAATTATATATATATATTTTAAGTTTTAAAAAAATTTACTACACAGCTGAAATTACTGTGTAGCTCTTTTTGTTGCTGGTCTAAAACCCTTTTTTAAAAGAACATCAGCAAAGCAAACACATACAGTAAATAGTTAATTCCACTGTTACTGCATTCAATTTCCAGGTTGTCTGGTCTGTCCAGGCGCGCGACAAAGGCAAACCAGTTAATGGAGGCTCCCTTTGGAAATGGCAGGAATAAAGGCTATTGGCAAGTTTTAATAGAAGTCCAAGGAGATGCCTGCTGCTGTGGTTTCTCTATTTCACATGATTCTAGTTTCAGGTGACATGCATCATGCCCTATTAGCAGACTCTTCCGACCACAATTTTCTTTGGCAGCTACTATTGCTCCAGAGTTTCACACTGAACGTGAAGCTTTTCCAAAACCTGCCCCACATGTTTCTGTACTCCTGTTTTTTTCATGGAGATGATGTTTTCTGCTCTTTTTAACATAGAATCCTCCTGTAGATTTAGCACAGACCCTAATATATCACCAACTTAAGATACAGCATTAGAGGAACACATTCTCTTATGCCATTCTGCTGAAATGCTAAGTACCATTAAGAAAAACACACCCCTCATCATAAACTTAGTAGATTATACTTACATTAAAAAGCTCACATATTATTCTATATTAATTACATTATTGTACCAATGGAATAACTTAATAACTTGAGGTTAAAAGAATCCTTCGTCATTCTCAAAAACTGACTTGCCTACGAAGGAGCAACTGATTTTCAAAAAGCAGGAAACAGTTCTTGTAAGTAGTGTGGATCCGTTTGTTTACATCTGTCACATCTTATACTTGCCACATATACTTTTACAGAGCATGACTCCAGCAATGAATAGCATGGTTGTGACAATTCAAAAACATATACTAAACAGTGAACAGCGAACGAGATGTTTAGTCAATACAAAAATTCCTTAGCAACCATTTCTGAAGCTAAATGCGAGTGAGTTTTATACTCTGGACAAGACCCAATGCACACAGAGTCAAGTACAACTTCATTGCGGTGCATATAAAAATAATTTATCCTGGTTAGGGCATATTGCCAAATCTGGTAATCACTGTAAATGCCTTTCAGTGTGACTTACTTTTATTGACTTTGATTCTTCTTCAAACATGTACTATAGATTTATATATAAATACATGTTGCATATTCCCTTGATGTACTTTAATTTGAAAAAAAAAGGACATTTTTTGATAGGTTGAGTCAAAGAGTGTACCCTTTATGATTTATTTTATTTCACTTTTATTTTTGCTTTTTGAAAATCCACGTGGAAACAAGCTCTCACAGAGTAAAACAATTATGATATTACATATTCCATGAATGAATAAAATAATGTTATAAATAATACACTTGTATCTGAGAATAAAATATGTGTTTAGTGCTATGGATTTGTAAAGACCGTTGTGTTATGCAGAAACCAATGAATTATGTTACTGGTTTAATAATAATGACAGATCTTTATTATTTTTGTCATTATTGTCCCTGGTAAAGAAAGTGGCAATCCTTTCTGTATCAGGAAGAAAAAATGGTTTTCTGAAATCTAACAGCAAAACATGGACATTTAAGAATCAGGGTAATATTTATTTTATAATAAAAAAAAAGATCTGCCATAAATCCTTTTATACTTTATGCTAGTTGGCTGTTATATTGTGCATTAAAACATAGGTTTCTCTGTTTCAGGGGCATTGAATGAATTCACTTCATAAAATGTGTTCATATATAAATATTTACATTTGTTATGAAAGTGTTTGTGCTCCATTTCACGAAGAAACACCCCGCCCCCCCAGCGTCCACCAGCATCCCCCAATCATGTGACTAGAGTAATATTATTTACATTCTAAGTGCTATGAGATGTTTGCTGAGAAGGATAATTTGACAGTCAGATAAACCAGCAGACAGACAGATAAACAGTCCAGCCAGGTTTGACAGAGATCTTACTGTCAAATTCACTGGACGAGTCATCCCACTAATCGTAATAGCCACCAGCTATATTTGACGAAATGGTCAAACGTCTACCAAATATTGAGCGACATAATTTAAAGCCACAAATTCTAAACAAACAAAACTAGAAGTCAATATGATAGCTCTACTGCAATATTCAATTCCAAACTATCTTAGTCATGCAGAGGCTGAAGGAGATCCTCTTTTCATTCATTATCATGCGTTAGGAGGAGCAGAGACGACGTTGCATGAAATGCCTGTCTGGGTCAGACCACCCAGCTCAAAACCCTTAATAGGAGCTACTGGCCAGGATCAGATGGTATGAGTAATGCTGAAAGGGAGGACCTGAGAAGTATTCTACCACTGTCCTCCTAAAGACGATTTTTTTCCCAATGTGCATAATTTTATATTTAATGGAGTATTATTGAATCCTGAACTTCTCATTTCATGTCAGATGGAATGGGTAATTTTTAGTACACTGTCTGAGTTACATTATAATATTAATTTCCATCCATTTTCAACCCACTCATTCCAGTCAGGGTAACAGGGGGGCTGGAGCCCACGCTAGTATATCCTGGACAGAATGCCAGTCCATTGGAGGGCACAAGCACTGTAATTTAGAGATGCCAATTAGCCTAACAGCATGTCTTTGGACTGCAGGAGAAAGCCAGAGTACCATGTGGAAACCTGCATGAAATAGTCAGAACATGCAAACTCCACACGAGGAAAGCAGGTGAGATTAAGTTTCCAAATTCTGAAAATCTATGAAATGTGGTCATAACTGCCTACAACCATCCAATATTATATTGCAGATTAGATTTGGAATGTATTATTTGACTAATTATTGGAAGTTTAAACTTATTTTTCTTCATTTCTTCTGTGTGTATAGGGGAGAGGGTAATGTCTTTTGTCTCATTTCCCAGATATGAATTTTACATCTTGAGGAAAAGAATTCAAAAAATATAAATAATTTATGAACATATTCCCAGTTCAGGGATAATTGTTTATCTTTTCACATTGCTTTGATGTAACCAACTAAATATATAAGATATCATGAATATTTTAAACAAGTTCAATGTAATTTATTGTGTTTATGAAATTCACACTGAAAGAAAGCATTGAAAGTTCTTTGCATCATTAAAAAATCAATCATATTCTTATAGTTAATAATCAGAAATAAACTTTTTCTAACATTTTATTTTAAAATTATTGCACAAACTGCAATAAAACAAAACATGTTCTGTGGTTTTCAGCTGCTTGTTTTGCATGCAGTACATATATACATGTGCGTTTTCTCAACATCTAAATTCTAGCCTAGAATTCTATACCTATACCATTTGGCAGCAAACAGGAAAGTGAAACGCATAAACAAATCTAGATACTTTATGCCCATTCTATAATTAAGGAAGCTGAACATTCCACGGTTAACATTACGGTCACAAGTTGCCGAGTCAGCGTTCTGAATTTTCAGAGGAGGTTTCGGTGGAAGTGAGATCCTGGGCCGCAGAAGAAATTAAACAAGGATGAAAGTACTTCAATAGCAGCTAAGGAACTGGAGGGCCTTATAATTACGACCTTCAGTAGTTGGTACCAGTGGCTGTCTAACAAACAGAGTTGTGCTTACAGGAGATCTGCCAGGCCTTTTCCTGCACGGGGCTCATGCTACTCCATGGAGCTGTGGACTTCCAGGGTCAGACAATGTGACAGTCCACAGCTGCTGTCTTACACTTTACATGACTGGCATGTTCTCCAGGTCAGCTTTAAAGAATGTCACATTGCCTGTCCCTTCTGACAGAACACTAGACAAATACTTGGAATTCTTGTCATGCAGGTTGTATTTAGGACTTGATAAATGTAAAAGTGCAAAGAAACAACATTAATTTAAATCTTCATAATTTAAATGCGACCAGTGAAAGTGGTAGTATGACTGCAAATTGTAACTTTCCTTAGATACATAACTGAGTAGTAGGAGGTGGAGAAAAAATAGAATTTATTTCTGTCAAAGGTTATTAAAAAAAACATTTCTTCTTATGATGGCCCTGAAAAGAATACAAAAATTACAATACATATAATGAAACTGTAATTATATGATAGTCTTGAAGCATTCAAACTAATACTAAAAATCCAATAATTTAAAAACTGCATTTTTTACAATTAAGTTTTTTTTTCACATGCTCAGTTTTAAGAGTATTGCCATTTTACATCTTACCTGCAAAACTAAAAAAACATCCCTTTTCATTAAGAATTTGTGTCACATTTTGCTTTTAGATTATTTAACAACCTTTGTGGAAATGTTACCATTCATAAAAGCAGCACCCTGTCTGAGGTAGTTGTAAAAGGATTTTCTATGCTGTAGTATATTGTGAGATGCTCCCAGTCTTGGATTAAAAGATATCCAACTGGCCCTGCACCTGTCGGGACCTAAGAACCCAGCAGTTGGTAAATCTCTCTGCTGTGCCCGCTGGCGCATGCTCTCAGAGCTGCAGGGCACTGCAGGCATGCGATGGAGCCTCATAGCTGGGGATTACTTTACACTGGATCATGGCTTTTGCGGTAACCCTACCTCAGAGACGGAGCAGCACGGCCCAGAGCACAGGGGCTTCTGGGGCGGCAGAAAGCACAGTGCCGCCATCGCCGGCTTCCTGGAATGAGCCCCAACAGCTGAGCTCCCCTCGCCTCCTGACTTGTTTACGCTCTCGCTGGCAGACGCCTGCAGTGCTCTCTAAGATGTGAGGCACCGGCTCTCTGAAGAGCCTCGCAGCTCGGAAACAAGTAGTTCTCTCACTGCCAGCACTGTTTGATTCTTTCTTTTTCACATGTAGTTCAACCTTTACATTCTCAAGGTAACCGTGCTATTTCAGATATGTTTGTAACCACCACCTTGTTAAAGATAATATTTGGATATGCATGGCTGAAGCTTTCAGCATGTTATTTTTATGCACTGTTTTCCTGGAATATCAAATATAGTTCAGGCATTATTCCAGATGAAATATGTATAATGATGTTACAGGAAGTAAGACAGGATGCCATATAAATTGAATATCAATTTATTCAGCTCATTTCTGAATTGATACACTGTGTTGTGCCCTGCGGTGATATGTCATGTATGTTATGCTAATCAATCAATCTGGATGATAATGTATTATTGTTTTTAATGGTAACAAACGGAGGTTAAGAGACAGTTCATTTGTGCCATGTTTTAGTGGAAATCAAATAGAACACATTAAAATAACGCACATTCCATTCTCTCATTCTCTATCACACACATAAATGACACATACATTTTTGATCATATCAAACTTTCATTTAAGCATTCACACTGACCATACATGCATTCAGCAAGGTTACCAGGAAGGCTGGAATACTACTGTATTAAACTGCTATACATTCATGCACTTAAACTTAAACAGGTGTGTGTGCATGATGTCACCAGAACGTATCAATATATGGTTGGGTTTACAGAGGTCATGAATGGTAATGGGGTGCTGCAGTATCTTAAAGCAAATGAAAATGCCTCTGAAGTTAGATGTGGCACAATTTCAGGCAGAACAATTCCAGGCAGAACTGTGTAATGGCTGTGGTGTACCTGATCCCAAAAAAATGTTAGACTTTTATGCTATGTATTACAGAGCCTACCTGAAGAGAACCCAGGCTTTGGCTACTAACTAGTTGTGATGAGTTGTGTGTGAAATAACTGTTATTCTACTTCAGTTTTAATTCAGTAGACTCAATACATATCTTTAAACAGCTTTTTCTTAAACAAGTCATCATGACAATAGGGATCCTTGTAGGGATAATGATCCCTAATTTTCAGTTAGATAAAAGTCATAACATTGACTGGATGATGCTAAGGGACAATGTTCTGGTCAGAAGTGAAGATCTGACAAAAATCCCCTTTCTAGTCTTAGAACACTGGTATGTTTTAAGCAGTGCATTTATGCAATTACTTTTTTTTTCATGTATCTGGAAGCATGTGAGCCAGATCTAAACGTGAAATATGATTAATTAGCCGCCTGTGGTTATTTACCTGTTGAAAATGATGCGATGCATTCATATTTCATAGAAAGTTTTTTTTATTATTTTTACAATTGTTCTCCCAGCCATTCCTGAGTACACTAGCAGCGGCTTATGAAATAGCTGCTCCTGATAAGACATCCGTCACATGCCCAGCAGCTCATCCTGTGAGAAGGAAACTTAGACAGCTTCCTGTTTCACTCAGCTTATAGATACTTGATCAATATGAATATATATGTTTTTTTGTTTCATTACAGCCTAATTGTATGTTTTTGATATATGCCTTAAGATGGCAATTATTAATTATGACACATTTTTATTACAGATTCTAAAATTGTATATTCATATTCTTGATGACAACATCCTTGACTTGTACAAACAGCACCGAAAAGCTTCAGTGAATGTAGTGGAATTAGGTTATTTGTTGTTGTATAAAGTGTATGCATTACTAGGCATTATGCATTATATGCATTATGAACCTTCGAGAGAGAAAATTCATCTTATTCTCAAACTATGATGAGTGCATATGTGATTTGCCAGGAAAACACTCACTTTTTACAGTTTCAAATTCTATGCCATTCCGGTGTTGTAGTCTGCTACTTCCTAGCCATGGTAACCTCATTATTTTTTTTGTTATTGTTTAGTTTTAAGTGATTCTCAATATACAGTGCTTAAAGTTAAAAAGTTTTTTTTTCTATGAAGGTGGAAAGACAGAAAAAATGAAAAATAAAATAATAATACTTTTCTTTATTATATAAAATACAAGCAAATGCATTTAACAGAAATTAAGTACCATAGAGACAAAACAGAATTGTTTGGTTTCCCTCCACAAAATAGAATTGTTTCTTTAGAGACATAAGTAAAAATATCTGCCTCGAAGATCACTTTAGTTAATTTTCTATTTTTTTTCACTGTAATTTGGGCTCACTGGAAATTTCATAATGAAAGTCTAGATTCCCCACTCATGAAGAATATTTGTGGTATATTGACAGTGGGCAAGTGTTTTAGGTAAAAGGTAGCACTGTAAAACCTATGTGACTTATTGACTAAACTGCCACTTGGGTCTGGAGTGACCATAAGGCAGTCAAGTTACTGAACTAGAAGCGGGACTTCCACAGCTTCTGGGTGTGTCTTTTATTTAAAAAAAGTCAATTATGGCAGAGGTCAGAAAAAAACCTTGACTGTTCAATGCATTTCTGGCAGTCACCCAAACTGCTGCCAAAAGGCAAAGGTAATAAAGATTTAAGGCAAAATATTATTGTGTCATTCTCTTTATCCTGGGTTTCATTTGGAGGCACTATTCTTATATTATTTTGTCATACAATATTAAATGTTCATCATTACTATGGAGCTTAAATACATTTAGTAAAAATTGCCTAAAAAGAACAATTAGACTATAGGACTTCCTAATCCAGTGTATTCTGTTTTAAGTCTATGTATTTCTATTTTAAATGTCTGGCATTTTAGTATTAAACCTATAAACACACATTAAGGTTTTAGCATCAGAAAAAAGGCCAGAAGCCTCTGAGGCCCTCAGTGGCTGAGTCTTGTTATTTGTACCGTTTAATTATAGGTTTTATAAAGCAGTTAATTCCTAAACAATATGGGGTTCTTTAACACAAGACTTAAATGTCTTGAAGCCACTACAATTCATTGAGAATGCTCTGGCAACAAACAACAAAGTATAGTCTTAGAAACAGCTCTGAATAGCAGGCTAATGATCCAGCTTAGTTTTTCCTCCGCATTAGCATTGCACTAGGCCATCACCAATGTAATAATAATAATTAATAATCTGATATTCTCAGTTAATATATGTATATGTATGTATATGTCCAAAGAACATAAACCTCTACCTGTGCTAAAATATGTTAATATAAAACATGTATAACCAGTATCGTACAACATAATTTTATTTTTAAAGAAGTGCGTATAGAAAGAAAAAAAATTATAGTATAACAAATCTGGTTAAATCTGGTTACTTAGTAATATATAAAATGTGGCTTAATAAAAATGCATACATATGTAATTAGATTAGTCTGTGCTCGTTATTTTGGCATTATTATTTGTGTAGAAACCAGTGTTATCCAAAGTGACTTAAATATCTTTTTTATTTGTATTCATAGCTGTGTTTTATACAATGCACACAGAAAATGTGTAATTGTACTAGGCAAATAGTTTTACAGAAATTAATAATTGTATGAAAATAATTGAAGTCATCCACATACATAGCAAGAAGTTCTATAAAATAGTTAATAACCAGTAAGACTGTTTAATGAATCAAGCTGGCCTAGTTTTGCAATATGCAGAGTAAATATGCAATTCTTTTGTAGCACATAATAAATGCACATCTTCAGACCTACCAACCTCTAAATGTTCCTTTCATCTATATGAAGCTACTTTCTATTTCAAATACATTTCTCTAATATGTATCCATATCCTTGTGTAATCATTGCCTTGAAAGGTATCAAGATAAACACCTTCTATCCCAAACATTCCAAGTAAGCGTCACAATATGTCACAATATATGTATGACCAGACACACCAGAACAAATTCCCTGAATATGTTTGTACTTGATAAAATAAAGGCAACTCAGCTGAAACAATTACAACTGTGTAAATATTCATTTTTACAGTAATATGGGACGTAATCCCCATATTGAAATATCTGAAACTGTTCAAAACAGCCGAAAAGTACTGAACTCTCCCGGAGTAAGAAATTGGGCACAGATTCTGATTATTTTAAAAGGAAATGACAAATAAATACTTCAAGGAGTCTGTAATGGAAAATAAAGACATGGCCCTTCTCTAGCTAATGATAGGAAATAGAAAGGACATTGGTTCTATTGTATAAAAGGAAGGTGAACTTTTAGAAAACACAAACTACCCATGGGCCATAGCACCATTATCTATCTATCTATCTATCTATCTATCTATCTATCTATCTATCTATCTATCTATCTATCTATCTATCTATAGATTCTATATTAATATAAATACATTGTGTAAGAGCTGCTAAGTGAATAATCTACTGACAATTAAGATACCTCAACTTTGCCGTTTTTTGCCATTGTGTCATGCATTTTATGTGGTTTGTGTACTTGTGTAACTGGTAAAAATTTGCCAATTCTGGTGAGAATGGGAACAATCATTAACTTTTTCTTTGATTATGCTACCAGATAAATAAGCTACATTCAGTTATTAATAAAGGAAGAAGTAACCTGATCTATTCCATAAATAAAACATGTTGAATGTGCTACAGAAAAGAAAGAGGAAGTTGTTCCTATATCATTCTCTTACAACATTTCTTGTCCTTAATACAAAATGTTACAATTTTTATGCACATATTCAGTTAATTAGAATTTCCGGTTGATACTTAAAGGTCTTCAGGCCTTTTAATTGTTTTCAGTTTTTGGTTTGAGATTCCTTGCCTGTTGCTATCTCATCTTCTCTTCTGCACTTGTTCAGTATTTATCAATTACAAGAAAAAATGTTGGTACAGTTGTCTGGGAAGTGTAGTTAAAATAACATTTAATCCATTCTATGGATTCTTAATGAAAATAAAGATTACTTCATCTAAGACTTTACATACCATAAAAACACTTTAATTTCATACATGATTACACCTCACTTGGATATGATTTTAAAATTTGAATTTTGGGATAAGTATGTAGCATCTTTTATCACTTTTTCTATGTGCCAATTTTTACTTCATAAATAAGTCATGAATAAAACATTAAATGAAGAAATGTAACTGTAGTATGCAACCAGCTGGAATTTAAATATTAAAAGTACACAAAATGCAATCAGATCACTGTGAGTTGCCACTTAATTATAAACATATCTCATCTGCAGTGAAATCATATTATTACATGAGCAAACATGATGATGAAGAGAAGGAAGAGCATGTCCTCTTTCAAGTTGTCTAGATGCCAGAAAATTTAGATGTGATAATGTCTTCCTTTGCCTGGAATTCTGTAACTTGTTTTGTGACTTTTGCAATATGTTGAAAATATTAGTTTTGGTGTTAAACATCTTTTGGTAAACAGAAACATTTTGCCGTTGTAGTATACTTTGAAATATCATTATATAAAAAATATATAATCAAAATAAAGGTGCATAATCATTTTAGGTTTACTCCATATAATTTTTATGAAGTATAGCTGAATATTATTATTACATCATCCCTGGGTCAATACAAGAAACAACAAATATTATCTATTCCAGACAACACAGCAGGAAATTATAGCTTATTTGCTTTTGGTATACTGTGGGTATGAGCAGCACAGGGCTTGGTATAAGTGAAGGCATATTAATATTGCAAAATAAAATCACCAGCTGCATTGGGGTCCAGTAAATTGTCACATAATAAACAAAATATTAACATAACAAATGGGCATTATCCACAATTGTAGCTGTAATGGCTGTATCATATAACATTATGTAGATAGGTAGAGCTCAGCCACTGATAATGTTATTCCTTTGAAGGTAACAAACAAATCTTACCTGAATGCATATATAAGGTATATGTGTTATTATAGCAAACATAATAATTATGATCATACAAATAAACTCTAAAAATATACACATCCTATATTATAGAAAGAAATTGCAGTTTATTTTCTTTGAAATACAACTCATTCATATTTCATGATGTTATTAACTTTATATTAGAATTTTAATTGTCCTCTTTCGTCTCTTTCATCTAAATCCGTAGTGTTTATGTGATTTTTAAAAAGGTCATCACCGATACATTTCATGTTACTCAAACATGTTTCACAAACAGATAAATAGAAGAGATATGTGTGAAAGAAAATGAGTCAGGGGGCTTTAAAACATGCTTCTTTTCTCTTCAAAGTTCCTCCTTGAATATGAATGTCAGGTTGTGTAAATAAATAAATCCAACTATAACGTTGCCTTTCTATTATTAGAATTGCAATTGATACTAACAATATAAAACTAAGAGAAATATCACGTTGTTATGCTACTAATAAATAGCTACCAATCTAAGGATCTAAACATTTACACTAGCCTCAGTAATTGCTATCTATTATAAATGAAAAATAAATTATAAGAATAACCTTCCTAGAACCTAACAAAGAACAACGTGCGTTAATGTTTAGAACTAAGTATGCAGAAGAACATGGTCTTGTATAAGACAAACCTTTAACTAACAAACAATTATTAAGCAAGCTAGCACCTTATTATTTTGGATCATTTCTGGATATGTTAAGGTGGCTCAATATAACATGGGGTGATTTTATTGTGTTCATTGCAGTTATCAGTTGTAATCAAACAGTGTAAGAAATTTATTGTCAAGGCTATTAAACATTTGTTGGTTGATGTCTTTTGATTTTATTTTTTATTTTTTTAAATACTCTTAAAATAGAGTTGGAACGGACAAATACATAAATTTGACAATATTTTTTTTATCCCGCAAACCCTTAATCCAGCCCTTAGGATCATCTTCTATGACCACCAAGGATTTGCAGATTGCAGGCTTTTTACCAACTCCATTTCCTATTTACTGCTTTTACACACATAAATGAACCATTTAAAATAATAAATCATTAAATATAAGCACATAGCACACAGAAAATATGCTGCTTCTTTCCTCATTTCCTTCTGTCTAATTGTTATATAGTTCCCTGTGGGTTGAAGCATTTGACAGTGCAAATGCTCTTCAGACCCCTCCGGTCCTCTAAGAAGACACAAAACCTTTAGAAGAGAAGTGTGTATGTCTAATTTGAAAATTTATCTTTCTGTGAAAATTATGCATTACATCTGAAAGGACATGCTCTAATTTGAAAAGCTGACTTTCGAAAAGAAGTTCTGATTTTGCTAGTTGAATGGAACCTCACTCTCTCCCCATTTCTCCACTTGCTATCTGCCTTGCGCATCGTGCTTTCTTCAGTTCCCTCATCAAGTGCCATTGGACTGCTGCCTAGAGCTAGCAAATGAGAACTCTTCAGCAAGCTGTACAGATGCGAATGCTATTGCATCCTGGTCTCAATACCAAAGGTTCCTCTTTATGCTCAAGAGATACAGTATAGGTTGCTTAGGCATTAACAATAATTACCAGTTTTTAATATGCTGTTCATATGCATTGTCTGTCTCTATAGATGCAATCATCAGAAGTATATGATCAGCTAAAAATAAAAAACATAATTTCAAGTAAACACCGCAATGTTCTAAAAACTGAGAAAAATCCTGCATAGTAGCTCAGCTGCACAAAAGATAAATAATAATGTTTTTACAAAATTGTTTTCAGATTTTATATCCTTTGAACATTTTAAATTGAGTATATCATTAACAAATAATCTGATTAATTATTTTTCAACAAGACTCATTGATCAATAGGTGGAAGCAGTAACTTTATACTAAAGAGTTGAATGAAATAGGATGCTGGTAATCAAGGACCTTGACCTTGTTGTCATAGAGTCTAGTTGTTCATTATGGAGGCATGCATCCATTTCCCAACTGCTACCAATACGTATGACCACAAGTCTAGGAGGAAAATGAGGGAACATGTGAACAGCACCCACACGAATAGCGCCAGGCTTTGAATCACTGATGCTGTACATGTGAGACTGTTATGCCACCCTGCAGGGACATATAGTACGTATTTGTGATTAATATGAAGTAAAACAATCCAAAGCATTTTAATGTGAAAACTATAAGTATGCCATACAATTTATAATAAAGAACCATCCATTTTCTGTACCCACTGTGCAGGTTTGCAGGGATCCAGAGCCTATCCTGGAAGCTAGAACGCAACAAGGACAAGGACAAGGCAACAATCCACTGCAGGGTGCGCACACACACACACACACCATTCAACAATGTCAATTTAACTTAGCATGTATTTGGACTGTGGAGGGAAACCAAACAAAACCATGTGATAACACAACACAACACAAGTAGACAGACAGACACTCAAACCATGGTCACAGAGGTGTGAATCAACAGTGTTTTGGTTCTTTTTCTGCTGATGCACCATGGTGTTAAGCAAAGGTTCCCAAAGGAAGTTTCTCTAGGTAAATATAATGGAAGGAGGGTCTACTAATAGAGGAACTAAAGGGTACCTTTGTACTTGTACTGCACCTACACCACTCCAGCCCACTCAAACCAACCTGTAAAAATAGGTGAGGAAATGAAGCACAGTCCTTTGTGAAATAACTGGGGCAAAAATTGATTTGGCAAAACCCACACCGCTCACACTACAGAAAAATCAGTTTTTTAAACGGAATCCCATCACATTCATGAGGGTTAGGGAGGAAGGTCCCTTTGAATGTAAGAATCCACAGATAAAACTTGTGCACATTATTAAGAATACAAAATCAATGGTACTGAAAAGGTTATGCAAGAAACGTGAGTTTCCACGGTCACAGAGACAGCTAACATGTGAGTGGGGCTGACTGCCGAGACAGGGATGCGTGGCTTACCCAAGGCAAGACTTTTAAAAACAAATATATAGTATAAATAAATAGCATTAACATTTACATTTCGTATGATTTTATGTGATCCATATCATTTTCAGTATTGTTTATTTATTTTTGGCTTACTAATCATCTGTGCGTTTGTGCAATCTTTCAGCAGGTTTTAAAAGTATTCCAATTGCTTGGCCAGCTTGCAAATAACCAAAACGCCAAATGTCAAATTTATGAATCTGGAGGGGTGAGTGTACAATCCTTTGAGATTCCTTAGCCGGGAAGAGAATTAAAGTAATTTGTCCCATAAATATACTTAAGTACAAATTAAAATTAGGACATCCATCTCATACAATATGGAGATGCATTCATCCTCAATATATTTTTTTCATATGTACCCCAGAAAGGATGGATGGATTTATTTTATGTGTCAATTTAATGGATACAATATGGAGAAACGGGTCACACTCTGAACCAGTCCTGATTAACCAAGATCCGGAAATGTCATTCAAAAACATGCTTAGGTCATACTTTTTCTATATACATACCTTACCTTATGGGGACGCAATGTTTTTCCTGGTCCCCATAAGCAAAATTTTTATTTAATAAAAATCTGTGACTGCAATGAAAAAAACAAAAAATTCTTATATTTTGCCTGGGTAATTATGGTTGTGGTTAGGGCTGGGTAGGGGTTGTCATAGTTACCGTTAGCATTTTTCCTTCAGAAATCAACCGTCCCCATAAAGACATCCTTATTGTACGCTCCTCTCTGTCTCTGTACCACAGTGACA
>JAABNY020000039.1:23983842-24008521 GCA_015164015.2 Brevimyrus niger
CACACACACACACACACACACATATATATGATGGAATGTGCAATAACCATTCATAAATAGGCATTGACCATCAGCTATTTCATGTCTAAAAGTGACTGGTGCTGGGCCTTCATTCAGGGGCCTATAATTCTGTTCATAATGTTCAGCCAGATCAAAATTTAAAATGGTATTAATGGTCATGAACTTAAACCAGTGTTCTTCCTCTTAGGGATTAACTTCCACGGCTTAATACCCGCTAGCCAGAGCGAGGGCGGCGTACCAGGAGAACTGCTGCAGGCTTCTCAATTACTCTGTCATTTTAGAATGGACAGAAATATTCTTGTATGATTGCTTTTAGCCTCAATTGCCTAAACAGTCCCTCTATGCTGCAGAAACCTCCAGAAGCCATTGCCTAGAATGTCCCTTGGCAAACCTTGTGTCCAGCATAGAGTAGGTGACTTAAGTAAACCCCAGAGTAACCCAAATCTTGCTAGGCCTCTACGGAACTAATGACAATTGAAGTTATTAGGGAGACTCACCGAGGCAACTTAATTAGTTATGGGTTAAGACTGTGCAGTCAGATGAAAAAATGTCCTCCTTTTGTCCGTAACATAATGTGATCTCACCAAGGCCTCCTGCTAGTCTTTCCTGCATCCCATTTATGGTGTAAAAATGGGTTCACACTTAGTTTCTGAATACATTTCTGAAATGCCTGCCCTAAAGGCAATAGGTGGACTTTAAAATGTAGGGGCCACTCTGTTACAGTGTCATACTTTATTGCAGCTGGCCAGTGGCACTTTCACATTTTCCTTTGCCATTTTCTCTCCTACTCACTACAGGGTTAATGTGAGCCTGAATGCACAGAGCATGAGGCAGAGAATACACTGCTTAGGATGCCAGTTCATCACAACGTACTCAATCACACACTAAGAGCAATTTAGAAACACCAGTTCACCTAACATGCAGGTCTGCGGAGGCCGGAAGGAAACTAAAGTACCAGATGGTCCTGCAGATGCAAGGAAAATATTCAAACAGCCAAGAACCCAGGTACGAATGACACTGCTATCTGATATGCCACAACACCTCCCACATACTGTTTAATGAAATTGAAATATAGGGAGTCTTAGGCTTCTCCTGTTGTTAGGCCAAACATTAAAAGACCATTAACCCTGCCCTGAAAATATAGACACTTTGGAAGTGTGTATTTGCAATGGGAACATAACACTTTGAAATGGGAACATAACACCAATGAAAAATGCAGGTAAAGCACTGTGGATTGGGGAACTTGCATTTTTATAAGGAATATATTACACAGGCAGTTAAACTGTGTAATGGATAAGCAGTATTGAAGGTGGATGGATGAATGACACAGCTGTTAATTTAACTTTAAATGATTAACTGTCTGGTTTCAAAAATATAAAACTACTGTATGTGACATATAAATAAGACCAATGGTATACTGACCTTATACTGACCTGTTGAAGACTCAAGTTAAAGTTATCCAATATGGTAAAAGGCACAAGGAATAATAATAATAACAATAAGTATTGTTATTGTTATTATTGGCCTTACTGCTATAAACTCCGTATTCACTCCTGAAAATAAGAATGGTAGTTGGACACTTTATCACTAACTCACAACAAGAATATCTGACAATTTTATGACATGCATCACTCAAAATTAAATTATCCATGACTAGTTACTCTGATATAATGATGCACTTCCCTTTCTCAAAGAGTCAAAGTGTTAATGTTTACTAGAATGCCAATGCACATTCTTGTATGATTTCCTCATAAAAAAACATGTTTCTCTGTTGAAATATGCCAAGGGAAATTTTTACATAATTAATATATTTATATCTAGTATTTTGTTATATATAAGTATAACATGTTTTTTCATTCTTGGTGTCAAATAGAACCCCCAGCTACATTGTCTTCGGAATATTAAGGTGCCTATAATAAATTATCTGTACATTTAAGTGAACAGTTTTCTTTTTTTCTATCATCTCTGTTTAATGTAGCTTATGAAGACAAGATATTATTTAGCTGAATAATGCGGGTACATAACCTTAACCCACTAACCCACTGCTTAAGGAGATGCTACATTCCTCACAGAGCCCCTAAGGAATATAAGAAGTCTGTTCACACTCTTAGGTACCTCTCTGTCATGCAGAAAAAATGGGAGCGAAACCACAACAGACTGGGTCTTCCTTTAATTGCTCAATGCTGTATTTGTCATGTGTGTGTGTGTGTGTGTGTGTGTGTGTGTGTGTGTGTGTGTGTGTGTGTGTGTGTGTGTGTGTGAGTGAGTTCGTCCAGATATACCTTACTTTGTGGGGACAGCATGATGAATACCTGGGAGCAGTTTCCATGGTTATAGTTAGCATTAGCTTTTTTTCCATGCAAATGAATGGGCAGTCCCCATAAAAATATGATTTGTGTGTGTGTGTGTGTGTGTGATGTATTAGGGAACAATTGGTTTATCTATAGAAAAATCTGGAATTCCAAGGTGTGCTAAACTTAGCTAGGCAGTTAGTTTTGGTAGTTTAGGTAGTTTCAAAGCAAGGAAACAGTGACATTGATTGGTCCATGGGATAATGTTAACCCGTTTGCCAGCACTAATTATCAATCCCCTTACAAATACTTCTGAGATTGTGCCAAAAACAATTGGCATTGATTCTTATGGTCAGGTTAACATTGTTTTCCCACCCTTTCTCTCTTTCTCTCTCATCACTCACAGTTCAGTATTTCTCTCTGCTTTCGCACAAACTCCTACATCCTCTGTGAGGAATCTGTGAGGTAAGTGTTGCATTTATGTTTGTGCCTTGTTATTTCAGCACATAACAGAGAAACTGAACAGCCCTTACCTAGGTGTAGAGACTGGTAAAACAATATTTTCTATCAAAACATAAATTTATTATTATTGTTGTTGTTGCTGCTGTTGTTGTAATTGTTATTATGCTAATTTATGGTACTTCTGTAGATGAATTAAAGATATACAAAGAATATACATTCATCTATAAGTACGTAGTCAAAAGAAAATGTGCAGCCAAATTCAATCTAATATTGATAATAAAAACTACACCAGTGTACATATGCAGATATAAATGCTTTCCTAATTCAGGATTATCTCACCTGATGATCACTCATTAGTCATGCTTAAGAAAATCTGCATATATTAAACCACTATGGTTCAAGTTGTATCAAAACAGTGAATTCAATTATGAAAAGGAAATGCATTTCTGAAAATAATATATATTTTTGTTCTCTATAAATGTCATCAGTGTTATTCAGGTACCATATAACTGTCATATATTTACTATGTTATATAATATAAAGTATATTTTGTATATTTGTAATATTTTTCAACTTATACCATTTCTTTGATAGGAATTGTCATTCTTTCTCTGTGTATTATCTTGTGGGTTAAATACCAAACAGGTGGTATATTTTCATGCAGTTTGGTTTTGTCCCAAAAGTTTTCTGTTGAAATATACTACTTGAACCACATGTGATGTTATGTACATGCCTTCTTTTGAAATAGACACAATTAATGTTTTGAAATGCTAATAAATTTTAAATATTCTGAATAAACAAGCATGTCACTTGATCGAAAATGAAAGGATAACTTTGACTTTAAAGATCACAATTTTCATAAAAATAAAAAAAATTGTTCAGTGCTTCTTACAAGGTTTTACTGTAAACCTGAATTTCAATGTTGTTTTTTTTTTATAAATGAAGTATGAAAAAAATATAGAGTGAATTCGAGTGCTATTGTTATATTGTGTGCCGGGACATTAATCTGATTGCTCATCCGTATGTAATGAATAAGCTTCAAATGTTCCCAGTAATATGGGGGCATAATTAAGTATCAATTGACAGATTTCTGATTATCTTTTTTCCCCCTCATCTGCTCATACTAGTACTCAGTCATTTGGAGAACCTATGGGTTGGAACAGGTATTTTGGATGAAACAAAGTACATATGTTTCATTTTAAGCACTTCTTTAGATGTTTAATGAATCTGAAAGTTAAGTAATTTAGCTATTTGATTTGCCAATGGAAATGGGCCATCAGACTTATAATGAGGTTCATTAGCTAGTCGCATTGTTTTTTGGTGTCCATAATGAGTGCAAGTGTATCACCGCCTCCACTGTTGCTCTGTAACCCCCCCTCCCCCCCCCCGTATATAATGAGTCATTGTTATTAGTGTTTTCTTTGTGAATGAAGACAAATTAGGCCAAAATTAGTCATTATCATAAAATGAAACTTGCTCTGGAAAAGCTGCTGCTTCCATTTAATTAACAAAATGTAGTTCAATAAAAAATAAGATGCTGTACTGGATAGCTGCTCCCTCTCTGTTCTCTACAAATCTAAGATATTTTAAGGCCGGGGCATGTAATGTTATTACTTTTATTTAATTATTTAATGCATGTTTAAATAACATGCTACCTAAGTGGTAAACTGTCTATTATTTCAAAAGAACTCCCTCTCTAAATCATCCCAGAAAACATCCATGATAAAGCTGAACAATTAAGAATTATTAGATTTGAGTGGAGCATAATCACAGTTATTATGATTTTCTGTAGTTGTACAATGTATACAATATGAACAGAACAAGCCAATTGGGATAAGGATAAAATAACATAACTGTTACAGATTTCAAGCTATGGATGTATTTTTACATCATCTACGCTGACTTTTTTGATAGACTGATAGGTACTTTTACCTAACCGACCTTAATGTGCAACCCGGAGGGAAAATAATTGCTCTCCAAATCCATCTGCCTTGACCTTCTTCACTTTAATTGTTCCAAGAGCTGGCCTTTTATCATGGCCAGTGCTTGTTAGACCAAGGACTCCACTTCACCAGGAAAAAACATAACCAAACTAAAAAAAATAATCCCCATTTAGACCTAAAAATATACGTGGAACTGAACACAGAAGGAACAATATCATTTTCTGAGAAAAATGTTTTCTCATTCTGTATTCTCTGTATTTAACCATATTCAATATCTGACTCTATAATTGAATTAGAATAAGATTTACTATATCAATTAATATGAATACATATTTTTGCTGAATACAATTTATCTACATTACGCAGAATGTGAGTATGTTAAATGTGAGAAATCCATTAGTAAGTAAAGGTTACAGGTTAGACCAGGGATCACAGGATGCCAGTGACATGAGGGCATTGTAGGCAGAAAAAAGGGGACCGGAGAGAGTTGCAGGCTGGGTAAAGCACTCTTCTGGTATCCACCGATACAGCATGATGGGGTGATTTGTCAGCCTGCACCACGGTGAGCAACAACGCACACGCAGGTCTCTAGACAGATTAGAAAATGACTCAAATTGTAGGGTAGAAAGGTATAATTGAAGATGGCAAAAGACTGAATGGTAGACATTTAAAATGACTGTTCTGGACTATTAAACGCGTGGGGCGTGTGGTTGGGGCCTTGGAGGGAATGTTTAAAATGATTGCACTTTCTGACAGAGCGCCAGGATAATGCCTGTCTCAGAGTGCTGAACGCTGCACCCAGACAAACAAGCCGCGATTTAATCACGAGCACCACTGCTCCATGACCGTGACAGGAAGTAATTCGGGGTACACAAGACACCTCCTAATGAAGTCCTAATTAAAGTAACGTGGCCTGTTGTTCCGAGCAGGAACTTTCAGCGTCGCACAATGGCACAGCCCCATTTTTCTGGCCATGACAGGGACCTCTGATCATGGGCCAAGTCTTACAATTTCTTTAGACATCTTTATAGGGAGACAGAAATTATGGAGTGCTGAGAAGAGGAAGAGGGAGAGCATAATGGTTGACAGTGTCCTAAACTGAATCAAAATTATTTTTTTTCCCATGCTTCTACTGAGATAATGTAGTGTTGCCCTAACGACACGCACTATTGAATGTCAGCTTTTATGTTTTGCTTTGTTTCATGAAAAACTTGAGAGAATCCTAAACTTCCATCTTGAAACATTAATAAATTTCACCAATATATATATATATATATATATTATATATATAGTTTAATTAACATACAGATATTGCTAAATAAATATAATGTTAACATGCTCATTTGACTCTGCTTGTCTGTGTCATAATAAAGATGTGTTTAGTTTACAGGATATGTGATCATGAAATACACAAGGAATAAAGTGTCATGCTGGGGGTATGAAACAATTCATAGCACTTTGGGTGATTAGATGATATTTAGAAGTTTAAGAATAGGTGAAGTTAAATAATTTTGGCAAAGGTCAAATTTCAATAATCACACAAATGTCTAGCATGGGATTTACAAGTTCTCTATCAGCTACAAGTGTAACAAACAACAATTTATGGAATGAACATAATTAAACGGTTAAAAACTGGTTTTCACAGAACTGTAATTTCTACTGCATGTGCTGGAACCAACCAGTTATAATAAAGACACTAGATATATTCAATAAGTCCAAAAGGATTCAGGTCTCTTTTAATATTATTGGAAATGCCAATTTATATTGGCAAACCTTATAACACTGACAAAATAAAGATAAGGAATTGAAAGTAATTCCAGAGACATTGCAATCTACAACTGCAATAAATGGTGTTAAATGGTGAAATAAATGAATACCTCACTGGGAGACAGTTATTCGGAAACGGCCTGTACAGCACGAGTGGAAAATGTTTCAGATTAAGAGTTCAAAGAATATTCATATTTAAATTATGGGTAAATTTGAAGGTAATTTTGAAACACATAAATATTAGTGAAAATGTAATTTGTGTTGCATGTCTGCTTAAATTTAGTATACATACATGTACATATGAACAAATAAGCCACAGTGCATTGATACAAAGTATTCACCTTTTATTGTCAATGTCCTTTGAAGTGAAAATGTAAAAAAAAGTGTATATTGTTGTATTTATGGGGGCTTTTTATGTAATAATGTGTAATCTATACTCAAATATATGAAGTCACAAGTAATTTACCGTCACCCTGTAATAATGATAGAAAATGCAAAATATTTACGTAGTTCGTTACATTGCAATACTGCATGGTTATAGTGATAGCAGTAGCAATACTCTAAGTTCTAAGTTCTGGAACCGAACGTACCACTGTATATAAAATCAGCATGAAAACAGGGCTTTCTTCACTCTTCCTGCTATTTCATCCATTATTTTATTTTGCCAGTTCCATAAAATTCTTTAAACAACTCCTAATATAATATTGTCAACTAATAATATGAAAATTCATTGGAATTATTTAGCACAAAGTAAATTCTTTGAGAATGTATAATGAAATTTAATATACATAATGGGGAAGATACATGAGGAAATGGTCTTACTGGTTCCAGTTTAGGGCCACCTTTACATTTATTACATATAAGTTCTTATTTATAGTGTGCTACCCTAGAGGACCGAGACAGATATATTTTCTAGTATGGGGAAGTATGTTCATTTCTATGGACACATAATCCATTAAAGCTTAATGCTTGGGAAAAGCATTATATCTCCATCTTCTAACCGCTTACCCTGGACCCTATCCCAAACATCTAATGACACTGGGCTAAGGTACATACAGGGTACATAGGGTACACACAGGGTATATACAGACACACACATGCAATTGCAGTTTATTGGTGGGATTTAAATCCTGGAGGTACGAAACTAGGATAAAGGATGGAAAATAAATAAATAAAATATCACTATATACATTCAGTGGCTACTTCATTTGGTTAAACCTTGCTAGAACTGAGTTGGACTTTCTTTTGCCATCAGAACAGCCTTAAATTTTTATGGCATAGATTCAACAAGGTGCTTGAAGCATTCCTCAGAGACCTTGGTTCTTGCTGACATAGGCTGCCTGACTTGAACAGCGTGTGGCTCAGTGGGCTGTGCCTATAATCAAAAGGGTGCCAGTTCAAACCCAGCCTCAGCATATCGCAGGTCCTTGAGGCCCTTAACTCCCAGCTCTCTGGGCGTCTCTACTGGTGGCTGCCCTTCATGGACAGCTTACCCTACAAAGAGCCAGCTGAGGGAAGTGTAAGAAGACTCAGGTAGGCTGTGTAATTTAAACAATGTTCAACTAAGGGTGTATTCTATACAACAAAAAGTGCCCAGTGAGTGTATATGCAGAGGTGGAAATTTCAGGTCTAGAGGGTATAAATCCAGACCTTGATTTTGTTTCAACCACCTAATTGAGTACTCAATTGGTTGGTGGAAACAACGTCTGGTCTGGATTTGTACACTCTCAATCTGAAATATCCACCTCTGATAGAATGACTTTTGAATTATTTGTGCATATACAGTGGTACCTCGGTTCTCAAACTTAATCCGTTCCGGACTCTGGATCGAATCCTAAAAAATTCAACATCTGATCAAATTTTTCCCATAAGAAATAATGGAAAACCAATTAATTGGTTCCCGGCCCTAAATATGTAAAAAAAAAAAAATTGCATTTAAACACAAAATAAACAGGATAAAACAAGAAGAGCGTTTTTTTTTAATGACTTCCAAAATGATAAATATCTTATCCCAACATTGTCCCTGTCTTACCCTGACAGGGACACTCCTTCCGTGTGCCACACCCCCGCGTTACTTTCTTGTAGGATTCCCACGTCATCAGCTGTTTCTGGTTGTTGTCATTAGTCCTGTGTATTAAGTCTGCGTTTCAGTTTGTTTCCCTAGTCCGGTCATTGGGTGCGTTCGACTTGTTTACAGCTCTGGCTTAAAGCAACGCATTCTGATCCTGACGCAATGCATTACAGTTAGATACATTGTGACCTCTCACCCGGCTGCACAAATTGGAACCGCCTCCGTGACGACACACCTTTGCCCTTATTGGCTGAAGAGTTTAGTTTCATGCATGACATTTGTATCCCAGGCAGTTCTGATGTGTAATCTGCTGTTTCCCCCGAATATCACGTAAAGCAGTGAGAACTGGTTTTCAGTTAATTTACCTGGTAAAATAAAGTTGAAATAAATGACATAAATGCTCTAATACTACACGTAATTTAGTGGTTTATTTATTGTTAGTTATTTTAATGTTGCGCTGCTTTATTTGATTAATTGCCCGGTCTGTGAAGAAGTCATTCAAGTAAGAATTGCAGTATGGTATGACTACACCAGTGAGTACCTAGAATCCTGGTGAGTACAATTTATATTAGGTCAGCGTTCACGGTTCGATTTCTGATATTCAGATTGAGTACTAGATCAAACTGGTTTGTTCGACTTTCAAGAAATTTGAGTTCTAGTGAGCTCGAGCACTGAGGTACCATTGTAATTGCGAATTCATGTAGCTGAGTGGGAGGTGTCCCTGATTTATACTTCCATACCAGAATGTATATGAAAGAAACTGATGTCATCTTGACAATTACAATCCATCCTTTCAGGTGCAGGTTTAAGAAAATTGTCTTTGAAATTAACTGAGTAAGCACTGCCTAATCCTTGAGTCTAACATGTTAGGATCAGTTAAGCCTCGTGGAAAGCAATTGCCATTCATCAAAGAATCATTTTTTAACCACTATGACAGCAGCTGGTGTCTTAGTAGCAGTAATTTTATGATTTTGCTTATTCTTGTTTTCAGGAATACATTCATGAAGCACATAGCACAACCCTGTATGGAGAGGACCAATGCACTGCATTGTACCTATATCGGTGTTTCGAAACCTGGTCCTCTGGAATGCTCAAACAGTCCAATTTTTGGAGGAGGAGAGGAACCAAAAACTCCCACGTAAGGAGAAAGAAGACCTCTGGGGGTCCAAGTTCAACTGCCTGCCCAACCCCACAAGGCACCAACATTACTGAAAACAGAAAAGGGTGGACATGCTTGCTAAAATGGTGGTATAAGCTGTGATTAAGAATGAGGGCTAAGTCCATCAATGAGTCCGTTGTCCATGTTGGCCTTTGAAGGCTGGCCAAAGTCCATCAATAAATCTTTTCTCCATGTTGGGCTGTGTCGGGTGGTCATGAAATCTGTATATATAATTCAACTTGTAAAAGTAATAGCAAATGATATGGAGCAGATGTCTAAATGAAGGAAGATGCTGAAAAACTGTGTGTCTGAATACCCATGGAGAAGCAATAAGTAAGTCACTCCCTGGCTTCTACTTGGGCTCCTGTTGTCCATTATAGGGCATCACTAGCACAAGGTCCTTGTGCTCTTCTACACCCTGCACTGATATCCAAACAACGGGCGAAGTCTCTCATTATGTAGCCTGGTGAGGTGTGGCTGCCTGAATCAAATCCCATGTTGCCTCTGACACTCATAGCTTAGGAGCAGCAGACAGATTCATATGGGATGTTGATCGCTAAATGCAGTACAGACAGAAGGCCAAGACTCTGATTGTTTCTTTGCACTGGGAATATATTAGGAATCTAAGTCATTGTATTACCTGTCCAGTGCTAAGGCCAAACAATCATAATTTATATAGTAATTATATTGTACATTCACATTTGCCTTTCTAAGGTGCATAGCCTCAAAAAAGCAGATGCAAGCAATGAAAACACAGGAGTATGTCGAAACACATTACACAGGACATGAGATGACATTTTGAAGTCCAATATATTACTAGTTGTGGATATCAACATAATTACAAAATATGCAGTTTGGTAGGATAGGATGTTATTGCTAAAATATTCCTTGAATTTAAAGCTTTCTTTCTGTGGAAGTACAATTGTTAGACATGGTGAAAAAGTATCTATGGACATCTTATGTAAAGCACCGAATATCTATTTTCCTTAATTGTCTTCCAAATGCAAATCAACTGGAAGTGTTATTTTTTTAAAAGCCAGTGATTCTGGGACAAGCATCAGCTTTATCAAAATTGTGATTTTTTTTTCTTCCATGTTCTTCAGTGGTTCCATTTGTGGTTTCCTTTAACAAATTAATAAAAATATATCCCTGGCTTTGGGCATGGAAGTCGTTTTTCTTGCTCCCAAGGATGAGATGTCCCTCCACCCACCTAGAGAAACACCCAATTTTCAATACGGCCATCAGTAGATGTGCAATTCTTTTTGTTCCAAGATGGCTAGCAGCATGCTTTTAGGGGCATTCATATGACAACACTGACAAACGCTGGGTTGTTACTGATACCTTTCAGGACTAAATATACCAAAGAGTGACAGTGCCAGCTGCGAATGGCCTTGCCAGACACTTGTGCTGCTAGATCAGAAATATCAGTGGCCAGAAGTAAGTGGGGGGGGGGGGCACAGTGTTCAGTGTAGAGAAGGAACGGGGCAAAACACAACCCAAATCGGGTTTTCTACTCAAAGCCAGCTGGTCTGGCTTTATTTATGCTGGACATTTTTTTTTACCTAATTTTATTTTTTTCCTCTGTGAATGTTTGATTAACCTGGCCCACAGCTGCTGCTGGAGGGTGTAGCTTCCTGGGGAAGCAAGTAACGGCACTGGTAAGTTTTTTGGGTATATTCTCTTCCTCTTCTTCTTGAAAGCGTACTTGTGTGTATCTGGACTGGGTTAGCGTTTGGAGCGTGCTCTCCACTTCCCCTTCGTTAGAGTTGACAAACCCATATGTGTCTTATGTTCCTCATCATCAGTTTTGGGTGCGTTCCTGCTGATATTTCTTATTCCTGACAACTCTGAGTGTTTTGTGGCTGTTTGAAACAATCCTAAAGCAAATGTGGCATGGTGTTAAAAAGTAAAGACAACAGAAATTGTTTTCATTGCGGACTTTCTTGCAGTATAAATCTTCAATAGAATCATGAAATCCACATAATATACTATAAGGACAGGACAGTTCTATGTCAGCTAAGAGGAAAGGAAACTGATGTAAAATGAATAGCTCCTGAAAACACCTTCATGAGAAATGTCATAAAAAAGTTGTTTGATTTTAGGTTGTATTTGAAATAATTTCATGTGACTTTCAAAAAAATAATTTTTCAAATTGCATGCAGAGTCTTAAAGGTCATGACAAATAAACATGGAATAGCATTAAAACCTTCTGTACAAAATGTGTTTTTTTTCTTTTTATTTCATGCTTTATCGTTTCAGTATGTTTTTTAGATCTTTATTAATTTTCTTTAGATCAAACTACTAACCATTCTTTTTTTCTCATATTAGGACTAAGTTCTTGATAAAAAAATAATTGTATCTTTTTTAAAATATTACCAGTACTGATACTGGTAATAAAGACACAGAAAAAATGATGAAGCTATTGATTGATTACCTTTCATTTATTTACATAACAAATTTTGGGAAATTTCTATGAATTTCAAATGCACAGATATACATATCCTAACTATCCACACACACACACCCATACATAGATACACACCATGCTATACATAATGAAAATACATACATGCACGCTATATATACTATATGTATGCACTATATATACCATGTGAACTATATGAATGCACTCTAACTATATATATATATATATATATATATATACATACACACAAACTATATATATGTGTGTGTGTGTGTGTGTGTGTGTGTGTGTGTGTCTGTGTTGTATGTGTATGTATGTATGTATAATTAGTTAGGGTAGATACATATGGTGCGCATAGTATATATTTAATGTGCTTTTCATTTTCATGGCACATTTAGTAACAAAAATCTAGAGGATTATTCCTATCATGTATAAACATTGTGCATGCAATAAATTTTTTGAATTTTAGCATTTTATTTATATATACACTTTTATGGTGAGATGTAAAAAGAACATTTTGTTTTATGAATATTCCTTGTTAAGTTCAAATCTATATTTGTTGTGCGCCAGCTCTACAGTTGGTTTAGCCATTAGTATCAAGGTTTCGAGTTTATTTATCACCAATCCGTTCCGGGAATCATGCCATCCTGCACAACTGATGTCGCCTTTTAAAGCAAAGGGGTTGCTTAATTGGGTGGCATGAAGCTCAGTGGGTAGCAGTGTTGCCTCTTCCTTCCCATGCCCACGCCCAAAGCCCGCCCCTGTTATTTTACAGTGCTGCACGACTTTCCCCTGCATTTTCTTTTATCCTCCAACAGTCCAAAGATATTGATTTAGCGTTAACTCAAAATTACCCTTACTATGTAATTGTGTTTGTCCTGCATTTTCTCCCACCCAGTCTTATGCCCTGTACTCCTTGGGTTTGTTTTCCAAACTGTTTAATGGAGTCTAAAGTTTGCAGTATGTTTATTTATTGTTTGTAAATAATGATCAAGTTTTGATAATGGTTTTCCAATTTTAGCATGGGCCTCACAATTACAATAAGTTTTTGCATTTTTGCAAGACACTAAAATAGATTGTTTGCATTAATATATAAATGCCCTCAAAAGCTGTGTTATTATTCCTTTTATGTTTACAGTATTATACTTTTTTGCTTTTTGAGATTTTTTGTTCTTTGTTATGTGACCCTCATTGAGTAGTCTAAACTGAATTGATATTAAAAAGTATACTTTTATTATTTTATATGAGGATACAAGTGATATGCAACTACAAGTGATTTATAGTATTTAAGATGCCTTTTAAAAAAGTAATTCCATCACTGGAAAAACTAGCATGTTGTTTGATATCTGTCTGTCACGTTTCCATGACAACACTTCCTAGCAGCTTCTCTGTAACAATTTCTGGTCCAAACCTCCAGGTTAGCAAGGTCTTAAGGTTAAGTGTAGTCTCACCCTAAGGAAGAGCACTCTGCTGGGGTCATTGAGGGGGGCTATCAGCGCATTGAACTCGTTGTAATTATGGATTTGGGACACTTATCTCTCTTCCCACTTCACAACTATGCCAATGCTGGCTAGGCTCAACCACTACAGTATTTCTCTCTACCTACTTTTTTCAGCTGCAAAACCTTTCATTGTCCTAGACACAAAATCTCAACTACCTTCAATAAATTACATTTTGGGCTCAACTAAAGGAATTTGTTCTTCATATAGAGCTGGATTAAACATTCGCACTGAACAAACAAAAGAAATTATTTTTTCCATAAATATAATAAAGGCTGGATATGTCTAAAAAAAACAAGTGTTTTTAGTTTTTAGAACAAAGGACAATATTATAATACATACACTGTATGTATATGAGTGGGTGCATGTGTGTGTCTCACCTTGGGACTTGGGACAAATTTCCCTAAATGCATTTTACTGCTGATTTTAAATGGTGTTGCAGAGCACGTACATAATTTTATTGCTATTATATACACCCCCTGTATAAGACTGTATTTTGGCACCTTTTGAGCTTTTTCATACATAGTAATATTTACTCATAATACTATTCAGCTATTTTAAATGAAGCAAATAAATCAACTTTGTAAAACTTTGTTCACAAGTTACTATGAAATTGTCCATGGAACATGAAAAATAAAATGATTAATAGTAAGACATCTCACCTTGTCCATATACATATAGCTTACCTGTTCATAATTTATATACATAGTTGTTAGTATTCACAAAGCGCATATTTGTGAGTTTAAGATTTACTGGTCAGCCCTACTTCAAATACTTGCATAATCATATTTCAAAAACACTGAAAAAAGCTATACAGCACCCCAGATGGAGAAAGTGTGAATTGCAATTGTTATTTAACAAAAAAAACTGAAGCTATAACTGCTTTAATATATAATTGCTGATTCTTCTTCCTCATCCTCTTCATCTACTTCTTCCTCTTCTTTTTCTTCTTATTATTAGTATTGTCGTCATTGAGACATGTATATTTGCACAACCTCAAAGCAACCCACATTCTTCCAATCAGAAGACATAATATCAGGGATCATCAGTACAAAGATCTAGTACTTAGTTGCTTAGTTCCGGGGTGCAGTATTATGTCATCATACAGAATGATTACCTTCTCCTTTACTTGTTGATATTATGTGAAATTATGAATGTCTATATGAAATTATGTATGCATATTAAATTGTAATTTTAATGTGCCAATGGGAGATTTTTCAAAGAAATATACAAGCTTTTCATTCAGAGGTGAAAGACAAGTGACCCCTTCTGATGTGACAATAATTGTATATATATATAAATATTAAACAGGGGTATTCAAAAAAATCTACTAACTTCTCATTTCATTTAATAAATCATTAATGGATATAGACATATACACTCAAACTCTTTCCTGCACAAGCATGCATGTACACATAGATAAGCATGACTATATCTGAAGAAGTTTTATTTCTGCTTCTGTGGAGTAGTGTCAAGTAACATTTCAAGGAGATACAATACCTACCTGGATTCATTACGTAACAGGAGACACTCACTCAGTCTCACTTTTCTTTGGTGTTAGATTTAAAAAAAAAAAAAAGACTGAATATATTTGCAACATTATCAGCAGTGACAACCAGATTTTAAAGAAAATTCCATACTTAAATTATTGTGCAGGAGAGGCAGTTGCGTCATTTTTTCCCCAATAACAATCTGATAAACAGTTTAAAAAGAGGCAATATTGTGTCAGGTGCAGCAGCTGCCATATTTGTCTTGTTATTGTTTTGAGTTCATAAACAATAAAAATATTTATATATGGCCTGTACTATCCATAAGAAACCATCCTAGAAAACTGTACCGGATTTTAATAGCCTTTAATTTCCTTAATAAAGTTATTAGAAAGAAGCTTAGTAAACCATACATGCCAAAGATTTAATTTCTAGGATCTACAATGCATACTTGGCAGTGTCAGAGGAAATTTAACCGGAAAGCACTCCCTAGAGAGAGGTTGTTTGCCTCTTGTTTGTGAGAGGCAGCTTGGAGTGGGGTTGGATAAGAGCAAGAATGAAGAGGGCTATGGGAAATGGTCTATTTGCAGTAATTTTGTTATCATGTTTTCCATGTCAAACTTCTCTACTTGAAAAATTAAGAATTTGGAGAAAAGTTATTTTTCTCCAAAATTTCTGGTGAAATGAATGCTCCAGTGAACATCCAATGTCATCAAAGGCTTTGCAGTCAAGCATAGAGTTAAACTCGGTGATAATAAATGGCATGCATTTGAACCTGGACATGTAACCACATGTAGGGCTTTTATTACAAGGAAAGGAGCTAGATGCTATGTAGCAATGGTATTACAAAAATATAAATGATTAAAGAGAAAGTACATTTCCATCCATCCATCCATCCATCCATCCATCCATTTTCCATAATCATTAATCTCTCGTACAGTGTCACTGTAAACCCAGGATGCACAGAGTGTGAGACATGAAACACCCGGGTCAGGATGCCAGTTCCAAGTACTGGCTTAGTCACAAACTGAATACGTCCACTAGACAAAACATATGTTCCTCAGACTGACTCCTTCTGAAAAACCACACAACAAAACCACATCCATGAAGCCTTCAACAAATTTGCACAGTCGATGCTTTATTAAACACATCCATTGTTTAGGTCTAACCAGAAAATTTGTCATTTTTTTAAATGGGCCACTTTATTCATACAGCTAATTTTTTTGCATTCAACAGTAAAACTAGACTGTTAAAATTGTTGCCTGATAAACTACCTGCATCTACTAGATGGTATTTTTTATGCTAATATTCCCTCACAAACAATCTGCATTATTTCTTTTCTGCAATTGGAATCCTATTCCCAATTAGGTATACCTATTCAGTTGAGGTGCATGTGATGTTTGGGTCACATTATCATTTGTAGTGTTCAAGTTAAGCACAAAGTGTTGCCACGGTGACGCTGCACTAGTTCTGCCATGCTTAATATACAGTCCTTCACTGTCTATCATTATTCTCCCATCACTCACTGGCATGAAATTTGTGGCATTTTTCTGATGAAGACATAAACTATGATAAAGAATACTAGAAAGAGAATACTGAAATACCGAATGAGTATGAGTACACATATATATATACTGGAATGCTTACGTACACATTTCCCATCATGCTCTCCTTTGAGACATTCAGACACAGATAGGTGAGCGAGAGAGTTGGGGTCCAACCACAAGGTCAACCATTTATCTAATGCCCTTAGAGCATTTTGTGGGCTGGTTAAGCATCTTGCTCAAGGGCCCAGCAACAATGTAACAGTTCTGGCAAGCATGCGGTGTGATCCAGCAACCTTCCAATCGCAGCTGCAGAGGCCGTACCAGCATTGTGCCAAGGACTGCCCCAACTTGTATATGTGGTTATGTATTCATACATATATAGAAATTCCAAGACTACACATACCAACTAAATAGCTGCCATCTTTTTTTTCTTTTTACTTAGGTGCCAATCAAACAAGGAAGAACTGGGATCTGTGAAGACGCTTGTGATAAAGCGTCAAGTCTGCACACTTGACAGAAGGCTCTGAAGTTGAAGTTGAACTGAGAGTAATGTGAATGTGGTGGGTAGAGCACTGCTGCAGCTGTGTTACTCTGTATATTTACGTTTTGAATGAAAATAAAATAAAAGACAGCTATCCAGTAAAAAAAAAAATCACATAACCCTCTTTTATAGAGACCATGTTATATGAAATGACATTCATATATTGTGATGTAATAATAATAATAATAATAATAGACTCTTATGATTGTTTTTTATAGCTTTTATTAATATAGTTTATCTGAATGAAGACAATTATAGCTTTAATTCAAACAATACTTTTGATTGTTGCATGTTGCAAAGCTGAATTTTAGTCAACTGTATTGACTTCTTGAATAGTGGCAAAAAGTGGGATTATTTGGGGATGTTATTCTGTTTAATGCTGTTTAATGCATTACTTTCTGCTTCTAATCAATTGCAGATTCAGATAGGTTGTCACACAAATCCTAAGTAGTTATGGGGAATAGCAGTGACAACTGTCACATCCCCAAGCATTTAGAAGCTGAAATTAACACTGGTTAAGATTAAAGTTACACAAAAACAGTATACTCATATAACTGTTATTGTACAGCTGCTATTTGGAGCATTATGTTGATTAATGAATAAGTTCACACACTCATTTGGTGCTTCCCTACAAAATGACCAGCTATTTGTTGTCCATATTCTTTATTAATATATGCATACAGAAATATGTATACATACACAACATGTGAACATATAACACACTTACGTACATATATGCACTGCACTTATTTACTTCTTTACATTTTAACTGGGTTTATAACTAGGCCTATCATACAATAAAGTTTAAAAATAAACAGGATGCAGAAGCAAAGCTTCCCCTGTTAAAACAATGAAATGTATTGCAAGTTAACAATAGAATAGCATGGTTTGCGTTGGCTAACAGGCTGTGTTTTTATTGAGAAAATATGTATACCTAGTTCATTATTTTTTCGTGCATGCAGCAGAGTACATCGCTAGTTTAAACTGCCTACCCGCTGTAGCAGAATGAGATTTGAGATAAAAACGCATTAGTGCAATGCTTCTTTCATTAAAATACTTGAGAGATCTGAGCCCGCCCCTTTCAAAAATGATTATTTCTATCCGTACTGGAGGAGGGTGAGGGAGAGACACGGCTGGGATTGTGGGAGAGAACAGGAGCAAACCTCAACAACATCATCACCAGTCACTTTCAGTTCAGTCCTTCCTGCCTTTATCCCCCAAACCCCAGAGAAGACTAAAGCACACGCATCCATCTGCTTAAGAGACACTATACTTGGTTTCGTGTCAGACAGAAGACTGTCTACTTTCGTTGCCATTGTGAGATTGCGCTTCGTTTTGCGTTTGTCGTCTTGGATTTTAAGTGACTTTTCGCGAAGTCCTCCAGCGCAGTCGGCTTTCACCAGTCAAGACAAAAAAAATCGGCTGAAGTAGATGACTTTTAACGGACAGAACACATGCATAATAAAGTAAGTGTTACTACTGCAATCAATACATGGCTGTTTCCAGGTGTAATATCGTGTCGCGTACTGAATGTAATGCCATGCTTTGGCTGGAGTTAAGGAGAAACTCGGTTTGTTGGTGGATAACTCTGGGTTTAGTGATGAAACATGTTTCCTGATTAAAAAAATATGTATTAACCGTTTTGAGAACAAAGCCCCGGCATTAATGTAATAATAAGGGTAACTATAAAAAGAACTATGTGAGCGTAACAGGGAAGGTTTATCTCGATCAGAACTACAACCGGCATCGGGAGAATAGACATTGCTTTCTTGAATTTTCCAACTGCCAATCAATAAAAATAATACTATCCTAAATGACCAGACTAATTCCGACAATTAAAATGCTGTTGAACTGTTAATATATTTCCCTCTGTTGTGATGTCTACACAGTTGGCTATTGTTAAAAATAGCACTGATATGAGATGACCTTTTCATTTTGCTTTATATCAATGTGCCTAATATTAATTATGTAGATGTGTAAGCCGCAGTATTGTGGATGAAGAAATTTACGTTTTTATTTACGTATTTATGCGTTATCAAAATAGCAGCACTTAAAAGAAATTCTATTATTTTCGCAATACTTTGTTGTGTTAGAAATAGCATCGCATTATAGCATTTTCGGACATTAGACATGAATATGAAATTTTTACAGACAGCTTTAAAGTTTCTTTCAGTTTAAGGCCGACCACATGTTACCCGGCAGTATCGATCTGGCAGCGTGGCGTTATTATCTATCTATTTACTATTTATTCCCCCCCATTATTTTTATTGCTTAGAACATAGCTCAAAGAAACTTTCCATACGTTGTACGAGGTGTGGGTAGAAGAGTGAAAAATAATAGCGTATAAATAGGCCGTTTTGACGATATTAAACTGACTTACTTGTAAATACAAAGATTTTGGAACTTAACCGAAGTAAAGTGTTAAGTTATTGGCACTACTTAATACAACTTTGATCCTTATGGTGGTCATATGGTCAGGATTCCAGTGCAACATATATTTCATATCTATGTAAAAAAATAGCTGGACTTTTCATTTATTGTGTAAAGCTGAATATAAGGAATCGCCTCTTTGCAATGTATCAGGTCTAAATCTGCCATAAAATGTTGACGCAGTCATTGGGCAAATATCGTCTTAGTGCTCCATAATAATAAATATAGGCCTACGTAAAATTTTAAACTTTTTTCAATAACTTACAGACACTCGTATTCTAGTTTTATCCGTTAATCTCAAATTCTAGTAATTTCTAGTGTGTTAAAATGCCACTTCTGGAAACATGAATCTATTCACTTTGTTTTCTTTATTTTACGTACTTACTGTGTTATGGAATAGGTGTGAAAAAGTATACACCTATAAACATTTGATGAATAAATACATTTATTGCATTTTATTACAATGTAAATTCTACACAATCTTTGGCTTTTTACTGAGCTTTTCTTGTTGACAACCCATTATACCCATAATATATGAATATCATAAAAATAAATTGAAGGAACAATTCCACTGGTTCCTAAAGGCAAAAAAGTATATCGATTTTTTACAGTTATACCCCATGATTTATAAAGCTAGTTATAGGTTGAATTATCCTCCATCTGAAACAGAAACTCTAAATTCTTTGTTGTGTTTGATTCATCTTGACATATGCCTAGTTGAATTTTAAAATAAACATTTGCCAAAGGGCAGAACTTCCTTTGAATGAGAAATATAGTCAATTATTATTAATTTTTCCCCATGTGCTGAATGCCTGTTGCTGTGGCAGGATTTGCTCTTGCTTAATCTCCTTAAATGTGAGGTGAACATGCCGCGTGTGGACCGACGATTACACAGGGGACCTCAGCCAAACAGCCTAATCTCAGAGTCACACCAAGTGTAACGTGCTGCTTAATTTCATGTTTTCTGGGACCTGTCGTTTGTGGGAATTCACTCTGGATTTCGCTGTCGATTCACAAAACTAACAATGACAACATGGTCTTATGTGGCTTGCCAAGAAGGATTAGGTGGTTCGTGTGTCACTCCGATTGGCTGGAACCTTGAGCCGATTGTTGAGACATGGCATTGGCATGCTCTGGGCCAAAGCGAGGACGGGGGTGTTCTATCGTTGTGCATACCTTTCCAACAGTACACTGGCCCAAAGTAGCATCTTTGGTCTGTGAGATGAAGTTCTGATGTTTAACACGGGCACGATTGTGCTGGAAATTTTACATGTTACATGTTTTCAAAATTGATTGACACAATGATATCCGTGCTGTTAATTAATAATGTAACTGTCTTAAATCAGTCAGTTTAAGATTTTGTATAGTTCCAATTGTTGTACAGTGTTTATACAGTTCTGCTCATAGAAACTATAAATGCATTGCTACGTTTATGTTTCTTTTTCAACCTGAAAGTATTTTATTAGACTATCTAAAAAAAGGTTACTTCATGATTTCATATGATTTAAATATACTGTAGTGCAGCTGGTGTCCTTCTTCTCTTCTGTTTTTCTGCAAATCCCTCCTTCCGTTTTACCAGCCTTGAAGGCAGGTGACTCCATTACAACTGCAGATTTTGGCAGAATCATATCAGCTCATTTTTCGTGTAATGAAACACTGGTCATATTATGGCGACTTTTTTGTTTAATGCTTTTTTGGTGAAATGTGAATTGATTAAATAAAGGCTTAGAAAATGGCATGTAAAGTACATGGAAGTGAAAACATTTTGTGATCAGTTCAGAAGGTCATGCCATATTCTAGTATCTTGCTTGAAAGTACTCTTAAGTAGAGAAAAATAAATGCTTAGAGGATGCATTTTATTGGTGTAAATAAAACGGAATAAAAATAGAATCTGCTTCAGAAATGTAAAAAATATGAGAACACTTCTTATTCTGAGAAAAAAAATCGAAGGGTACTTTGAAGACTTTATACATGAGTGTATTTATAAACCACAGCGGAATATCTGCCTTTGATGTTTAATTGTAATTGTAAAGTACATTTCAGAATATGCCTACATAATAGTTTCTGCATAGCAGTATCATATTGTATTTCTTCGTGTGAGCAAAATATCTTTCTTGGAAAGGGAGAAAGGTATAAAGTCTTGAAAGATATGGCTGTCTGGCGAGTCTGGTTAAAAGAGCTAGTGTCATGCATCTTGGAAAATTGGTCAGACAGAGCAGGGCTGTACTTGTAGAGCTCGGGGATTGAGAGAGAGAGGGACCGCACTCGTTCCTCGCGTCGGGCTGGGGCATGCTGAATCGCAGGGTGAGAAGCACTTCTATACACATGGTCTGTAAAGGTGGGCCAGTCATCTGTCAGGCCGGAGCTGCATGAGCCGCTCTTGGTGCTGGGTGGTCTTGCAGGGGAGACCTCTTGGCCAGTCACAGTTGGTTTATGTCATCAGCTGTGGTCTAGCCAATAGACATTAAAAAGTTCAACATCTGGATGAGAATTTAGGATTTCCTCACTGGATTATTTGGAATACGGATGGAGCAGGGAATAGAGGCAGGCTAAGGTAGAGGATAAATAAACACACAGTTAGTTGCAGTAGTCGAGTCCGTATGTTTCTGTCTAGTACTTACAGATTACAAGGTGATTAATTTGGAATTAGATTTTATTGTATTTTTAGTTTTATTTTCAGTTTAATGCCATGTTTTTTTCAGTGTTTGTATAAAGCAGGTCCAGATATGTTAATTATTATGGCACTTCAAAATATATGATTTCTTTTAAAAGAAGTCCTGTAGTGATTTAAAAGATTTCAAATTTTGAACTATGTAAATCCAACAGCTCTTTTATATATAAGGCATTTACCGTGGTGAGTTGCAGACTCCCATGTCCTGTGATAGAGTCTGACATGGGCCAAAACTGAAACATTTCCTAGCTAATGTAATTTGTCAATGAAGCAGCATTCCGGGTCTTTCCCTGTCTGTGAGGGCTGCAAGCACACAGTCATCCTTTACTGCTTGTGCCACACATAACACTCATGTGAAAACTTATGTGTGTTCACAAAAGAGAGGGGTCTCATGTGTTTCAGATTCAACCAGACTATCGCTAAATGCTTCTCGCACAAAATTACGTAACTACTAACATTTATTTGCTAATAATCATGAAGTCACTCTTTGAGAATATTATACACGAGAAATGGAAATAACGTTATAGTAGGGGACAGTTCGTGTCTTGTGACCTGCGTAAAGCTTTACCATTTAAGTGTCCAGTCACCCTGTGCAGAAGTACTCTGTGAGATCTAGCCAGTAATGCTGAGAATAAGGTTAATAAACAAACAAACAAAAAAAAAATCTCATGCCGTATGGCTGTGCAACGTAACAAAAATCCTGCGTGTTGCCAAGGTACACAAATGCATTTTTTTTCCCTCTGTCATCTGTCCCATTCCCAACAGATGTATGCAATCTGCTCTACTGTCACTAGGAGGGTTTTGTTTATTAAGAGAATATGTTAGAACATGCCACTATGGTCATTCGATGCACTTGTAGACTGATTGAGAGTGCGCTCCCAGGGCAAGCTGTGCTTTCCCACTGCAGTGAAGGAAGAACTTTAGAAAAAAAGTACTTCTTTACATCTACCTTTAGGTTTCGTCTTTGACTGAATGTTTGTGAGCCTGAATTGCATTTGTGTGTTTGAGTTTTCCAAAAAGTAAAATGATTGCTGATAATAACTGACGGGGCCCGCTTTTATTTTGCAATGGAAATAATTTCAGCTCATTGAAATTCTTTTATTTATAAAGCTATGCTATATTGTAATTGATAATCATTTAAACAGTTAATCTTAAAATGTACGCTATGATAACAAGGGATTTTTATATTTTTAGAGAAGCAATAATTCATTTTTGAGTAAACTTAAAAAGTGACTTGAAAAGCGATGCTGTATGAAAGCTAATTGTGATTATGTTGTGGTTATTCGCAAGGTGGGTCAGTTAGCCATTGGTGACACCCTAAATTAAAGGAGGGAACTGCCAATCAGCTTGTGTGGTCAGGAACAGTACATACTGCTATCTTGCTTATGTGGAGGAGAGCTGTATTTATATTTTTTGTTATTGCTGTTTAATTTTCTCAAACGCTGCAATTCAGTTTTAACAACTCATTTTTGTGGCCCAAAGTGAGAAACGGTGGTTGTATGAAAGCGGTAGCACCATTTGAAAACCATTTGGAGAACAATAAAAATGCTATGATCTTATATTATTTGCAAGGTACATGAATGTTGATTTTCCTTTGCTCTCTGAGCCCTTTAAAATTTGTCCCCTAGCTATTACAGTATAACAGATAGACACTAACAGCAAATGGATTATTAAAGATTTTTTTTCCCATTTAGAGTTTTTCTGCAGCGTACGTTGTTTTCTTTGATGTATGACTTTTTCTACACTAGTTCCTCCAAAGGACAGTCAATGATGTCATTAATTTTCTCATATTTTACAGATGCACTGTCTGGAACAGGGAGAGAGAGGAAAAAGAGAGGAAATTTGCAGCACCGTGTTGCATGTATAATTAATGGTAGCTGCGCTATATTTGAAACTTCAGATCCACTTCAAGGCTTGCTAGACTGTGCGCGGTCGTGGATGAAGGAGTACGCACATGGATGCTTTTACCTGACACGGCCGGAAAACTTGGTAACAAAACAAATAATCTTGTCCGACTCATTGGGCAATGATCAGGTGTGCACTTTCAGTGATGACAGAGCTGAGCAGAGTGCAGAGTTCAGTGAAGGCTGTTTGACAGTAAGAGGCAAACTGGTCCCATCACTCTAGTATTGAATGAAATAATTCAGAGGCAAAATTTACTTTAGGTGTATTAGTCCATGTATATGTATGACCAGGCCTATTTTAGGTGTGCTTTAGACCCCCTAAAATGTTTTTTAGCCCCCAAAACTAAATGTGGTTTGTTGGTTTAAGTCATAAATAGTTTGCCATCAGCCCCCCCCCCCCCCCCCCCCCCCCCCCCCCCCCCCCCCCCCCCCCCACCCCCCCCCATCCCCCCCTCACCTCA
>JAABNY020000039.1:24008621-24018763 GCA_015164015.2 Brevimyrus niger
TTAATCAGACTGTGTGTCTGTAGAGCTGCCAGGGTCTTCCTGTCACCCCTGAAGCTGGATTTGGACCCAGAATCTCCGTCAGTCCGCGCTGCTCTTTTGAGAATATGAGGAAGGTGGTTTCTGAACTGAAGGATCAATTGGAGAATGTTTGCAAAAAGAAAATGACAGAAATCAAACACACAGGTTAAGAAATAAATACATTTTCCAGTCTGTTCATGTTCCGTACAGACCATGCAGAGAGTGTATGCATTACAGTCAGTCTCACATTTTTGTGACCAAGTCAATTTCTGTTGCCAATAAGATTAAATCTTTCAGAAAACATTTGAATTGTATTGCTGCAAAATGATACAATTCAAAAAGTGTGAGAAATTTGTATTGTTTCACTCACAATGATTATCACATTTTTTAAATGCCCTCATAATGATAATAATCTACTGCTGCTTTCCCCACAGTGAGTGAAGTCCATCTCCCACAAGTAAATTCCTTTTACTCACATCCCTGTTTCTCTCTGTCTCCTTCTAGTTACCGAAGACACCATCCTACCGGTATTAGTGCCCAGGACCAGAGCAGAATTCTTACAATGTGAGTCTGTTCACACACGCTTCTCTCTCCCTGTATGAGGTGGAGTGTGTTTTATTGTCTTTCGTTTTCTTCTGCTAGTGGAGCGTCTCTTTCTCTCTCCCGCTGCCTCCTGGTCTTTCACATTTACATGAGCTGTTTATGTCGGGAGCCTCTGAATCTGTTTGCAATCTGGCTGCTGATGTTTAATATTATTTTGTTTATCATGTTGTTCTCTGAGGCCTGTTGTGAATATGACCTTCTAAACATGAACGGCTAAACATATTTATTTATATATACATTTACCTTTCAAAGCATTTAGAAAAAGCTAAAGTGTGCGCAAACTTCATTAATATAAAGAGTGAATGAGACCAAACCATCACCTCCTGATCTTCTCCTCCATCAGATTCCTGTCGGCTCACTCTGGACCCCAACACAGCAAACAGAAACCTCCGTCTGTCTGAGGGGAACAGAGTGGTGACATGGAAGGAAGAGACACAGTCATATCCTGATCAGCCGGAGAGGTTTGATTCACACCCCCAAGTGCTGTGTACAGAGGGTCTGACTGGGCGCTGTTACTGGGAGGTTGAGTGGAGCGGGATTGGGGCCGGTATAGCCGTCACATATAAAGGGATCGGCAGGAAAGGAATGAGTGATGACAGTGTGTTTGGATTCAATGACAAGTCCTGGCGTTTGTCCTGCTCAACCTACAGTAACTCATTCTGGCACAATAATGAGGAAACTGCAGTATCTGCCCCCCCCTCCCCCAGGATAGGAGTGTATCTGGATCACAGGGCAGGAACTCTGTCCTTCTACAGAGTCTCTGACACAGTGACCCTCCTGCACAGGGTCCAGGCCACGTTCACTGAGCCCCTCTATCCTGGGTTTTTACTTTTGAACGGTACAGCCAAACTGTGCTAAGTAAGCTAACTGACATCTCTTTACATTTTGTATATTTAAGTATTTTTATGTGAGAATCGGAAATAATGAATATGAAAATAAGTACAATAAAACAACAATTTTTCAGATGTCTTATAAATGATGCATTTTGGTCATTTATAGGTGGAAATAATAAAATATAAATCAATACGTTTTTACATGAAACTTCTGTGCAATGACCTCGAACCTTGATCCCACATGTATGTGTCTGTGTGTATTCATTTAAATATCAGTAACAGGTTTAGTTAGCATTTTGTCCAAAATGTTTCCTTCTGTCAATTGAAAATTATTACTTTTGTCAAAGAAAAATGCAGTCATTTATACATTTTATTTATATTCTGTATAAATCCATCATTTGTCATGGTTTCGTCATGTTACATATCTGTTTGAATAATTAACAAAGATTGCTTTAATGAGGATTATACTGGAGTTTTTAAGTCATTTATGTGTTTTACGTAAATTCATTTCCCATGTTGGACCCTCCAAATGCCCGTTGAGCCACTTCAACAGCCAAAGTCCCAGTGAAGTGAATGCCAGGATGCACTGGGAACACAGGAGACGGAACGGCTGCCAATCACGGAACACACAGGGCAATTCTGAGACACAAATTCACCCACATGCATGTTTTTGGGCTGTGGCAGGAATTCCAGAAAGGGTGGCTATTCTGAACTGCCACTTGGCGCTTAATTGCAAACAACAGTCAGGACCCGCCCCCCCCCCCCCAAAGGCTAAGGGAGGCTTCCCTCTCGTGCACCGTGGTAAACCCCCAATGTACAGGCTCCCAGCCTGTCAGAAATAAGGATGCCCCCCCCCCACTCGGCACCTCTCCCCAGGAGCAACTCCAGAAGGGAAGAGGGTCCAACCCTCCTCCATGCGCCGAGGCGAGTCTGACTTTATCCAGTCGGAAGTTCACCACCTCGGCTCAGGCTCCTTCCCCGTCAGAGAGGTGACATTCCATGTCCCTAGAGCTACCTTCTGCAGCCGAGGATCGGACCGCCGAGGTCCCCGCCTTTGGCCACCGCCCAGCTCACACTGCACCCGACCCCTATGGCCCCTCAAGATCATTTGGCCCGTTCTCAAGATCATTTGGCCCGTTCTCAAGATCATTTGGCCCGTTCTCAAGATCATTTGCACCATACGAGGTGAGATCTTGCATGGAGCCCCAGGTCGAGGGAGATTGTCAGTGATCTTGTATTTATTCAATTTTCTAATAATTGCTCCGACAATCATCTCAGATGGATGGATCCTGCTAGACTAATTTACTACACAGCCGCATTTGAAAAACCGGCATTTACTCATCCAAAATGAGGCATCTGATCTGATGATTTAAGCGACATATGGAAAATACCCCTCATGTCTCTGCATTTTGGACATCAGTACACGTTTGGCTATGATCTCTGCCCAAAGGCACTCTACTGACACCTGCTGGCCAGCACTATTTAACGCAGCCTTAAGCAAGGTTCTGCTACAGCTTCGATACACCTAGTTAGGAATGTCCCCCTATGGGCTGCGGGAGTCCTGCTCTCCTCCTGGCCGCAGAGTGAGTTTCTCCCCTGTTTTTCTCAGTATTCCTTCATTTGTCCCTTCATTCTTCCATCTTTTTCATATAGCTGCTTTTTCTTTGTCTACATTTTCCAACTTCCTTTTGCCATATTGTGTCCCTCTTCCTGTCATCTTTCCATTCTTTCCCCCCTCTACATCTGTCTGCGAAGACAGAGATTCTCAAATTGTGGTGTGTGTACCACGAGCTCCCTCTAGTGGTAAGCGAGGTATTTCCTTTTATTATTGCGGCTCCCCGGAGTGCATAATATTTTGAGGTGGTCCGCTGTGTATGAAGAACCATTGTGCTTTTTCCGCCACATATAAAATGACTGTATTTGTATTTGTTAATGTTAAGTACTTTTCACTTAGATAAGACTCGCATTTACACCCCAATCACAACAATACCAGAAGTTCAGTTTACGATGGTTAAGATTGTTATTACCGTTGATATTGCTGCCGTTGCTTTAGTTGTGCTTGGTGCTTGATTAATTACTGATTTTAGCCTTGGTGTCCTATGCCTCACAGAGTCCTGGCTTAAACCGGATGAATTCATGGCACTGAATGAATCTACCCCAGCTGAATACAGTGACGAGCGTGACCCTCGGCCAAATCGCAAAGGTGGTGGTGTTGCTACAGTTTTTCCGTCCAGCCTAGGAGTGTCTGAGAGATGTGGTTTGAGTTTCAGCACATTTGACACTCTTGTCCTTAGCCTTGCTGGCTCATCTCCTTCTAGCTCTTCACCCCAAATCGCCTTTGTACCCCACCTGGGCCGTACTGTAAATTTCTTAGGGAGTTCGCTGATTTTTTAACAAACCTGGTGGTCAGTACTGACAGAGCTGTTATTGTGGGTGATTTTAACATTCATATGGAGAAAGACAGTGATCCTTTGAAAATAGCATTTGCAGCTTTTCTTGTCTCTCTAGGTGTGTGTCAGAATGTAGTCGACCTACCCATGCCTGTAACCATACCCTTGATTTGATTATTAGTCGTGGCATCCTGGTGAACCATGTATGTATTGTGCCTCAGAGTCCTCTGCTCTCAGAATATTACTTGTTAATGTTTGAAATCCAATATAACCTCCCGTTGGCCACAGGTCCGTTGCCTCACTAACTACAACAACATTTATGAATCTTCCACAGTCCTGCAGCCTTACATCTGAAGCATCGTGTATAAATAAAATTGAACAGGCAACTGCAAACATGGAAAAATCCCTTCGTGCCACACTAGATCTTGTAGCTCCACTTAAGAAGATAAAGCATAGAGATAAGAAACCTGCCCCCTGGTACTCTGATCGTACACGCGAACTCAAACCCTACAAAGCCGAGCCACAACCTGTCTATTCCTGTACCAAGGGACCAGGGAGCACCGAAATACCAGTGGCCTGTACTATGAAGCGGGTTTACTGGCATATCACGGTAACTTGTCAGATTTAAGGTACCACCGTTTAATTTAAATGGATTTCATATTCACTCGCTTACATTTTGCCCAGACTACCTTAAATCGGACAAGTTACCCCGATAAGCCAATAACCCCGCTTCGCGGTACAGGCCCCAGATCCCAGACAGCCGAGTCAAAGACTAGTTTCTTTGGGGATTCAATACCACAAGGTGGCAACTAACACTACAAATACCCAAAACAATCATTGCGTTCCATTTGTATTATACATACTGTATACAATTAACATGTGAGTTTACATCCATCCATAAGCCACTCTTCACAATTTCATAGAGATATGCTTCTCATTGACTTCAACCATCTCAGTGCTCAAATCCATGTTCATATGCAAACGAACCCATTGCAGTAACTGGCATATTAATGGAAGTTTCTCATACGACCACATCACCGTATCAACGTTAGATTGATAGAATGTTTTACTGACACGCGGTTAACTTGAGGGGCGGCATGGTGATCAGCGCCGTCGCCTGACACCTCAGGGACCTAGGCCCGAAAACATGCCGAGGCTAATTGGGGTTGCTAACTTGCCCATAGGTGTGCATGTGTGAGTGACTGGCGTGTGAGTGCGCCCTGCAGATGGGCTGACCCCCCCCCACGTCCAAGGTTGTTCCCTGCCTCGTGCCCGTTGCTTCTGGAATAGGCTCCTGACCCCCCCGCGACCCAGCGGGATAAGCAGATTGGAAAATGGACGGATGTTCCTTATGTAGGAGATGCTGAAGGAGCATGTTCTGCTAACCAGCTAGTTAGCGACGATGTAGTGGGGGCCCCAGAAACAACAAACCTGTCCTCGCAACCACAGGAACATTAACTGTGGTGCAGAATTAGCTGCCCCCCTGCTATGTCACAAAAGTCACATATGGGTTAAATGCGGGGGACACATTTCACTGTTGTGTGCTCTGCTGGGGGGGGTAGGTTTATCAGCGGAAATAAAAGCCACACAGAAAGCTTGCTCATTCCATTTTTAATAAAAAGAAAAAAAACCAAGTTGCAAATCCTGTACACAATTATCTCTGCCCCCCATTTTAAAACATCTCAGAATGCTGCACTTGTTCATTCATCTGTAAACTGTTCTTAAAAACCGAAATGAATGCAGTTTAAGTGCCACATGCTTTGCCCCCGGTGGGACAAATGAGGTCCGTTTACCAAAAGCATAAATGGTCTATGGTACTGACCCCCCCCCCCCCCCCACAAGCACCCCCCCCATTTGGAGGGTTTTTGTCACCCCCCCCCCCCCCCCCCCCCCCCAGGAAAGACTCAGCGCCCCTATCCATTCATCTCTAATTACACTTCTGATTTAAATGTATGAGGATCATGCACACACAGACTCTCTCTCTCTCTCTCTCTCTCTCTCTCTCTCTCACACACACACACACACACACACGGGTTTGTAATTTTATCTTTGTGGGGACTCTCTCTTCATTTCTATAGGGGGGAAACTCTATTCCCAACATGACAACCTTAATCCCTACTTAACCATAAGTAACCAAACAAAATATGAGAGTTTTGCCATTTTTACTTTTTTTGCGTTCACAGATCTTTATGGGGACCTGAAAAATGGTCAAAATAACAGATTTTTATTACATTGTGGGGGACATTTGATCCACACAATGTAATATAAACATAATCCACACACACACACAAAGACACACATCACAGTTTTTGATGTATAGATATTGGAGATTTTATTCTCCAATTTTATTAAGTCAAAGGTTATTTTTCATTCCATAAGAAATTACAAAATTGTACTTGTAACAAAATAACATGGCCCTTTGTCAATGGCTGCCATTTTGGCCCTTTTCTTTTTCCATTTTTTCTTTCTTGGCTTCATTTTTTCAATTACTGATGCCTTTTATTAATACTGCAGTTTAGACCAGAGCCCCTATTGTTATTAACCTGTCGGTAAAAATATTCGTAGCCATGTCACTGCGAGCTTGTTAATGTTACTTTTAGGCAAGAGTACTGTAATAATACATCTGAGTCAAAAATTTGGCACAAACATTTTGCCATTCACAAAAACACATTTCCGGTTATGTAAAAATAAACAAAACTCGTCACTGTTGTGAGATTAACAGAGGATCCGTAAAGTATTAACTTTGACCTCACAGAAAAAGCACTTTAGGACAATACCTTCACATTAAAATTCAATTCATATACATTCCTGTATTTTGAATCAAAATTAGTGCATGTTATTAATGTGCAGTTGTCATTATTTTATTAGCAGACCATCTGTAATCCATCAAGCGCAAAATGAAGATTGTTGTAAAAAATACACTCCAGACTATAGGAAGCATTCATGGTGTTTTCCCCTCACCCCTTATTTTACCATCTACAGTCTGCCCTTATCATGTTCCCTGGCTCTTTCGCTAATCAGAGGAGAAATGCTGGAAATGATAACGGGGATTAGCTTCCGATGCTCGCTAGCCTCCTTGGTCAATTACACATGTAATGAGATGTTTGTTTGGGATAATGCTCTGCGGGGTGGGTGCGCGCCACTGAAGCCAGCCAGGGACGGGGGAGCGGGGAGAGGGAGCAAGCGGACCACGGCCGCACAGTGGAGATCCGGCTTTCCAGGGGCTGCGCAGGATCACCTGAAGGCTCCAGCTACTGGCGTTACAGTAGCACTGGGGGAATGGAAAAAGCCACGGGAACGGAGTGGCGTGTTTTGTTGTCATTAGCCGGGGGGGCGGCAGAGGTTATGTGAACAGCGCAGCTGCAAGGGGAGCCCAGGGACCGGGGAATGTCCAGGCAGGCAGACCCTGAACGTTCTGGCTGTAGCAAAGAAAGCTTGTGAAAGTGCCCCCTCCAACCCCCATCCTGCTCTGACTGCTCGCCTCCCAAACCAAAAATGCCGATTACACAGATAACCCCACAAGCAAAAAAAAAAAAAAATACATGTTCACCCCTAATGAAGTCCACATATGCCGGACGGATCCTCAGCGCAAACTCTGACTTGCATAGTTGTATTCATTGTTTGAAATTTACAATTTTTTTTGTGTTAAAACAAAATGTTAGCCTGCCTCTTGTCACATTGTGACAAGAAGCCCCAGCTCCCTGTCACATCATTATCATATACTACAAGCTGTCTGATACAGCTGTAAAGAAAAAAAAGTAACGTGAATGCATTTGTAACTGACGAGACTGGGAAAAAAATCTCATCACAGGAGTCCATCTACAAATGATATGTTCTATAACTTTAAAATATGGGAATCCTCTACAATCAAGCGGTAGAACTTTGTTGAAAAAATTATAATTGAAGTGATACATAGCACTGAATATGCAGTGTGTATTATAGAGGTATTTAAATAAACTAGAAAAAATGTTAACTTGCCATTCAGTAAAACAGTAAACAAATCATATAAAACAGATAGATAACTGGCAAGCAGTGTTTTGACAAAACACATTTATTTATCTATCCTTATGATTTTATTAAAGTCAGTTTGAACAGCTGAAGTATTCTGCCCGGACTCAGTCCCCTGCTATACAACGCAGTATAATTATTTTTTGATTTTTTACCATTTATTTATCTTCTCTTTCTGAAGCGTTAAGTAGGAGGGAGTATTACTGGATTCCTCAAGCTCCAGTTGAGGTCTCTTTGAAAAGTGTGCAGTTTTGATTTTCTACAGCTGCATAAACCCTTTAATCATATCTTTTTGGAGTCACCTCAACTCCCCAACCCCCCCTCCCCCAACATATGTTAATTGGCTGCTTTCTGTGACAAATTATGAGCACTTACTTTGATGAGGTTCAACTGTGATCATGCTGCAGTTGAGTGTGTGGTGTTGCCAGACCCTGCTGGTCCCTCAAACCACTACAGACTTGCGCACGTCACCAGGCTGCTGAGTAATGAGAGACTGGCCTTGTTGTAGGGCTTTCATTTTCCAGTCTCCTAGACTGAGATGTAACTATAGGTGACCAGACAGTCTTGAACAGTTTGGTCTCATTAAACTGGTTGACTTGTATTTAATCAAATCATTCTGATCTTCAGAGGCCAGTGCTTGAAAAACTATGTACATGTGCAATTCAGCTTGGAAACAGTGGCGATAACATAACAAATAGCAATAACATTACCAAAAAAACAGAACAAGTAATCAGTCTTTAGTCATTTTAAGCTTGCATGTAGCATTGTTACGTTTTGCTGTATGGCTCAGACTGCTTGGTTTTTCTGGGAACTGCTACGATTAAGACTTATTTTATTTCTCTCTCTTTGCGGTACATGATCTGGGTTACTCAATTTCCTGATGGAGCACAGGGAGTGAAACCTTAAGAAGGTCAGATTTATGAAGGACATTTTTGTTGAAATGCATGACCTTCTAGCTCTGCGTGAAATATTCTCATTTTGGAAGGTAGACATCACTAATAGTTAGGCCCATTGGTTGCTCAGGTTTGACAGGTGTATATGTTCGAAGTTTTAGCTGTAACTTATTTGTGACTTGGGTATAATGGTAATAGGTTCCGAGATACAAGTTGAATGGTGTGGACAGTGATATTTTTCAGTACCATGATGTACTGTGAAGAATCTGTTCATTTCAGTCCTAACAGCATTTTGTGCTGAAAATCAGTGTATTTTTTTCAATGAATTACTTATACACTCAGTTGAATGAGAGAGGTTTTTTGTGTTTGGGGTGGGGTGGGGGGGGAGCAGTCGTGGAAATAATGGATAAGAACTGAGAGCTGAAAAGGTTAATTTAATGGCACACCTCTGTTAACAGGAGTCATACAGAAAATTTAACAGAACAAATTTAGAATCAAGCAGTCTATGAATGCTCAGAGAATAGCATGTCTTTTAACCAGCGGCTGCAGATAAAACCATTTCCAACTATCTGAAAACTTACAACTTCCTCTTTTTTCACCACATGCTTAGCACATGCAGGAATTAAAAAAAAAAAACCTCAATACATCACATCAGATCAAAAATGGACAAGTATTAAATTGGTGCCAAATAAAAAAAATGGGAGGAGAGGAAAGGAAGTAAGTTGGCGATCATTTGAATCTGTGAGTCCTCTAAGCCTCGAGGCCTAATTGGGGCCAGCTGGGAACATTTAATAATTGCTGTCAGTAGATCAAATTTAATTCTCTTCTTCACAGGGCTGCTGTAGGGTATAGAGAGAGAAATTGTCATCAGAGATTTATATACGAACAAAGCTTTAATTAGGCTGATTAGGATGCTGGAAAAGTGAGATGAAGTAATCAGCGGACCATCTAACTATGCATTTAGTGTTTGGGTCCCACTTGGCTCCGCCTACATTTTTTTTTTTTTCCAAGAAGAAGTAGCATCCAGCATTTCCATTCCTGGGCAGATATGTCAGATTCTTCTTCTTGTTGTTAGTTCTATTGGCTACAGACTGAACCGCAAAGTTTAAAAGAACTTAAAAAAAAAAATAAAATAAAAAAATAATTAAATGCACCAGATAGCATGTAATTTGAAACGTCTAAGACCTTTGGTATACAAGGACTCGTGAAAGGTTGTGTGAGTGTGTCACACCTGAGCTGTGTGAGGTGAGATAGCGGCTCAGCTTTCACCCTGCACATGCAGATGTGTCTGTTGGAGGACTGTGGGGGGGGGGGGGGGCGGGGCCCCAGGGCTGTTTGAAAGGGCGGGGGGCTTCGGGGGAGGGGGGGGATAAACAGGGCTGTTTGGCGAGGGTTTT
>JAABNY020000039.1:24018808-24035395 GCA_015164015.2 Brevimyrus niger
CTTAATCCCCCGTGCAGACCTTAACACCCCAGGTGTCTGGTCCCCCCAGCTGCAAAGTGTCTCTGACATATTAAATCATTCTGTTGATGAACAAGCGCACTTACAATTCATCACATTTTTTAAATTATTACACAAACATTGTTAATTTCCTGGATGGGTGATGTGCAGCGCATGATTCGTTCACATTTATGTTTTCTTGTTAATGGGACCTGTGCTTCTTCATCCGACAATGATAGTCGTCATCCTCTTTTATGAATAAAGTGATATTTAGTTATCTAATAGCTGGGAAAGATTCAGCGTGATCCACAAATTAATCCATACAGAAGATCTGCCTGGTCCCACCACAAATTATATATAAACGAGTGAAAAAGGTTATCACAGTATGAATTTGTGGTAGTCTTTTAGATTTTTATGGTTGCTACATCATGGCTACATCTCAGGCAGCCTTTCAGAGGGGCTGACACAATATTTCACCTCTTTTTGTCTCCTGGAAGTTCTGTGGTTGGTCACGAAAAGATTGCGAACAATACAGCTTTGGCTGCTGTTCTCACGTGGTTGTCAGAGTAAGCAATGAATGGGGCAGTTGGTGCCAGTGACACACAAGAGGTGGGGACTTTTCAGGCTCCTCCACTCTTAAAAATAGCTGTCATCTAAATTTAATTAAAATAATCCATTACTGTAATGTAAGCTATTGTTATATGTGTGTATGGATTCTGCTATTTGGATTCTCTTCTTATGTTACATGGACACTAACACAGCTGCGTCGTGCTTCATTAATTTTTACCAAAATTAAAAACATTACATTTTTTTAAAAATCGGTAGATAACCATGTGCTGTTTTTCAGTTTCCATTTTAAAAGTCACACGGCGTCCAGCATCTTGTTCTGTGCAGGTTTCCTAGTTTACCATTGGTCACAGAAGGAGCAGGAAAAAGAAACTGTGGTTTCACCTCTGAAGCGGTGCCCTGTAACTCATAAATAAAAACTGTTTTTCCCTAATGCTTTAATGTAGCCTAGTACCTCAAAAGAGCTATTCACTGAATGTAGCCAAACAGAAATGCATTTCATCTATAATTTCACACACCGGCCCATAAAGCCTTTCATTTTAATAAGGGACATTTACTGCTTCAGATGCGTAGTTCTCTATACACAAGAGTTGACAGGGACAGTTTAATTTTGCTGTCATGGTCATATTGTTGTTTTTTGTTATTATGTTCTTGTTTGCAATGAATGTAACAGAGCACTTGTGTAATACGATGATTGACTGTGTACAACTAACAGGTAATTGAAAAAGATAATGGGAAGGCAGTTTATTTTGAAGGTTTTTGCAAGCCCTGGGCAGTAACTACCGATGGACTTGCCTCTGAAGAGGTTAGCTGGCAGATCATCAGCACAAATAGACAAATTGGATAACAGTTTCAGTTTGGAGCAGGAAGTGGAGGAGTTCTGGGTCCCAATTTGCCCACTCTGGGACACTTCAGGGAAGGAAGCACCTTTACATCTTTTATTGTTTGCAGCTGCTGATGTCACCTCCTTCCACAAACACGCTGTGCATGTTTCCTGCTATTCTGTCTGATGGGGGGGGACCAAAGATTAAATGTGCAGGGCTCGTTGACACTGGAACAGTGCTTTGGTATCACGCTACCTGTTATTGGTAACCATTAGAACTGAATGCTGTAGACTGGGACATTTCTGAGTTGTACTATTGTACTATGTACTATATTTCATAACTATGCATATTTTTTCACCAGATGGACAGTATAATATGCTCGCTATTTTTGCCAAATTCTTATATGAAATTTTAAAGTGTATTGCAGCCATTGCATTCCTCTCACCGCCGTAAAAAATAATAATAAAAAAAAAAACATAAGGTAATTAAGGTACAGGAGTGTTTTCCCACATTTTATGAGCAGACAAAGAACAATTGTAAGTTTTCTTATCGTAAGTATCTCATTTAGACAGACTGGGTTAACATGTGCTAGACTTAAGAGTCCGTGACTGTAATGACATTAGACTTACAATGAGCCCCCACATGCTCTATTGGCTGTACCCTCCTTCCTTTACTCAAAATATTCCCATAAGAGCTGTTCTGTGGAAAAAAAGTAAAATGCAAGAAATGAGATGAATAGATAAGCATGTGGCAGAATAAGGGTAACTTAAGAGAATCCAAGCTTGAAACAGTGTCTGGAATATATACTATAGAGATTGTCTGGAAACTATATCAACACTATTTTCTATTCGAGGAAATTAGAATTTATTTGATAAGAGTGAGAGTTTATTTAGATCACCTGAAAAGTTTATTTACTGCCTGCAATATGACATTTTAAATCTCTTTAAGCATATTTCCTGTGAGGGTTGAAGGCATTGCCTTCAACATATGTTGTTACTAAATGTATTGCAGATGTGCTGAGAGAAGCCACACAGTAGGTGAAATGGCCCAGTAAAGTTTTAGGGGAAAAAATAAAGTTTTTAAAAAATCATGCCACATTAATTTACTGTCTAGCTTATTTACATAAACATAAGGCAGGATTTAACATATGACAAATTCATGTTCCTGATAAAAAATAATATAAATCTGCATAATACTTTTTTTAATATGCGAGCGATTGTTGCACTGATGGCTTTAAAAGGAGGATTATTTTTTCATGAGGCTACCCGAGAATTCAAAGAGAGCCCAGCTGAACACTTACCCTAGTGCCTTCAACCAGCAGTATACTAACTGTGAGAAACACACATAAACAAACATAAATTTCAAAGAAGTGAAATGATACTGAATCGTGCCTCATTCAGCTTCCCAGTCTAACATCTGAGAGCGATATACAGTGCCTCATTAGATCGCACGCTTTTTTATTTTCTCCCTGAATTTGCAGGCGGAATAAAAGGCCTGATTAGCAGATGGAGGGGACAGCAGCAATGCTCCTGCCTTCCCAGGAGAGGCCATATCCTTGTTTGACTCTTTTCTCAAACTCGTCCTCCCAGCCCCCTCATCTCTCATGCAGAAGATGTGTGAAGTCCGTCCCATTCTTACCACCTCCTTCCCCACCCTCCCAGACCTCCAATTGAACCAAGGCTTACCAGAATTAGCTGACAGTGGTATCAGGTTGACCTTCTGAAAGAAAGGAGATTTTATCCCTCCTTTTCCTCTCTCCCTCTTTACCTAAAATTTTGCCTGTGGACCAAAAGTCTTTTCAATATCTGTTCCTGCTGTTGCTACCGGGTAGCTGTTCCTAGCAAGAAAACGCAACAAAAATTCTCTTTGGAACAATGTTCATTTATGATAATATACTGTAAAAAATATATGATGTTTTTGTTGTTTTTTTAGACTAGCGCTTTTCCATTTTCGGTCGAGCAACTTTATCCAAAATCTTTTGAATTTCAATGTGTAAGATAAGTCGAGATGTGTCCAACGTTATCACATCAGTAATGAATATGTTTTCTTACACATTTACATGTTTTCCTGTGTTCATTTAACCTTTGTTCTTATCCCAAATAGATTAACATTGTTGTAGTTTCTAACATTTGTAGAAATAGCTCTTAGATTTACGGTGTGTGTATCTATATATGTGTATATATATATTACTTCTGATGGTGTCAAACTTTATTAAACAATTACTTCCAAGGGAAACCGATGAGCTTTTCAATCTATCCTAAGTTTCCACATAAATTTTTTAATAAAATTTTATAAAAACTAATTTATAATATATTGTCAATTAAATGTACACTGCTGTGCCATTATTGAACGAACTTGCTGGTTTTGAAGCACTGAATGTTTAGTTAACTGGATGGTTGTCTGTGTTTTTCTCCATTTTCTTTAGACGTGGAAGCTGGAAATTGTGAATTGACTTGAGCAAGTACAGTAAAGAAAGTGTGTTCGAGGACAGCCTGAAAGAGTGATAGAGGTAAATAAAGGAGGAGAGAAGAAAAGAAAGAAAGATGGGGAGAAAAAAGATTCAGATTACACGGATTATGGATGAACGCAACAGACAGGTAAGAAAATGGGGGAAATGGGGCTCTTGTTTTCAGAAGCCATGGACATAGTTGCTGGAAATTTCGGGAAATTGAATTTGCTGTTGAAATCCACTCCACCATGAAAGCAGCAAAGTTATAGCACTTCCCACCGCCTTGTTTGTCACACAAGACAACTCAGGCTCTCAGCAGTGGAATATTACTCTGGTGAAGAGGGGGCAGGTGGAAAAACACAAACAAATCAACCAACACAAAAGTGATAAAAAGCAATTGGATGTTGGGGCATTCCTTAAGTATAAGTCATGTCATTGTTGTTCACTACAGTAGGCTGAATTTTTTTGTAATGCAAAAATGTTTTTCCAAAGAAGTGTCTGATGTCAGTTCCATTGCATCATTCATGCAATTACGAGAACCAATAAAATAACTTAATTTAAATGCTGCAGAAAACCTTAGCATATCTTGCTTCTATCATAGGGCAGGATACTGTGGCACATATATGAATCATTGTGAAAACCTAAAAAGTGTGACATTAAAATGTGTGGGAAATTTTGATCTGATAAAACAACTATTTAGCTATCTAAGATGTACAAAAAAATGTAACACCAATATATTTGTATGTGCTGCGTTTCTCAAACATATGTTTTTATATCCATCACAAAATACTGGTCATTGCTTTTTTCCATTATCAGCCCAGCAATGATCTGCTTTGAGCTGTGTCTAATATGCATTTATACTATGAATTATTCCTACAGCAGCAGTAAGAATCCAGAGGTTTAGTAATGTTGAGTAATTAGGACATGTGCAATACTGGCACACCATAAGTATTATTTATGCTACATAAAAATACATTACAGCTAAATATTAAGTCTACATAATAAATGTTGAGTTATAGCAACGGGGGCAGGGAGGGAGTGGGGCTGACTTATTTTGATTGGTATAGGAGTTGAATTTTGTCATCAATATTGATTTTATCTTTGGTATGCATTTGAAGACTCTTTAAAGAGAAGTTTATGTGTTTCTATCACAACATAGTAAACATTCGGATAAGCATAGAGTACCCATAACCTAAACAGTGAATATATACAGTTTTGCTTTCCAGTCTACAAATTTATGAAACTGGATTTGAGATACAAATATCACTCTCTGAAAATACTGACACAAAGATTATGATTTGAGCCACCAGACAACAATGAAAGAGGAATTAAAGAAAGCCTATAAAGAAAACAAATCACTTGGAAGAATTAGTTCTTTGATTTATTGAAATCTTAGATTTGCTATTTTTGAATTTACCAACTAAATGTAAATGTCTCAGAGTTTCACAATCACAAATACTTTTTTCAATTCATAATATAGATATGTAACTATATTTCAACAGTCTATATTTCATGGGTATTCTATGCATATGGTGTTTCTTTTTATGCAGCTTTTTGCCATTAGCCCAATTCAAACAGTTACATACTGGGGTAAAAAAAAAAGAAGTTATATTCCAGACAATGGTAATGTAATTAGTGGATGGGGCAGATTACATGCTGACAGAACTTTGGTGGTATCACTGCCTTGTGCACAGCAAATATAGAAGGCTTTTTATGATTCTGCCGATAAACCACATTTGGTTTGTTTGACTGTGTAGTCTGAAAAGTGGACAGCAACAAGCAGACCTTTCACCTTGATGAATTTGAAACATTTTAGATTAATTAAGCAATTTCTGACATTAACTTATCAATTTCAAGACAAAGAAATATTCCACCTAATATTTGAACAACATTTCAATGATAGCTTGTGTGGTAGTACAGAAAATATGTCTCATTTTCTGACGCTGACATAGTACCACATTAGACATCCAAAGGTTTTCTGATGGTCCCGTTTATTTTTGTGTCGATTGCTGGCACCTTATGTCCCCATAATCACACACCAGTTTATCTATTGACATTCCCAGGACACACCCTATTGTATCAACCTTTCTGACAAACTTGTGGATGATGTTTTGAAATTCACTCCATTGTTTGCTCACATAGCAGTGTCAGACGAGGGCAGAGGGGCTGTCTTGTTGATCTAGGTGGATATCTGCAGACTCCTTCAACAACCTATAATGGAACTGTTATGCGGATATAGTGCAGGTCCTTGTTAGAATAATACCGTGCATCCTGTCATCCCGCCTTCCTCTTTCAGGGCTGAAAAACACAACTGTGGGCTCATGCTTACAGCTTCCCTAACAAGCCGCAAGACATTGTTTAGCGCAGCGGTAAACACAGGATCTCTGGGTGAAACTTCATGGATTAGGTTTGTCACAGGTGGCGTAAAAGTTGGAAGCCTACCTCCTCGTAAGCCGTGTATGTAAAGCACGGACAACAGCGCGGTGTGTAGCAAGCTGATAACAGGGGGTACAAAGGTTTATAAAAGAATGAAGTCAATATAGATTATCTTGTATAGCCAGCACATGAATCCTATCTTCTGATGTTGGCTCACTGCTCAAAGGTATACAACCACTCAGGCTCCCCTGGCTATACCAGACATTCATCGTGTGGGGCAGGCACTCCAGACTCCCTCCCGACACTTCCACCGTGTACATGCATATACATTGGGCCGCCGTGGTGTTGACCGGCTGCCCAGAACACACACAGGGCATCAGTGTGTGAGTCCTGGCTCATATCCTTATAGCCACTCAAAACTCTTTCCTAAGGCTATCACATGAAAGGCCCTCTATGCCATAAACACACTGACCATAGTTGGGATAAGCTAAGACCTAAGAACGGGTTCCAAATTGGATCAGCAATGCATTGTTTGCATCCGGGCTATTTCTTTTACAATCGGCTTGAATTTTCTCGGTCGTGTCTAATTTAACATAGTGACACGTCTGCTGCTTTAGCTTCGAAGAGTTCAGGAAGGTCAGGGATGGGTGAATGGGCAAATGCCTACGGCTGAATCATCCCTCGCTTTAAGCAGTAATAGGGCATTACCAACGGTCCAAGCGTTTTACCAGAGCCTCCAGGAACCATGTGCAGGGTGTGTTTTTAAACACATTTGCAAGTGAAGGCAGGACCATGCAAAAGAGAGCAAATTGATCTGTCTGTGACCACAGCAGCTCTAGTCAACAGGATTAGAGTGTGAACCAGTTCAGCTGAACTGTACAGCAGGAGAATAATGAGGCCCCTTGGGTATTTTATCACTTCTGACATTTTTTTTCCTGTAGTCACCCACAATTTCATGATTGTTACCCCTGAATGGCAGAGTGTAATTTCAGGTGCTGTAATGTACCGTCAGCAGACTTACATTGGCTGAATTTGTGCAGCTCAATTAAATATGTATTTGTGTTTCTATCTTAGAGGCCTGTATTGATTCCGTTCTTCATAGCTTAATTTTCCCCCTCACTTTTAAACTGACTGCTATGCCTTCCTGTATTTTAACAGATGTAGGTTTTATCTCAGCATGCTGAAAAAAGTGTTATGTTGAGCAATCATATAGAAAGCACTTGCTGCAGGCACAAATAGCGTACTATAACACCCACGTCTTCAGCCGCTAAGTTTGGCACTGTTTAACTTGTCATTTTGAACTGAACCAGGAACATGTGAAGTAGTCAAGCTGTTATGCTTTGAGAAGTTTTCACTAATTTATTACATTTTGTAGTACATAATACATAGATTTACATTTTTCTTATTGTCTGTAAGGTTTTTTTCTCAAAAATAAGATACAAAATCATATTTCCTTTCCGGTAGTGTAAAATGCAATGCAGATGTCTGAAAGCAACTTCTGTGTATTTTAAAGAAATAAAATTAAACAAAGGGCTCCTTGACGTTTATCTTAATCAGTCTTAGAACAATCTGAGGTACTACTTGAAGCAGTTGTGCACGAGTCAGTCCCCAAACCTCTGAAACAATGGGTTAGTGTTCCACACAGAAGCACACACAGGCCTAAAGCACATAAGGGCTCTTGTTGTCCTTATTTCTCTCTAGAGGACCCCAAGGGAATGCGACTAGGAGGCGGGAAGCAGAAACGAAGCCATTGTGATAGGGAAGCAGTCAAGTTCTTCCTGTTATGAGAGGAAATGCATACAGATGTGCTATCTGACCCCTTGCATGTGAGGGAATGTGCTGTTGACATTTTTCTGCTTTTCCTTAGTCTGACTTTTGTGTATGTAGGTTTTAAGCAGCCTTATAAATATAGTAAACATTTGATTAAGAAACCATTTGCAATGAAAGTTGACCTCAAATAAGCCATGTTGTAGGTGTGAAAATCAAGATAATTTCTAGGATGACAAACACATTGTACATTTAATTTAGACAAAACACCAGTAATAACAATAACAATGATATGCCCGAGTTTTTATGCTAAAAACAGCCCCCATTGATTAATTCTTTCACTTTAGGCCTAAGTCACACAACATCAATCAGAAACATAAAAGTAAATGTAGCTAGTTTAAAAAGCAAGGCCTGTCATTATATTTAAGAGAAACAGGAAACTACACTGTATGGACAAAGCTTTGGGACACACCTTGTACTCACTGAATTTGGGTTTTTCATTCACCTAATCACACAGTCAAGTTTACAAACAATTGTGAAAGAATGGGTCATTTTGACAAGCTCCGTAAATTCAAACATAGTACTGTCACAGGATGCCACCTTTGTAATAAGTCGGTTCATGAAATTTCTTCCCTGCTAGATATTCCACGGTCAACTGTGGTATTATTGCAAAGTGGAAGCATTTAAGAACAAAAGAAATTCAGCCGTGAAGTGGCAGACCACATAAAGTCACAGAGCAGGGTCACCAAGTACTGAGGCACGTAATGTGTAAAAGTCACCAGAGCTCTGTTTACTCAGTAACTGCAGAGTTCCAAACTTCCTCTGGCATTAACCTCAGCACAATAACTGTGCACTGGGAGCTTCGTGAAATAAGCTCCAAGTGCACAGTTGGCCAAGCAGCTGGATGCAGGCCTCACATCACCAAGTGCAATGGCAAGCGTTGGATGGAATGGTGTAAAGCACTCCGCCACTGGAATCTAGTGGAGACGTGTTCTCTGAAGTGACGAGTCACACTTCTCTGTCTGGCAGCCCACTGGATGAGTCTGGGTTTGGCGGTTGCCAGGAGAATGGCACTAGCCTGACTGCATTGTACCAAGTGTAAAGCTTGGTGGAGAGGGGGTTATGGTGTGGGGTTTGTTTTGTTTTTTTATGGCACTCTTAATGCCATACCAAGACATTTTGGACAATTCTATGCTTCCAAATTTGTGGGAACAGTTCGTGGAATGCAATTTTCTGTTCCAGCATAACTGTGCCCCAGTGCACAAATCAAGGTCCATACGGGCGAGGTTGGGTGAGTTTGGTGTGGCAGAACTTGACTAACCTTCACAAAGCCCTGACCTCAACCCTATCAGAGGGTTTCACATTGACCATCAGTGCCTGATCTCACAAATGCTCTTCTGGATGAATGGGCAAAACTTCCCACAGACACACCCCAAGATTTTGCGGAAAGCCTTCCCAGAAGAGTGGCAACTGTTACTGCTGAAAAGCAGGGACAGACTCCACATTGATACGGATATGGATTTAGAATGGGGTGCCATAAAAGTTCCTGTAGGTGTTATGGCCAGATGTATCAATACTTTTGTTCATATGGTGTATCTGTGGTCTTTACTCATGAAGATGCAAAGGTTGACTGTGACAATTTGTTTTTTTTTTTTTGTTCTAGACCACCACTGTGGTGAATGTGATCTAACTGCCAATTTTCTTTAATTAGCTCATTCTCCTTGAAAAGGAACAGGCAAAAGTAAATGCTAACGATGCATTTTAGCTTTTAGCTTGATTGTTGGTCCAAGTGTTGTATGAAATTATTGAAATTATTATGAAATGGTGAGAGACAAAGAGAAAAAATATGTTTCTGCTTGGTTTTTTTGCCATTTGCATGCCTATGTTTTGTTTGCATTTTACCTAAAGCAAAAACCTAATTCAGCAATGACAAACCAGTGACAGTGGTTTAGCACTGAAGATTATAACTTTAGAAGCATCACTTAACTACACTCAAGATCTTTATGATTCTTTCAGTGGTTGAAACAAGTGTGAAGCTTGAATGCCATAACCTGATAAGTCAAATGCAGTGTTGAAGTTCTCCTGAGGGATACAGTAAAATGCAATTGTTTGGTTGGACTATTTATAAAGCTTATACGTACTGAATCAGAAATAGTCAGATCGGTAATATTGTGTTCCATTGCTTTGTTTTTATTTATCATTATACAATTATACAATTTCTCATTGTAAAAAGATAGTCGTATATAACATGAAATACAGCCATATGGGTCAGTGTCACGTTATCTTCTAAATCAGAAACTAATAGAGATGTGCATATGTTATTTATGTAGACAGGTGTGTATGACATGGTGCGAGAGGTATTTTTGTTATTTTATGTTGGCAATCACTGCCGTGTGTACCCTGCTTTTGTGTTCTTATTTTTGCTTTTTTACGTATTTTGACAGCATATTGAATGTGATTTATTTATTTTAGGTCTATATCTAAGTGTGGTTCTATGTATATGAGATCTTTGCTGTATGAAATTGTGAGAGACAAGGAGAAAAAATATGTTTTGCTTGGGTTTTTTTTTTAGCCATTTTCATGTCTATGTTTTGTTTCTAGGTATGCTTGCGTCTACATGTTTATGCTAAATGTCTGTGTTTGTGCATGCATGCAGATTTGTGTATATGTACTTGCATGTTTGCACACATGCAGATTTGTGTATTCTTATATTTGCATATATGCATGCATTCATATTTGTGTGCATGTTCATGTTTGTGTGTCAACACGTTTGTCTCTGTGATGCATATGCTTGTTTGTGCATGTTTCTATGTGCAAGAGTCGCTTTGTGAGCGCCTGAATACGTGTACACGTGTATGTTAGTCATTTGGCGTTACTCTGTGTGCGTTTTATGCCTTTCCCTGTGTGAGGAGTGAGACTACATGGACACAGTTTTTGGAGGTTCCCTTTCAGTGAGTATCTGAGCAGTCCACTTACTTCTTGGGCTGAAAAGTGGCATCTCTCCCTGCATGACCACCTGAGCTTCAAAGGGAAACCAGGCCAGCAAGGGAGGCTGTAGAATTAGAACTGCAAGAACAGCTTTAAAAAAAAGGGGGTAAAGAATAAAAGGAAGCTGTAGCGTTAGCGTTCTGTGCAGGGTATTTGCTTACATAAAGTGATAAAGTACTTCATCACCTCATGTGCGGCCCTACATTTTCACTATACTCTTAGACAAGGCAGCAGACTATCCAACCTTCTGGTTCTCTTGCTTATTGCTCCACCAATATAATTAACTTTTTTTTCTTTATTTTTGAAATAATAATACTGTCCCTATATTTTTTTGTTTGCATATACAGCATACTGTAACAAAAGTAGACCCTAGTTCAAGGCATTATGACTTGTTAGAAAGAAAGGTGATATAGAAATTAAGAAAACAAAGTGTTTCAGTATATGAGAGTATTAATATATCTTTTCCTAACCATAAACAAGGTTTATATAACCCTATCCATAGGTTAGTTATTGCTGTATTTTGCTGTTAGTTTTCAAACATGAAAAGAACCATTAGTTATTATTACATTTATTTTTCCCATTACTGAAATAATAGCAATAGACAGCAGGTGAAGGAATGTGTGTAGTGCTGCAATTTACAGTTGTATGTACTGCAGTGAATTTGACTTTGAGTCTTAAGTGTGGTATTGACCAGTGCTCACTAGATATTTTACTTTGATCTTCTATGCAAATTTTGGTGTTAAGTACAGTGATCATCAGAGATATTTGTGCTCTTTCAGCTCATTTATATGGATTTGTCTCTGGGTTTTTATTGATAAGCTGGTCGATCTTCTCTTATGATGAAATTTATGCAGAGAATTCTGTCTTCAGTGAGTTTGTTACCTCTTGGTATGCCAAGACTGAGGTGTCACATTTGAAACGGATGTGCTTTTCTAACTCCAATTGCACAATGCTGATATTTTCTGGAAAATATTCAGCTACTAGGGTATATTGATGGGCTGTACAGTTTCTGTGGAATAAGACAAGTGTCCCCATGATGCATGAATTGTTACAAGTTTGTATGGAAGCCCCTGTTTATTTTTTAGGCACTGGAGGTTTCTAATTTAATTTTTTAACACATTCAAAAAAATGTGGTGACACTATAAATTAAAGAATTCCTCCCCTGGGATCAATAGAGCATACCATATGTTATTTTATGTTACCTTATGTTTTTTATTAAGAATCAATACTTCCAATAATACCAATACTAGTAATTAGAAGTATATCACATCAGATTTCCCAGTGCAAATTTCTTAATATTCTTTGGGAGGAAATATTTGACCTAAATCACTAACTTATATTTAACGTATGAACAAATAGATAACAAATATATATATAGATGTTTAAATTAGTGCTTGGATGTAATACAAACAGAAATACTATGTTTGAAATATTTTTGTTTGCAATTTCATGATTATATATATATATATATTTTTTTTTTTTTTTTTGATTACTACAAAACAGCATTGTGTCTTCCATCTTTTTCAGGTGACGTTTACAAAAAGGAAGTTTGGACTGATGAAGAAGGCCTACGAGCTGAGTGTCTTATGTGACTGTGAGATCGCCCTTATCATCTTCAACAGCACTAACAAACTGTTCCAGTATGCCAGCACTGACATGGACAAAGTGCTACTGAAATACACTGAGTACAATGAGCCTCATGAGAGTCGAACAAACTCAGACATCGTCGAGGTAAGGTCCTCTTTAAACCATCATGTCTACAGAATGTCAGTACTCAAATACAGAACACATTCTTACTTAATAAATGTTTTCTAAATACTCCAAAAGGAGTATTGGTGAATACTCTTAAGCAAACATGGAAGACTTTGGTTACGATGTCTGCAAGTAAACTATGAAATCACTCAGTAAGAATGGTGTAAGACTATTCACATTTTTGACTGTGATCCCACTGCGTTGTCCTTATTTGTCCCTATGACACATGGAGATAAGCAATGCTTTCTTTTAATTGTATGTCAAGTGGTTCATGTCATAGACTAGCGAATAAGCAGGGTTCATGGGATGTTAAATGACAGTGGCAGGTGAAACAAATATCCAGCAGGATCCTTAAGTGTCAGATGACCCTGTTATGCAACAGGCTTTGACAAACGGGGGTGTCCTGTAATGCAAGGTGGTCTGCTGAGGGGCTTAACTTCTCAAAGGGTCAAGGACACTTAAGTGGAAAGTCTTTTTTTAAACATCTGACACTCTGAAAGATCAGCGCACATGCAGATTATGTAAAAGCCGTGTAAGAGTAATGTTTTTATATCATTTATGCTAATACAAAAAAATACAAACTGCCTAAAGGGTGAAAAAATGGCAGTGTATTAGAAGATCCTCTATCGTGTAGATACAGTATGTTTTTCAGAAGTGTTAATGTATTGCATTTATTAGAATTTACAATTCCAAAATGTCTACAAAGTTTTGATGGTTTAACATCTATCTATTCAACTTCTTCTCCTGGTCTGGGTTGCAAGCCTCATGGTTTACAGTTTTTAAAATATATAATATATCTTGTCCGTCTCTGTACTACTTGTTAACAACTGGTGGAGAGATCGTTTGTCTCATGACACCAGCACATTTCTATATATGGGTTACTGTTTATGTGCATGGAGGAGAAATGACTGGGTGACAATTTACTGAATGTGGTGGTTCCTATATATACACACAGACATAGATTGCTTGTGAAAGAGGAACAGTGGTTCTAATTTTTGAGTCATTTTTCAAACATTTTTTATTTGCTGCATGTGCATAAATAGCATTGCTTCATATTAGCTGGAAAGGCTTCACCTTTCCTAGAAACATCAATGTGAAAAAACTAAATTATAGTCAGGGGTCGAGGTACCACAGTAGTTATGAAAAATTACACGTAAGCAAACTATTTCATACTTTCTTGCTCCTCAAGCAGTGCTCATTGACACTTTTTTGCTCTAGTGAAATATATCTAAATTAATTATAAGGGGAACAAAATTGTTAGCCCCCTGAACATGCACTACTCTTTGTTGTTGATGTGGTATATGAAAAAAACCTATTGCTTTCTGACTTGATTACAGCAGCACCATAGTCCCGAACATTCATTTTGAAAGAATGTTTAAATCTCATCAATCTGTCGCACTTACGTATCACATCTCCAGGTGCTGAGTTGTGCTGAATCACTAAGCCAGTGGTTTCAACCACACCTCAGAAAAAGCTGACCCGTTGTGTGTTCAGGAGCTGTACTGCTTCCTGTCTTTCACAGTGTTGAGTCAGTAACGCTGCCCAGTTTATCTAGAAGGCTGATCGAGGCACAGCGAGAGAAGGAGGGGCAGACCGTGCTGTGTGGCGCATGGGCAGCTGGGAAAGTGCCCCGCTGCATTAGCAGTGAAGCTCTATGCAATTAGCATGTCTTTGGTTGATAATTAGCATTGTCGGCAGAGTGACACATGATGGCTGCTGAGGCTCTCTGGATTGTTTATGGAAGGCTAGAGACGGTTTTCTTCTCCAGATCTGTCTTAGAATGCTGATCCTTCAGAAATCTGGGTTGGGTTGGAGTTATTCTTTATCTCGTTTCTGTCTGGTAAGCTGACTTGATACATGTATTCACAGGTGAATTACAATAACAGAATAGGAATCCTGAAAAATTGTTACTAAATTTGCATATATATTCTTTTTCATTGGTATTATAGGGAATTGGTCATGATTCGATTTCTTGCACAAAAAATTTCTACAAAGTCTTTTTCTGATGTCACCAATGGCATGCACTGCATCTGTCAGCTTGCCATTGTAAATCATCATTGTTATATTTTGTAATTCACATTTCGGGACCTGCATTTTCAGTTTCTAATATTCATTTTAGCACGAATCTTATGATGTATAAGCAGAGTGATCTGTATAAGAGTGATCTGTATAAGAGTTCATCCATATGGATGAATAGAATTTGAGTGATGTTATTGCTACCACAATAAACACAAAGACCATTATCAAATGCTGGTTGAATTCCCCTTTAAGGAATCTGCTTAAAACAAACAGAAGGACACACCCAGCATTCTTTATTCAACAAACTGTGATGGGGCATTTCTGGCTACATTTCTCCCTGTGAGGATATGGCATTCCTGGCTACATTTCTCCCTGTGAGGATATGGCATTCCTGGCTACATTTCTCCCTGTGAGGATACAGGCACCATGCAGGAGCCTGACACATCCTCAGGAGGCACTTATGCAGTTGCAAGTTGAGAAACACCAAAGTACCTCTGGTTTCAGGGAGATAATAATGTTCCTTGTGACACTCTCGGCTATTGGGATCTGTTTGGAATGAGCACCTTAGCTCACTAATCTACTAGGAAGTCCACGTTCTAATTATACGTATATAGACATGACCTTCGTGAGCGCATGCAACTGAGACATGCACATGAAGTAGGCATTCTGCTTGTTTTGTTTTTGAATGTCAAGATTGAAGCACTCCAGCATTCAGCTTCCAGGAGACTCTCATTAAAAACATCCTACACAGTAGCAGCAGACCTGAGACAAGAGGTTCAGATAATTAAAGCTAAGACTTGAAATTCAATACATTTTTGAATCTTGTATAAAAACGTTTTTTTTTTTTTTCTCTGGTCCCATTGTAAGTCATGTCTGTAGCTGACAGACTTGTCTTATTGGGTAATTTTGGCTAAAGATAAAGAAGAAACAAGTCCGTAAATTGTTCTTTTTTCAGCGTTAGGTGCTGTATATCCTCAACATGTGAATAGCATTAGTGACACAATGAGAGACTGTAACTGCTCCAGTATGTGTCTCGATCATGTATTTTTGCCTTTCTATTCTTATGCAGAAGCCTCAGAAAGTTTCATTTTAAGATATTTATTTCTTATATGGTTTTATATTTTATTATATGTGTGGTGGCTCCGCTAGACATTTTGGACCCCATATTATATTGTGTCCCCAGCCCAGAAAAATCCGACTATGTTCCAAATTTTTTTACTTTTTTATTTTGTTACTCAGGGGCTTTTGGAATCTTCCCAACTCCCCACCCCCCCGCCCCCCTTCCCTGTATATGCACAGAGGTTACCACTATTGCCTGGCACCTCTGGGACCAGGATTTGAGACTCTGCCATGGCTCCTGGTGTGTGGGGTTTGCATGGTCTCCCTCTGTCGTCGTGGGGTTTCCACCAGGTGCTCTGGTTTCCCCCCACAGTCTAAAGACATGCAGAGGTTAATTGGAGTTACCAATTTGCCTGTAGGTATGCATGTATGAGTGTATGGCGTGTGAGTGAATGGTGTGTGAGTGTATGGTGTATGAGTGAGTGGTGTGTGAGTGAATTGGGTTGTGAGTGTATGGTGTGTGAGTGAATGGTGTGTGAGTGAGTGGTGTGTGAGTGAATTAGGTTGTGAGTGTATGGTGTGTGAGTGTATGGTGTATGAGTGAGTGGTGTGTGAGTGAATTGGGTTGTGAGTGAATTGGGTTGTGAGTGTATGGTGTGTGAGTGTATGGTGTATGAGTGAGTGGTGTGTGAGTGAATTAGGTTGTGAGTGTATGGTGTGTGAGTGTATGGTGTATGAGTGAGTGGTGTGTGAGTGAATTGGGTTGTGAGTGTATGGTGTGTGAGTGAA
>JAABNY020000039.1:24035495-24047210 GCA_015164015.2 Brevimyrus niger
TGAGTGGTGTGTGAGTGAGTGGTGTGTGAGTGAGTGGTGTGTGAGTGAATGGTGTGTGAGTGAGTGGTGTGTGAGTGTATGGTGTGTGAGTGAGTGGTGTGTGAGTGAATTGGGTTGTAAGTGAATTGGGTTGTGAGTGTATGGTGTGTGAGTGAATAGTGTGTGAGTGTATGGTGTGTGAGTGAGTGGTGTGTGAGTGAATGGTGTGTGAGTGAATAGTGTGTGAGTGAGTGGTGTGTGAGTGAGTGGTGTGTGAGTGTATGGTGTGTGAGTGAGTGTGTGTGAGTGTGTCCTGCGATTGGCTGGTGCCCTGTCCTGCTTCCTGGCCTTGTGCCTGTAGATTCCTGCAACCCTGAACAAGATAAGTGGTCGCATAAAATTTATGGTTTTACATATATATGTGTTAATCATTAGAGCTATCAATCAGTGTAATATCAGAAGTGAATTTTTATATTTGATGAAGTCGTAATTCACAACAATATACGTGCTTGTTTTGTGTGTGGACCGTGTGCTGTGTAGCATGGTGACTCGTGGGCAGGGAAGTTACCCATGTACAGTGGCATTGTTAGATAAGATCAGGGCATGGTGGGCAGGTGGCAGTTCAGTGGCTCACATGGACGCTGTCCCCAGTACAGTGGCATCGTTAGATAAGATCAGGGCATGGTGGGCAGGTGACAGTTCAGTGGCTCACATGGACGCCGTCCCCAGTGCAGTGTACTGAAAGAAACCCTGCAATCCCATTTTCCCCGATTAGCTTAATCACAATATTCTTCCTTTAATCTTAAATAGCAACAGGACAAGCCTCCTTTCTTGTCTCCAACTGGGAACATCTGAATGAAGGGTAGCAAGGAAATTTGGGTAGGGGGGTAGAAGTTGTTAATTTTTTTTCAAAGTTTGCACTGTACATGACGATCTGCTTGGTTAATGAGGTTGTGAAATGCTGTGACGGATGTGTACGCTTCAGCGATTGGATCCATGCTGGAACGTGCAAGGAGAAGTGGATGATTCCATTCTTGTGGCTAAAATAAATTTTAAAATTGTTGAAATAAGTGTTTCATTCTCAGATTTATAAATAGACAAAACAGACGAGGAATTCAGACTTTTTCCCGTTTTTATTTCTTCATAGTTGAATTTAAGCAAGTTGGTTATCTCCTTTTTCTGAAATTATAGCATTACAAATTTAATAGCAATTTTAAGGGGGAAAAAAACAATATGGGGAATTTAAACGCTACAGACTGTACATCCTGAGGTGTACTCTCTTTGTTTTGCAGTACATGTGGAGCAACCTTGTCTCTAGCAGATTTTTCTCTAGGGCTGTTGGCTCAGAGCAGGCCTGAGGGAGATCCTGCGCTTAATTATTGCAAGTCAGTCTGATCCTACTGCACAGGCTATGCTCACACGTTACATTGCCAAAGATCATAAATGCGTAAAGTAAAAGAGCACAAATGTTGTTACTTGGAAGAAAAATTGCCACGTTATTAATGTACAATATATCTGTCCTTGTAAAATCTTGCATTGTTATTTTCTCATTCACATTTATGTTTTTTTTCTTTCTTTTCTCTACATAGTCCAGAGTTTCTGATGAAGCGCAACTCTGAACTGTGTGCCAGTGAGCTGGATTATTTGTGAAGTGATGTTTCTTTTTTCATTCCATTCATTTCACATTAACAGCAGATGATATGGGTGTGTTAGGGACTTGGGCTCACCTCCCTTTGTGTTTTTGGTATTCTTTCCTAATAAATGGCTTAAAACTGCTAGTTGTCTAAAAATAGAAACCGGCAGAGCTAAAAATAGTTCTTGGCTCGAAGTAGTGCCAAGAAAAAGGAGAAGAATAGGAGTGGAACACCAGTCATGAGTAACCGTGCTCGGCTCATTCTGCCCCTTCTGAGCATGCCAATGGTAAGCTGTCTGGAGCTGGCAGAGGAACGAGGCCTTTCATGCTGCCGGGAGCCAGTAAACATCTGATCGCATGGATAAAACATTAAACTGTTGCTTACTTGCGCAAAAATTTCTCTTTCAAGTGAAAAAGGGAAACATCGAAAACAGATTTATTGATATGTTTATATGCGTAATGGGTGTCCAGCTGATCAGTGTGAGGAGAGGAAGGAAATGAAGGGGGGGGGCCTGGAACGGATACTCATCTGTTTCGTTTAGCAGTTGGGCCACAATCACCTTCTGGTCATTAGGATTATGGATAAAACCACGAAGAAATATATAAAGCTGGAACGAAATATTACTAAATAAAATGATGGGACATTCACTGTAGGGAATATGTGACCGAATGCATCCCCATGGGGCTATTGCATCATGCATCCCAACTTCCTCTCCATGAAAGTCACAGACACTCATGTTTATACAGGCCTGAGCGTGTTTTGGGATCAGAGCAGAGGGTCAGTCTGCATCCAGTGCTTCTGAAGTAGGCTAAGGGCCGAGCTCGATGGCTAACAGCGATACAGCTAGCAACCAGAGGAAAATCCCATGAATATCCCAACACAGGCAGAGGTCTTTAACCCGATTAGCTATACCGCTATGCTGGCCTTACATGGCTATGCTAAGAATTCTGTACTTCTATCCAAAGAAAATCCATATCAGAACGTTGGTAGCAGTTGTCTCATGGCTTTAATACCACACCACAAAATTCCCTTGGCTGGTTGCCCATAGCAATGTTGTTGTATTGAAATATCTCATAATATATTAATTTCATGCATGGTTAAAAAACGGCTATTTCTTTGTGTGGGATGACACATATTTAGCAGAACCACCTTATACTGAATATCCACGGCTTTCTTTTTCCTTGTTTAGCTCAACCTATGTGATCTTCAGACAGCTGTAATTACATACTTAAGTGCATTATTACCAAATACATGGGCACTTTACTCTGGGTTGTTACATCAAATGTCTGTGCCTTTGATTCTTGATTATAGTATGTGGGAGCTTCAAAGGAGCAAATTACAGAAAAGTCACTAAGGCAGCAGTTTGATGCCCAGCCATGGCAGTCTGAGCTGCAGTTGATCAGACCACTGGAAGCAGTTCAATGTCTCTCACATGGTGATAACACAACTGCACACCCGTATCGCAGATCTTCACTGGCATCTCCCAGCATGCCTCTCAGTTGGGTCTGGCTTGTTCAAATCACGCTCAATAAAATGGTGGCCTTCCCTCATCAGCCTCCCATCTGCTACCAATAAGCAAAGCCAACCCTGATCTCTCTGATGTTCACTGCAGCATTGAGAGCTCTGAAGACCCTGGACTGGCTTCAGATACTGTCGTAGCAGCGTCTTGCTGTTGACATACCTTTTACTCTGGGCCATGTTTTCAGGTGCTTTTTTTTCCAGAGAAAGCTATGAACTGAATCAGTTCATAGGTACATTGGTAACAGTATACAATAGTTTGTTTTAAAATCCTTTTATTGTGAAAGGCAAGGGTCCTGCAAATGTATGCTGACCCTGGCACGCTGACATCTGGACTGTTCCACTGTGGGGGCTCTTTAGGGGAGCTGCAGTGGCTTCATGAGCCGGGTGGCAGGATGCCGAGTGAGCTGATGGCACGAAATTCATGGGGTTGGTGTCAGCTGTCCCCACTGAACCCCTTGCAACCTGCCAGTAATGCACACTCCCTACTACAAATCTTCAGCTGAAGGTTACAGATGATGAGGGTATGTAGGACGCTGTGTCTACATTCTTCTTGGCACAGAGAAGTACTCTGACAAGCCAAGCCAGGAGGGAAAATGATGAAGAAGTAGTTTAATTAGGAGCAAGCCTCAGAAGGGGCTAGGCAGAGGGTGAATGAGTCGAGGCTGTTTTTTTTTCCCTCCGTCTCTTTTCCCTCCTCTTTCCACAAAGCACCTTTGAGACTTCCAGTCCTCTTCTTTCCCAAGCTGATTGCTTTTTGTCAATAACATTTGGACTTCTGGATCTTTTAGTCACCCATGCAATTAGCACGACAGCATAGCATATTCAAACTTCCTGCTTTCCTGTTGTTAGCTATCTTTAGATGAACAAGTTGAGTACTCATTCCTAGGTCAAAATGCATTTTATCAAATCATTTGTGAAATTAGATGCTTTCTCATAAGTTTTCATTTTTCATGACCTCTATTCAGTATCATTTTATTACGTATTTAACTTTGTTGAGGGTTTAATTGGTATTTTTTTTTTCTTGTCCGCGCCGCTGCTCTTGCCTTTGAGCCTCGACATCAGAGGACGTGAGAGAGCAGCTTCTGACTGAAGGTGAAGAGGTGTGGGGGAGTCAGCCTGTCGCAGATGGCGACACACATAGGCGGGGGAGGGGCCGGGCCCGGGCCGTACATTGAGCGAGAGGGCCATCTATGGCTATCCCCAGAAGCCGAGTCACGCGACCGGCTGCCTCCGGCCCCCTTGTCCCTGGCGGCGGGGCAGACGACAGGTGCAGGCACACTGACAGGTGCGGATGTCTTGAATGAGTGGAATTGCCGCCGGCTAGCGATGTGGCCCCATGCTGGGTCGTAAAGTGCTGAGGCCCAGCGGAAAGTCAAGCTCAGCCGCATGCCTTCCCATCACTCGATGCCTCGCACTTTCCAACGCGTCGCTTCCCGTGAAGATTTCAACTCCAACCACTCTCAGCTCCTTGCCAAGGCGCTACCACCTACTATCAGAACCTTCCGGAGAGCTTTTTGAAAGGTTGCCATCTCCGAGGAGCACTATCATTTGGCAGTTATGATGACTTTACCATAGAAATCGCTTCTCTTGCACTGTTTCTAAATCACCATTACGCAGTTCAAAAGCGTCAGTCTCCCGGCCATGTTTGGTTGCTTGTTTAGCGTTTTTTGTGGGGAGGTGCGGGGTGTGAGATTGTTAACTGTGTTTTTTCGAAAATGTGTATAGAATGTATAAAGCTGAATTTTACAGAAGAGAAAATGTTTAAGTTGCCACAAATAAAAAAGCAGGTGAAAACCACTTGCATTTATCACAATTATTAATGTGAGAATGTCACACAAATGAGAAGATGACAACAGCATGAGACTAACCTGACTACATTCTCTAATTCATTTCATATAAAATTTTAGCTGCTTCAAAGTAAATTTAATTACTGTCATCTGATGAAAGCAGATAGCTTTCTCGGAGGCAATCACTGAATAGACAGTTGTAGGCCTTTTATTATTTCCTTGCACTAATCTCCTTTTATTAAAACCACTGGATCTCAAAGAGCGAGCTTTGATGGGACATAATCTGTGTCTGCCATGCAAAGTCAATCTGAGTAGTCTATATCCAACTGCTGAATTGTGTTTTAGAATGGGTTAAAACATATATAATATATTATATGGATAGGTATATATCCACCTGTGTTTTGTAACTGATTGTCATAGTCTAATAGTTCTTTATATATATATATATATATATATATATATATATATACACACACACTAACTATATATCATGATGCCTCCCCAGCCCTACAGAGGAGGATTTCTACTAGAAGGTGGCCATCAGGTGGCTGAATGAGAAATTGCTCAATTTCTTTACATGACATGGGCTCCATACAGCCAACCATCTTATCTTTATTCATATACATATCGCCATTAAATGTTTTATCGCAATGCCTAATATTTCCACTGGGAAGTTTCCAGGCTGATATAATGTGCGTTAATTTTTTGATTTTCAGCTGGCTTTTCGGTGCACATTTTAAAGGATAAGGTTTGTGACGTGTCCCTGCCACAAGACATACGCCTCAACTGCCTGCGATCACTTTGTCCACAGACCTTGAGAAAAAAGGGCTTAAATGGCTGCGACAGTCCTGACCCTGACGCTGACGACTCGCTGGGCCACAGCCCTGAGTCCGAGGACAAGTACAGGAAAATTAATGAAGACATTGATCTGATGATCAGCAGGCAGAGACTGTGTGTAAGTATGCCTGAGCCTCGTCTCACACCTCTCCCTCTTCTTTCTGTCTCGTTTTTTCTTTTCTGAAATTGTCCGGGGGGAACCTGACAGGCGTTGAGCAAGAAGGAAAACAAAGGTTGTGAAAGCCCAGAACTCGACTCCTCTTTCGCTCTCACCCCACGCACTGAGGAGAAATACAAACAGATTAATGAAGAGTTTGATAATATGATCAAGACTCATAAAATACCTGTAAGTACCTGTAAGTCATGGCAGTTGGCTGCTTTAGTTGTTACAGTAACCTTTTTAACCCTTTTGGTGTGGACCCTTCACCTTGCAAATTAACTTGGAATCCCAATGATACTTCCCCACTTACAAAAAAGGACTACTAGTTAGTTCCACACACCATGGTCCCCGAATCAGGATAAGATTTATTTGGATTGAATTAAATTTGTCGCTGACTTAAAATTATGAAGACCACATAATTCATAAAGTGAAAAAGCAACATGATTATTGCAAATATAAGCCGAAAAAAAGCTGAAATCCTCGTCACACTGATAACCATGACATCAGCCGTACTGACGGGGTTAAAACTCAATTTTCTGTGGAAGAGATTTCTCTTATTTTACACCAAGGAAGGAGGTGTTCCACGATTGCCATCCACCTCTAAACTGTGTCTTGTCCTTCATTTCTCCTCATTTTCTTAACAACAGCTACCTTAACGACAAGAGCCTCTAACCAGCTATGTCTAATGCCAGCACATCGCACAACAAATCATGCCTGCATGCGCTTGCACACGGCCTCCGCGCTCAGCTCACTGTTACGAAAAAAATAACAGACATGCACCATTCCATTCTCCATCCATCTAGTCACTGTGACCATCTGCTTAATTTGAATCTTAATTATAGCTCATTTTAACAAAATCACGATAGGAATTGAGTTGTGTCAACCCCTTACTTACTTACTTTTTTACAGCACATGAGTGAACCATACAGAAAAATGGCAGTTTATAGGAAATGCTTCTGTGCTGTTTTACACATAATTGTGTAAAAACTTCAGAAATCATCGTTATCTGTATACAGGTCAACTAAGAAGAGAAAAAAATCTGTATTTAAAAACAGGAAAATAACACCCAGAGGATGGATTGTAGGTTTGATAATGAGAAGGAGAAACTCAGGAAGAGAGGGGTGGGGACTGGGGGAAAATGGCAGCGGTTACAGTGACTGTGCACATACAAGTGGCAGTTCAGAGTGTGGTCACCGTGGTTACCAAGTACAGGGCTAGCAGGGTTTGAGGATGGAGAGGATCAGCACAAACAGGAAGGATGGCACCGTCGAAATCACCCCAACACCCACGCAGCCATACACCCAGAGGCGTGGTACGGCCATCTCCTGTTCTCTCTTCCCGCTGAACCACAAAGCAGAGAGTAGCAAACGGGAGGAAGGGGGCTGCAGACAACCAACATGTAAGATGTTATTAAAAAAGGAAGCACTTGCCAGGCAGCAATTAAAGAGAGCTGCTGCACAACTGTGGCTTCTCAAACAAAGACAAGGGATGTAACAAAAAAAATGTTTTATATATATATATATAGACACACACACATATAGAGGTGAATGTTAAGCCATAACACGGATCACAGATCTATGGCTATTGCTTAGAAAAGAGGGGTCAGATTTTTATGCTGGGTGTTCTTAAATGGACATTTTCATGACTGTAGAACACACGGTAGCGATTACAGGGCTACCTGTCCTTTCCAAGGATAACACTGATTAAGGACAAACTCTATTGTGTTCCTGTTTTAAGCCAGCGTGAAAGTGGCCAATAAATGCGAACTAGCTCAGTTTGAGCATAGGGCTAATAAAGACCGGGTCAGTGGGCTCTTCTCGGGCATCATACCTGCTTTCAGACATTTGCTTTCTTGAGCATCATCCCGCTGCCCAAGAGTAAACATGGGCACAGACATGGTATAGCTAATTTAAGATTTAAGTAGGAAGAAAAAGCATTCATAAGTGGTTAGTGCCCAGTGGAGGAACAAGCCTCCTTTTAGAGCGGAATTTCTTGCGGCAGTACCTGCAGTCCATTTTAGGAGTGGCGTGCACAAATACATTCTGAAGCCCTGTCTTTCTGTCTGCTGAGGGGCCCTGACCACGCATCAGGCTGACGCCTCGCTGACAGTGCTGCCGTTTAAAATTTGTGCTAAAGTTATGAAATGAGGGCAACGAAGCTCATGGCAGAACGCGGAGAGGCTGTACCTGGACATTTGTTGGGGTTCAGCTTTTGCTGCTGTCACTGACCTTCTTGAGATATTAAGAAAAGTGCACTGGCCATCACATTACCAACACCATTGTATACGCAATATTTATTGAGGCCTCTTACAGGTTAAACCTCAGCGAATAGGTTAATTTGACTCCTTGATCTATTGTTGCATTTTTTTTATGTTTTTCTCCCTTCCTATTCCTCCTCCAGCAGACTGTCCCCCCTTCAAGCTACGAAATGCCGGTCTCCATTCCAGTGAGTAACCCCAACAGCCTGATCTACAGCCACCAAGGTGGCTCTCTCGGCAACCACAACCTCTTGCCCTTGACCCACCACTCACTGCAACGGAATAGCATGTCACCAGGAGTCACGCACCGGCCGCCCAGTGTAGGAAGCACAGGTAGGGCTACTGCCGCTGCAGTGAGCACGTCGCAACAAACACAAGTCGGTTTGCTCCACTGGCTGTTACAGTGACTCTCCCTGCAAGACACTCCTCTTTGCTGGCTCCACAAAAGCGGCGTCACCTGTACGACACTGATCTCTGTCTGCCCACAACTTCAGGTCTTAAAACTATTTAAGAATTTGCTCATGCACTACACTTTATACAAAATCTCAACAATTCATGAATATGATTATATCACACTAATTTACCAGCACCTTATTCACTGTGAATGTGTATATGTGTGTGTGTACATATTTTATTCTTTGGATTTTATAATAATTTTCTACTGTTTCTCTGCTGGCGCGCTCCAATCGCAATCTCATTGTACTTGTATAATGACAATGCAGCATCTTTATCTTATCTTTCTCAATAAAAATTACGTCGCACCCCACTTAAAAATATTTTCAACAGTGATCCTTCACCATCCTTTACCACAAACAAACACTTTTATGTCTCAGTTGGAGTTCTTTTTTTCTTCATAGAATATTTGCTTTACAGAAAATGTATATTATTTTAGTGTTACTAAAATGTTTTTATTGTCTAAATGCTGTAGTTTCCTTCTGATGAGTTGAGTGCTCTTTGATTATCTTTGGCTTCCAAAGGCAATTTGCTTGGTATTACAGGGGCAAAATTAAATATGATCTTTGGCCAAGCAAGCAATATACAAACCACAGAGACTGACTTTAAAAATATCTAATTTCTCATGGACTATGTTGTCAACTTGCTGAACTAAATGTACCCAGTAGTAGATTTCCTATCTTTCTCACTAATCAGAATATTATCGAGTGACAGAAGACTTATTACTATGATTATGTTAAGCTTGTTGTAACATGGTAGGGTTGTATTGGAAGGGGTTGAAACTATACTTGTGATGAAAAAAACCATGGGAGGAGGAAAATCCCTCAAGATCTTTTTCTTTGTTTTTCTCTTTATTCTTAGGTGGCCTTATGGGTGCAGACCTCACAGCTGGTGCAGGCACCAGTGCTGGTATGAATGATTTATCATTTTTCTAAATGTGTGCTTTAATGCATATGCTAACCCACTTCATTTATATATGCAGGAAGGGGGAAAAAAAACTGCAGAACAGATACGTCACATGCTGTTTTAGTGGCCTAAGGAATTCCACAGCGGAAATGTTTCGTGATCGCCGCTCTCATGTATCCTGCTGAATAGCTGAAGAATTCAGATGGCTAGTAAAAGAAAACAAATTCTATTTAAATTATGAAAAAATCTCAGGCGTAGGAATTCAGCAGTATCCATGGTTTTCCTTCTGTAGTTGTGTGAGACTTCCAGTCTACGTTTCCAGTCTCTGGCATTTGGGATGGCAACAGCTTTATAATGTATAATACTAATTTATAATTATTACTTAATTATTAACTGCGTTTAACTATAATTTTTATGTTGTTTCATATAACTCGAATCACTAATGTTGAGTTTCTTTTACTGCTGTAATTTTGATCTTAATTACTAATTCATCGACGATATTCTCTCCTGACTCACTAATTCAGCTATGATAATAACCTTATCTTGTTAGTTAACAAGGAGGTGGCTCCTGCTTTTTCTATCATCTAGCTGATTGAATAATTGTCGGACTACAATTATTCAAAAGAGTGAATAACTTAAGATCACGACTTCTTCTTTAGTCAGAAGCCCAAGGACGGATGCCAGGGGTCTGTAACGGATCCTGCTGTCTGAATCTATATTTCTGTTTTGGGCATAATTTACATTTGTTGTGGGGTGTGTTTGGCCACTAACATGCTGTGTAGTGCACAATAAATGTAGTCTTTGTCTAACCGAGGTGGGAAACAGTGGGACCCCTATGCACCCTGCACCATCAAAACAAGACAAGGATATAGTCATGTGAAACCTTGAAATTTCCATTTGAGCCATTCATAATTATTCAAACAAATGATCTAATGAATTTACCTAATCTTTTTGGGATTGAGTCTTTGTCTTAACTAAGCATTTCAGTACTCTATGTGACCGTTGTCAGATTTATCCTGTTCTGCTCTAGTCAGAAATTTCTAGTGACTTATTTTTATTATAAGTGTACATTTAGTTATATTTCAAATAATTTCTGGTAACTTCTATTATTCTTCACCTGTAGGTATTTTAAATTTATTTTTTATATGCTGTTAAAATTGTGATTTAAAATTATGACTGCTTGTGAATAGCTACCACTTACCTAAAGAATTTATCAGATGTATAAATATCCAGATTTTGAAATGTATGTAGAGTTGTGAGATAGTCAAGGCTTTTGTGAGGCATAGCGTACTTTTATTTCTTTCTGAAACTGGACACTTCATTTGCTGTTGCTTCATTTTCATTCCTGGATATGTATATTCCGTAGATTTATTTCAGTGATGACTCACTGGACCTTTGGGCTAGTTTATTTTGGGTCCAGGCATGCTGAGCTCTCAGACACTCTGAGGTGTGGGGCCATGGCGTTTAATGCTGATTGTCTGCTATATGACACATGATGGCAGTTTGATACTGAAGGAAGGTTCAGCTATATTTCTGGAACGGTGTGACTCCAGAATCCAGACATGTTAGACAAGTGAAGGTCAGCACGTTACAGTCACATCCAAATAACATATATTTTTATCAGGTGGATCATATTAGCTAAATTGTTGTCCAGTAGATCCGTTCCACATGACAGTTGCATAACAGTTTTCAGGCCACTAACGTTTTAATATGAGTCTTGAGCTGAACACTTAGGGCTCAAGAGGTTGAGTTAATGCTAATCTGATTTATTTTGCAATAGGTTTTACATTTCTAATCAATATATCAGACTCATGATATTTTTAGGGATTTTATTTAACTCTTTCTTTCAGACTACAGTACTAAAAACCAAACAGTTTTCAGTGACTACTACTGTATCTTTTGCTTTCACTCTTGTTAGCTTACAGAGTGATGCCAGAAAATCCATAAGCATCCTAAGGACAAACAGTTGTTATGATTTTGAATATCTGTGGCGAGGAGCCTTTCTTTACTGTGTTTTGAGTTTGCTGTATTCCACGCTGATTATTTAGTTTTGCATCTATATACAATTGTCTGTATGGGGAGCATTGGTAATGTAAGTTATCATTTTCTGCGAAATTTCTGTGAAATATGCTGAGATATCAAGAACAAGCTGAGACCATCTCTACAGCTGGGAATGTATAT
>JAABNY020000039.1:24062314-24075332 GCA_015164015.2 Brevimyrus niger
TCTATCTATCTATCTATCTATCTATCTATCTATCTATCTATCTATCTATCTGTCTATCTATCTATCTATCTATCTATTTATCTATCTATCTATCTATCTATCTATCTATATCGGGTCTTTATTAAATACGTCTTGCACGGCGAATGGGATAAAGTGCGGTGACGCATCACACGCGTATACAGATAGGCCTACTTCAAAAACTTAGTGTATCAGTATAGGCCTATATATGACATTACAAATACGGTAAAAGCAGAAAAGAGAGGTGTCACATACAGTATAAAATCCATTACGCAGTAAACTAATGTAGTTTTTGTCAGATTTTCGCAACAACAATGCCAACACGTAGGGACAGTATTATTGCTATGACCATTTAATAATACCCTATTATAGAAATTTTATGGAAATTAAGTACACATAAATCAATAATGGCACTTTGTTACGATGGTTTCCTCTATTTGTTGTATCAATTACTAGACAAACTTGTTTGTCGTTATTACAAGAATTCCAGATTTATAATTTGATTATCATAGATGCATATCACCCTACTCATGTCACAACAAACTCGTGTACGAAAAGATGCATAGATGTAGATATATATAGTAAACCCAATTGTTTAAAAATACTGGGAAAGAAGTCATTCTTGCAGTATCCGCGATAAAACCGCTTTGTTAATGCTCTACAAGGATAAAATTATAAATCTTCAATATTGTTGAAAAATCTTATACATTTTGACAAATGCCTTTGTAAAAAACAACTGTAACAATACCACCAACAACAACGTTAACAACAACAATAATAATAACAGTAATAATAACAATACTGTATAGCACTTAGCAAGATTTTAATGAATACAATAACACTTTTACAGAGAATTACTCTAAATGTGTATTCCTTCTACGTTACAATTAGACAATAGATATATCCACGCTAATATTAAGAAGGAATTTTGTAGGTTGTGGTATAGGTTTTACGTTCACTCAACTTGAAAGGTAGGTACCGTGAACTGTGTAGGGCGAAAGTGAATAACTGAACCCCCCCCCGGAGAATATGTTAATAATCGTCGTTATTCACTCGATTAATGTGCGTAATTGAGGGTAAAACAATAGTGTTATGTATACATTTATTTTCACAGTATTACACTTGTAACTTATATGCATTGAAATTAAATTAATCATTAATCTTAGTACAAAGAACAACATTTAAATATCATTGACTCTTTAGGTTTGCACGTTAAAGATCTGCATCTCCAAAACAAGAACCACAACAACAAAAACAACAACAACAGCAATACTACTACTACTACTACTACTACTACTAATAATAATAATAATAATAATAATAATAATAATAATAATAATAATAATAATACACACTCAGTAACCAGCTGGCTTTGTGAAAATGGCGCAGAAGACGTTTCATTATGCATGAATAATATCCACAGGAAGTACAGATTCATCAGCTTCGTACCACATACAGGAAATATTCAATAAAAATATAATTCATTTTAAAAGATATTAATTAGGTATTTGGGGGTACTCCGCGAAAATAAAACGAAGAGATCATCCACAGTACAAAAAATTCTCCGTCTGGTAGAGAACCGATTTACATATTTAAATGCACTAATTTCATTGTTGTATTTAAATACGACTGTACGTAGTAGCTATGCATGTCTACGTCACTGAACCTGACCTCACTATAAAACGTGTATGCAATTGTTAAGTGGATAGTACAGTACCTAGAATGGGCATGAAACGTTTGAAATTGAAGCGCAATATTTAGATTGTAGTTATTTTCGTTTAATATATATTATTGTATGTTCTAAGCATTACCCTTACATAACTTCACTATAAAAGTTCAACTAACATATCAAAAGACCGTTATATCAGAAGAGAGAGTAGTACTCTAGTATTACCAGAAAGTAGACATAACTGCCTTAGGCGTGTCTTTTATTATTACTGGTGTATTTATAGCTCAGATAATCCAGTGGCCTTCATAATCAATAAGGACTACGTCGGACAAAAAACGTTCGTTTTATATCCCGCTGGGCGAGTCCCGATCCATCACCTTCACGCACTTTTCTTGCTATGCCGATCCTATGCGGAACTGGTGTAATATAGAATTATCCAGTTGGCAAAGACATTTAATAAAGGGTTCGCCAGTATTCCTGATTTGACACAGCCAAGACTTTTTCCCCTTTATTACTGTAATTTCTAAACGTGAATAATAACTGCTTCCCTATCTTAAAAAATAAAATAATAAAACTGGATTAGTGACCTCGTAGATAGAGAAACGCTATATTTTTCAGAGTGTAGGTGCGTGGATAGCAAATACAGGCCTTTGTGCCAGTATGTGTCTTTTATTTTACTATTCAGCAGGGAAAGAATATTCCTTTCTGTTTCTAAGTACAAGTTGTAGAACAGCAAATTCGTTGCATCATTCACTATAGAACTTGGATTATAAAAAACACTTAGTTCAATACAATAGATATGCAATAGATCTAGAGTTTATATCCAACAAAAGAAAGAAAGTTTTTAATATTTCAGAGCACGTCGGGTCTCAGACACAGGGTATGACCATTCTTCGGGAATCCCATAAACTTATAGACACTCCAGCCTCGTTGTGCAGTAATCCATTCGGTGGACAAGGCAAAATGGTATGGGCAAAGTTTCTGTACCGGCCTCCTTACACCCCGGCCCCGCCTTTCCTCTCTACATCATGTGGGTGGAATATGCTTCTGTTTGACTCGGAGCCACTAAACAAGTATAATGGCTTTAGTATTAGCGGCAATTTTAAATGGAAGGGTGGCAATGGATGGCTGGATATTTGGTGAAGACGGTTCGTGAGATACAAGTACATGCTAACATGGCTTTTCCCCGGGGTGTTTTCTGATTCTTTACAGCACCTGCAATATAACTTTAAAACATTTGGAAAATGTAAGTATTTTTTCCTCAATTTTTTCATACCTTTTGTTTTAAGTCGTGTCAGGACGCATCCAATCACAAGGATATGTAAACCCTTAATGGTCACGAACTGTGTGTTATAAAGTATTAAAATAGTCGATTACAATACTCAGAAAACGCTGTGTTTTATAGGCTAAGTACAACATTTGATCTATATATCAAATATTATGCTACAAAAAATAACAGTAGGCCTATTTGTTTTTTATTTTTGTTTGTCAAATGGGACTATTACAAACGTGTGTTGCGTGTGATCTTTTTGCCAGGGCCATCAGTACTGTAAACCCTGCAGTCCACTATAAATGATACTCCATGGCTAAGCAGTCCACGTACTGTACTACGGCTTTCCATAATTGTTGGCTAGTATCAACACAAAACTATTTTTGCTAATTGCGTGAATAAATATGGATAGATTTGTCAGTATTAATGCAACATTCGGCCATTGTTTTGTAGAATGCAAGCAATGGTTTTGCAATGTTTTAGAAATGGAAATTATTATACGTCCTTCGATTAAGTATGTAGTTGATTTTCTACATTTTAATAGCATAGGGCTGGTTTTATACGCAGGCTGAACTGGAAATAAAATATATATTTTAAAGTGCAATAATTAGCTGTTTGATGATTGTAAGTAAAATGCCTACCGCATGTGAAATTGATCCCGTTTCCTTACTGACGTCACGAAGCCGTGATTTTAAAAACCCCTTGTTAATTGCATCGCATGTTTAAGGAAATAAGTGAAATACCCAACCCTGAAATTTATGTATAATCAGTTAAATGACATTTTGATGTTTGGTTTGATTTCAGGAAAGACAAAACAAAAAGTACTATAATAGTACAAACATGTAGCTATTAATACGTGGGCATGATTTGAACCATTACAAGTCATTACTGAATAATTCATTGGTGTAGAATGTAGTTTATACAGCCATTTTCCCCATTCTTGTAATGGTATTCAGTCTACCATTGTAAAAGTGGCACCAATAAAAACCGAAATGAGGCTGCAACCTTACTAAAGATTTTTCATTTGCACTTTTAATTTGGAATACACCTGCTCTTTACTGTTGTCTACATATTGTTGTCTCTTAAAGAATATGCATTTCTGATGTGGTTCGTTATATTATGTCAACAACTGGAGTCCTTACCCAGTACTTTTGTTAATTTTAATTGCAAAGGAAGATTACAAAAAAATCCCATAATTTGAAATGGATCCAAGGACACAATATTTGTATGTGAAGAAATAATTCAGTTGGTGGATTCGACGGTCAGTAAGTTGCAATCACCCCACCTCTGAGCGAATTGAAAATTTGTTATGCCTATGATCCACAGCTTCATGAAGGACATTAAAACTAAACTCATAAATATGTAAAATATGATTACATTTGCCATGTACATGTTAGTAAGGCATCGACGTATATCTTATGTCCATATAACAGGCCAATCTGAAAAAAAACCGCCGGCAGGTATGAAATTCGAAAGCGGTATACGTTTTCATACAGATCGGAATGGATAATTCTATTTCCTTCATTTAGTCACATATACAGTAGTACGGTATAATGAAATATGGCACAAGAAGAGCAAGTTATAATCGCGCCTCACTGCGCAAATAGTGTAACGATTTCGCGTCTAGGGTGTTAAATTACGTTTTTTGTTGGGTTTTCAAGATGGAAACGACACTTTCAAGAGTTTTTTCTTCACTTGCCAGCAAACTAAAAGGGTATTACGGATCGCATGTACGCATACTTCACATGCATAGCGCCTTTCCCTCTTACACATATATTAAAAACGTTCATATTACGTTAATATTAATGATTGTATCCGACTGAACAGACCCCATGCATACATGAATACAGTGTATGATTAAATTTAGATTATTTTAAAATTTTAGTTTGCTGCTGTACTGCATGAGGGATTGCAGCTGGATCATGCGACCATGAGTACCTATACAACACTGCCGATGCCGTCTATTGATTTAAATAAGCTTGCAACTCATTGTAGCAATCAAACAACAAAAAACAAAACTGCCAGTGTTACAATACATCGACTGACAGTGCTATTCAGACCAGCTTTTCCACTAAAGAGACCCAGCTCCATGCCTCAGCTTTCTTATCGCTGACACTCTGAAGGAAATTCAGCCTGGCACGTTGCACTATCCGATCCGATACGTTATCCACCCTCCAAAAGGCTTTTTTGACAGTCTGGATATTAACACGGATCTTCATTGGCAACAAAATGAATATTTTAAGGTTATGAAATCATTTAATCTCCATCCTCTTTTCTTCTTTGCCTTTCGAGAATGCTTGTAGGGCAATTATTCCAGCGCGGTTGATAATGGCGGGAGGAGTATGCTTTTCCCTTGAACATATAGATATAAACGTGTATTTAAGGCATCTGATGGCATCATCATTACCGTATACTCCCGCGGATCGAGACCTTTGACCTCATCGGGTTGGTCCAGATTTTGGCACTGCAAATCCCCCTCCCCCTCCTTTCAGTGATGGCCCTTTTTTCCTTCTTTCAGACCGTTGGCAGCGGCAAGCCAGCAGGACGGCATCTTCGTCCTCCCAGCTCTCGTGGCTATGTGAAATAAATGCTCTATTTCTCCCAAAATCATGCGGTTCTTTACGTGCAAGTTGTCTTACGCCGTTTGGCTAAACGATCTCTGCATAATTTGAAACGATCGCTGTTTGATCTTTGTTCGGTACTTTTTTCTGGAACCGGATTTTTTCTTCATATAACCTCTTGGCTGGCTATGCTGGATATTGCTGATGCCACCGCGACTTAAGAGAGGCAAATGGAACCTTTGTGAGTGATGCAATTTACAATGCAAATGCAGGCCCTCTGCAAGGATTAATGCACATTGCTCAGCTGTTTCGTACAGCATCACAGCACTTATAATTAATATGCGAATATTGTATGTTCTGTGGAATTATGCGTCCTTTTGGAATTCTGTTTCCTTTAGGGATTCTTTGGTCCTGGGAATTGGGGAGGGGAAAGAGGGAGTTAAACTTCATGGCAAACTTTAAATGGACGTGGCCCTAATGTTGGGATTTTGACATAAAATTTTTATTTTTGGAGAAGGTTATTGAAGCTGCCTTGGTTTTAACTGTTTCAGAACATTTGGGCAAAATGGCTCTCCAACATGGAACTACAACCATTATTATTATTGCATTGATTCATAACTTTTGAGAGGAATATCGATGAAGGATGGGAAGTTAGTTGTTATCTTTGGTTATCTAGCTGTATGAGTGTGATGGTCTTCATAAAGCTAGATAACCGAAAGTAAAAACTGCTTCCAGGATCATCGCGGGTGCTCAAAGGATGTTTAAAACTATGAATGAAGCGCGTGTTACTGCTTCCTGGCATCAGTGTTTCAAAGGCAACTTCCGCAACTGGTAAACATATTAAAATTGTGACGGTCATTCCACACCATATTAATTTCAGTGCGTTTATATTACATGAATAAATGGGCCTGCTGTTTCTGTAATTTGTCGTGTAATTACAAAAAAAAGCGCACAGACTGAAATGTAAATCTGTCGATTCCGTTGTCTAAGTGCATCTGTTATTTTAGTAATGCATTTTCAATGCTTACATCTAACATACACGCATGTGCATTCGAGTTTATTTATTTTTTACTTCTACTCAGCGGTGCCCCAAATGCAATATAGTGCTGAAAGGATGCAATAAATGGTTTGCGATCTGTTTAAGATATCTTCAAGCATTAAACCGATTAGAAAACTGTCACAAAGAGTTCCAAATGTTCTGTCTCTCCGAGTCGTAGCATCGAAAATGAAACAGACAATTACGGGAGGAACCCACGTGTGCGCCTCCCCTTTTTCAGGCATGATCGAGTCTATCCAGGAAACGCCACTGGCATCCCAAACTGAAATAATTAGGTCGTATATAGACCTGACAAAACTGGGAAAGGGATGGGGAGTGGGGAATATGGGGCTGGCCTTGCTTAATTGATTCCGTTAAACGTAATGCAGGAGATGTGAACGACTGGACGCTCTCATTCCCACGCTCGAGGGCAAATGGCAGTTCTATGTTCATAGCGGATATGACAGACAGTGCTGTCAGATCTGGGGTGGAGGAGACGTAGGGTCATTAAAAAACATCAAGTGCACCAGACCGATCTGCATGACTTAAAGTCTCGACGTTTTCTCAACCTTGGCAATCCCAGCCTTACATGGGCGTCTTTTTTCAAAATCAGTTTTAAAACCATATATGCCCGGTTATAATTTATATCTCGACCTGTTGACTCAATTAACACAAATGCGTCAATCTTAATGGCGACTGCTCGTTCATCACTGAAAGCCGCAGCTCCTCATATTAAACACGAAAAAGTAAGATTTATCAAATACATATTTTGAAATGTTTTCTCTGAGAAATGTCTGCTAGTGGTTGAACTTGGGGGCTTTATAGCCATTTCGAAGTCGTATTTTTTCTTGATCTACCTTATAAGATTGTTAAATTGTACAGATTTTTAGTTCAAATTTACTGACAAGTATAAAAATTGCATGTCTATATACTGTATACTGAAACGGTGACATTTACATACATAATTATTAGAAAGGAGATGCATTTGGAGATAGCTAAGTAAACAGCTTTTGACATGAAGGCACGTGCCAGGCCCTGTGGTTAAAGAGCACTTACCTAGTAAATAAGTCAGAGACATACAGCTTATGTTCACTGCATTATTATTATTATTATTATTATTATTATTATTATTATATGAGTACAGAAGAATTGGTTAAATATGCCAGGGGTGCTCGTTTGGTAGCATACATTAAACAGTGGTGTCTAGTTCAGAGTTAAGGTTGGTGGTATTTTAGTCTTTTATCTCGAAATTGTGGAGGTTAACATTTGTCTACGACAAGTTAATAAAGACCATTAAACCGTATTTAACGGCTGCTGGTGCTTCTGTTTTATAATCATTTGTGGTATCTGGCACTTGAGGAAAGGTCAATATTTTAAATTCGATTCGTTTATATTTTGTCACAGTGTTAAAAGCATAACAAGCTTTGCCAGCGTTAATGGTTACATATTCCCACACTGTGTACGTTAAACGTGAATTACTATTTACCATTTAATCGCGTCTGTGTAAAACACACGATGTTATTCTGATACTCACGGCTGTATGGAAAATAAATATGGTGAACTCAGTGGCAGATCTTGGTTAACTTTGCATTTTTGAACTAGCAATTTATGTTAAGTAGGATGAACTTTGGGCCACCTCTTGCCCACAGCAGCGTAAAGGATTCAAGTCCAATGTTAAAAGCATCTGAATTTAACACCATCTGGGAGAAAAGGTCCCACCCCGACTTTCTCACACCGTCAGACAAAACTAGTGTCTCTTTTTCGGGTCCTTGTCTAAGCTGGCGTACAATGCCGGGTCATTATACATTTGCTGAGAGAAAATTTGAGAACACAATATGGCTAACCAGTGAAAGACTAAGTTTCTTTGTGCCCGGTTAAGTCGATTGAAATCTTCGTCGCGAGCCTGTGAATGGTGACATTGTTTTCCTGACTGGGCCTGCAGTAAATGTCAGCGTATTGTAAAGAAAACCTTAAAATCTGCAAATAGCTCACCAAATCTTATATTTCGCAGTAGAGGAATATGATTGGAATAGCTCGAAATAAAAAAAGTATACCTTTTTATTGAATGTTAAGTTTTGCAACGGTTTTCATGATGCAATGGGATTCTTATTGTTATCTTTTAATATGACGTTTTTTTCTTTATATCAAGCGCAAATACAGTTATGCAAATTGTAAGTTAACCATGCGGGATTTTATGTATTTGAATAGGCCTATAATAAAGAGTTGGAAGTCGTTTTTTTGTGCGGTTATTATTAATTGCTACAAATACAAATGTTTCTTTACACTTTTGTCTAGCAACAGGATTTGATTAGTCTCATATTATTTACAGAATATAAGTTTGAAGTTGTCTAGCCAGGAAAACTGGATTCAATTGTAATATATTATGGTATATCGTTGGAAATAAACATGTTTGTATATATTTATGTATAGGTCAGTTAGTGTAATAGCATGACAATGCAGTTGGTAAACTCTTTTGAAATTATTCATGCAGAATACATTTGATTATTGACATATAAGTGTGATTTCCATGTACCTATTGGGAGACTTTCCTTCAGCTAAAATTTTCATAAATAGAGCAGTACTAAGGATATGAAAATATGGCTTGTCTTCCATGCTGGGTCATCCTTTTCTAATTTTGCAATAGGTGTAATTTGCTATTAGGAAAGTGTGATGTTTTTGGCTTGTTTCTTTGTATATAAGGTAAACTGTTATTGTGTTGTTTGTGCCATATATACAGTCTTAGGATGCCATTATTGTCACGTGATCTGTAGAACAGCATAGTCACAGAGATGGGAGTAGTCATTGTGAAGCATTTTTTCTTTTTACAATGGTTGAGCAAGTGTTCTGTTTCTCTTTATTGAAGAGGCTCATGCTGCATAACTGCAGAATGACTTATATAATGCATCACAGGATGGTCTAAGAATGGTGTACTTTGCTGGATTACATAGTTTGTTTTAAATGTACTGTTACAGTCGGGTGGTTTTCTTGTTTATCATAAATAGCAGTTGGTTTATGGTTATACATATTTTATGTCAGAAATTGGTATTTACACCAAAATTAGTGCAACATCTTGAATAGCAATATTGGGATTTAGTGCATGAAACTGAAAGGTGTATCTTCTCAGACTTGTAAAAAATTTGTTGTAAATTTTTAGAATTTCAGGAAATAAAGAATGGAGTTATAGTCCCTCACAGGCATTAAGCCAGGCACGTAAAAACCAGGGAGAGTGGGGGTGGCATTTTCCTCCCTAGATTTAATTTGACTTCAATCATCCCCCACAAAAATAGACCTTTACATATTTAGCACAAACCTGAAAATGAATGCCCATTCACTATCATATTCACGTATTGGGAGGAATGCAGCAGTATTGCAGGACAGCAAAATTTGTCAGCCATTAATGGCACGATTATCCAAATGTCAGAAGGAAGTTCTGTTTTGTTGTCACAAGAAAGTTTTTTAGAAATAAGGAGTCACTTTTTTAATGAACACATCTATCATGCCGATATCCTGCTGTAGTGCAGAGACCTGATAGAGATAAAACCTGTGCCTTATCTGGTTGATAAAAGTTTGCTAGAAGTAAACTAGACTGCTTTTGACTAATTTGATTCATTTTTAACCTCCATTTATGTACCCACTAACCTTCAGTTTCAAGTAAGTAGCAACAGGATGACTAGAAGCATGCATTCTGAAACGTAAAAAAACAAACTATATGCAAGGTGTGAAAATTTTTACACACACTGTGTTTGGGGTCTACTTTATTGCTTGTAGAGGGCTTTTCCTCCAATTGGTGTTGCCATGGTAACAAGAGATGAGCTCACAGTGTGCTCCCTTGCATCAGCAGCACTTGTGTATGTAATTGGGTAAAGCTCACAATCTGGTTCTTAACTGGTGCCGAGGAAGAACAAGTTGCCAACAGTATGTTTATATTCAGTACATCTATGACTATTTTCCTTCCATTCATCTTCCAGTTATGTATCTTAGTTATGGACACAAGGGGCCCTGGAGCATATTTCAGGCTGCATGTGGCACTGGGGTCACCCTGGGTACACTCTGGATGACCAGTAGGAGTGATTTCATAAATCAAAACCCATCTGACCTTACAGTATGTTCATCATGTTCAAAATTTGTTCAGTATCAGCACCAACTATGATAATCCAAGATCAATAGTTATGATTCATGTGCTCTGGCCTATTGTGTCACCTCACAATGTTTTCTCTGTACCCTTGCTTCATGAAAATGGTTTTAGAATAATGTAGAATTTAATTTCACTGTAAGATATTCATTCTTACCCATATAGCACTTTATTTTTCTGAAACAATATTGTATTGATAGCATATTCTTAATAAGGATTCCCAAAGAGCAAATTAATAGAGGAAAGGTCCAGATTATCTTAAAATTGTGGAAAGCCATTTAATGGTATCATGCATGGCCATTTGAACTTCTGGTAGGTTAGAGTGGGGATTACTGAGTGTCCATGCTGTGCCTATATTGCTTGTCTTCCTTCAGTCCTCTCATCTTGGGTGAATGGGCTCTCTGCATGTTGCTAGATGGTTCATTCTTTGTATAAAAATGTCTCTATTTTTTTTCTAAAACTTATTTATTCTTTCTTTCTTTCTGTTTTATACTTTTATACTAATTTCATGGATTTTAGCAGTTTTCTGAAATTGAATCAAAGTTTTTACACAATCTGGTTTATAACTTAAAAAACTACTGCCATGATTTCACCTCCGTACCATTGGTATTTAACCCTCAGATGACAACAATCTCTTAATTGTAAATTTTTGAGTTCAAAACGAATTTGCGAAGTATTTTTTGTCACATTGGTAACATAGGAAATTGATTTAGCATATACAGCCACATTTTTTATTTACTGTTAGTCTATTTTTAAGGGTTTTCTTTTTAATTGATTTTATATTGTTAAAGTAGTAAGAACCATGAGTGTTTGACAACTTATTGAGCCACCTCACTTTCATTATGTAAATATCCATCTTAAAAATAAATTAATTGCCTCTCAAATACTGAAATCCATTTCGTGAACAACATCTAAATAATATATTGTAAATCAATTCAACCTTTATTTGTCCGTATTAATGACCAGATAGCAATGCATCATACACGTTTACAAGTAAAACAAATTTTCAAGTTACAGTGTATTAGGAGAAGACTTTCATTGATGTTGGATTACTTCAGTCTGTGATGAGTTACACCTAAATTTATAGCCAGACAGCAAAGCCTGACATAATCACTTGTCCTCCTACAGGCAGCTTTTTGCTTCTAAAGGTTTGGATGTCTGCCAGACTTGAAATCTGCATTTCACAACCAATGTGTTTAATTATTAAATGTTTATTTTTTATTGTTGAAGAGTCACAGTGAATTTCTTTTGCTGAATTGAGAATTTCAATGCTTTTTGAAAACAGCATTGATAACTACCTCTTACCCACCAGTCAGGTATCAATGACAAATGAAATTGTTTTGCCGAATTATGACACCAACTGCCATTATACATAAAATAAAGGTTTCTAAATTTATATGTTGCAAATGTATTAGAAATGTATAACCTTAAATATGGGTTTCAATAAATTATAACTGATCCACTTATAGAAATGCTTAAAATAGACAGATACTTATACGTAATTACTACATTATACTGAGGCCTACAAAAAGTGAAAGGAAAATAAGGATGGTTTAACAGGCAATAACTCTATTATTATTTTATAAATATATTAATTATACATTCCGTGAGGAAAAAAAGGCATGTATGTGCATACCTTTATATTATTTGAATATTTGAAAATTTATTTGAAAATAACTTTGTGAGGGTAAAGGATTAAATAAACGTAATACTTTGCTTAGAGAGTCAACATTTCTTCATGGTGCCTCCATCTTAAGGCTTTGCAGCATTCAATGTGACGGCATAGACCTAAAATGTCTGCCTGGTTTGCATGTGTCAGTAAACAATGAGGGAGCATGCTGTGAAAGGCTATTATTTAATTACTGCCATCGCCATCCATGCATACCAAATGGCACATATTCAGCCATAATTCCCCCATTTGCTGTCACATGCATGGATTTGCTCATGGCACCATTTGCCATGCTGTCTGCAAAAACATTTGTGTACCTTTGTCATTTGGTGGTGGCAAAGCAGTTGTATGAAAATACATGAGTTCCAGTGGCTTATATATGAATTAGTGTTTATACTTACTTATTGATCTCCCCATATTCCATGTTGCATTCACACTAGTTTCATTGACAATTGCGGAAACTGATCATTTGAATAGTGTGTCTCAGGCCGGATATTAGCTATTCTTGATTTGTTTTCTGTCTAAGGTATGAGTATTATTTGCACCTGTTTTATTAATCTGATCAGCATTGGATATATATTTTTAATGTCTACAATCCTGGGGAGCATGGGGGGGGGGGGGGGGGGGGGGGGTGGTTGTGTTTTTTTTTAAACTGTTTGAGAT
>JAABNY020000039.1:24075432-24097349 GCA_015164015.2 Brevimyrus niger
TTTTTGGGTGTTTTGTTGTCTGTTTGGTGTGGTGGGGGGAGGGGGTGGGGGGGGGGTGGGGGTGGGGTGTGTGGGTGGGTGTTGCTGTACTTCTTAAAATCTGCTGAATTGTTGTTTTAAATGGTCTGACAATTATTGATGTTTAACTGTTATTGATACTAGGTATGGGACAGCTAATTCTGTTTCTATTCCAGCTAGGGAATGGTCTGCTTTATGAAATATTAAAATAATATGTAATCATCGATAAAAGATTCTTGATTAAACTGATTGAACCGATTAAATGAATTAAAAATGAATATAGTGGTTAATTAAAAAAAAATGTTTGGATACTTGTCTCCGACATTGTATGACTAACAGTCAGCTTGGGACTGTGCAGTTTATTCTGTTTTTCGTATCATAATTCAATATAATAGCTATTTGTTTGCTCTCCGTGCTATTCATGTTTTTGTTGTTCCTCAAAAGTTCATTTGTTTAGAATCTGAATTTAAAGTTCTGCTTTAATTTAACAGTTAATAAGCTTCTAAATCGGAAAAAGGGGGATAACTAAGGGCGAAAGTGGAAAACGCACAATGGTGATACAATGCCAGTGCATTCCCAGTGGAAATAGAGGACATTTTAATATCCTCCATCCTTGTACTATCTATCACCTACAGTTACTCCACATAACAAGCACATAAAAGAAAATATAAATAGTTTATATTTATGTTATGTAATTAAATATGTTGCCATTGTTGGAACTTACCTGTCAGAATGGACTTAATCTCCTTTTTTACAGATTTGTGATATATGACTTTAACAGAGAAGGGCTAACTTTGCATCAGTGAGGTGTTGGCTTCCTGTAATAGAATTGTATGTTTGGAGCTGCATGAAAAATGTGGCACCATATTTTTGGCTCGATTTTGTGAACTGTTGCAGAAATGTAGCTGTCATGCATTTTTATTTCCGCATATTATGCCAGCTGATTTTGCTTCAAGTATTCTGAGGTTTTCAGGCACTTACCCTTAACTGTGTTTGTGTGTGAGACACTATGAGTAAGACAGCACCAAAATAAAGAGTACTAATAAAAACATAGAATAAAATGCTAGGTGACGGTTCACAAGGTGAAAGTCGATGCTGCATCGGGAAACACACCCCAGACTGCTGAGGCAGGAAATTTTAGAGTATAATTAAATTGTTGCATGTCTCGGGCATCACTTGTCATAAATGCATTGACTGTAAGTGCCTGGTCTTATGTCACATTTGAGATAAGTGTAATTGAAGACGTGCGGTAAAACACTAAGGCCTACTTTTCAGGGTTTTGAGATTATTGTGAATTACCGTCTTCGGAAATGAATGTTGACACGTCACATAAACATTTTTGCCTTTAAACCTTTTGTGCACTTCAGGTCGCAGAGAGTTATATGTATTTTTGTGATAGTATAGTTTATCCCTGATGTGATGCTGTGTTCTGTTTGAATATTTTTTTAGCTACATCATGGCACATATAGTAATGTACTCACCATATGTGTTACTTTTCTGTGTGATATATTTATATGCTGTACAACTAATAATGTCTTCTAAAGAAATCTGACATTTGATGAGTTGTGTGTATTCTGTTTTAATTTCTATACAGTGCCCATCTTCATTGTCGTGTATCCGTGTCTTTTTAAAATTTAAGTCTTTCAAGTCAGTGCTGGTGAAAGCTAGCTATCCTTGCCATTAGTCATTAAAATGCAATGTGTAGCATATGTGCAACAAAAACCATAACTGATGAGGGACATGCACACGATATGATTAGACGAGCCACATAGGAATGGCTTGGGTGGTGGAGAGTCTTCACCATAAGATCTCACAATACGCTGATACATACAGTCTGGGCTACGTGAGACACATAACACAAGCATTCAGGTAAATCATTTGAGCACAACTCATGTCTCCTCTATTGTTTTCTAACACTTCTTGATACTGAGGCCTGCTCCACCTTCAAGCCAGCTCTTTGTCCTGTGACTGTATGTTGAAATATTTTCCTGCAAGGTCTTTGATGTTATACAGAAATAAGAATATTCTGCAGCACTCACTTCTCTGTTTTGCATTGTTTAGTTGTTTATTAGTTATGTTGTTTTGCTTTAACTTTTATCTAATCCAGATCGATGAATGGGAGCAGATACATCATGCTGCAACAGTTAATATAATGAGGTGTGGGGGGGTTTTTTGGAGGTCGTCATTCACCTTGACATTACGTTCATGAAATACATACTGTACTGCTTTAAAACTGCAATAATATTGGCTGTTTTAGCTGAATCAGAGATCCAAAGTATTAAACTGACAAAATCATTGCCGCCCACAATGTTCTGCATTCTACCACATTTCAACATAAACTAATTAAATTCTCACTGTTGGCTAAATTGCAGGATTCTTAGGAGCATCAAGTAGGAGCATTAAAGTTTTGGTTATTTTTGGATCTTGTAATGCTTGTATTGAGTATCATCCACTGTCTGATGTACAGCCAGCAGTGAGGGCGAACGTAAACTGTAGTAGAGCATAGTTTCCCTGTCATCTCTGATTCATTTTTGCTGATAAACAGATGTGCTGCAATATTTCTGCTCATGGGTGGGCATACGTCTGAATTCAGATCGATGGCTGCAGAGTATATGGAAAAGTAATTTACTTTTTCATTCGTCAGTTTGTCTCAGAAATTGCCATTGTTTGCCAACTATAAAATGCACGGTCAGCTTGCGTTGACACTATTTGCACATTTTTGTTTACACATGCATCTGCCACAAACCACCATAATAATAAAATATCATGTTCTTTTTGGTGCATATAAGTATCAAGAGTTGAAAAATATAATAGCCTTTTATTATTTTTAAATCATTTCAATAAAGGGAAACTGATCATTGTAACTGTTTCTTGAAATATGTACTATCTGTATGGTCATGTTCTGAAAGCATTTGATTTTAGGCGTTTAGGTGTTTTATTTTATGGTGTGTGTTTGTGTGCGAAGCTTGGAATTAAATTAATATTAGTGTGCTGTATAGTGGTTGGGACCTGTGCATTTATCAAACTGTGGAGTTAAAGTCTAAAGTAAATGGCCAAATGGGATTTCATTGAAAAGTTCAATATTTTTGGTCATGAAGAACCACAAACCATTTTAGATGACTTATCTGCACTGCACACTGTGCATGGGTAGCCAGGAGGCTGTTATATCTGATATTAACCATTATTTTGAGACAGCCTTGGTGCCATATGTGGAAAATGAATATCAAAATGACAAGAAGACCTATTGGGAAAGATAGTATTTTTGTGCAAAAAGTATGCCAATTGAAATTTGTTTGTAGTCTATAGGTTGCATTTGAAAAGTATGCTGTTTAAGCCTGTCACTTGGTGCTTGCAGCCAAGGAAAGGGTGATGGCTCATTGGAAGAGAAGAACAAAATAGACCCATCTAAACATTTCCCTCAACAGCGACAACAGTTAGGTGAGTTCAGGGTCTAATGTTATGAAAACCTTGATACATTTTTATGTTTGAATGTGCTTTGCATGCACTTGCATCTGTTGTAACAGTATAAAAGTTGGTCAAAACATGGACAAGACTGTCTCTGAAGGTCACAATTTATATGCAGTGGCTTCTTAAGGAACTTTTGTTTTCTATTTATTACATTTAATGCATGAGAAATTAAACTAGTCAGGCGTTCTCTGTTTCTATAATGTATGAAGTTCTGCTTCACTGTATATCTGTTAACCATGGTATTTCCAACAATCTAATTGCTATATTCTGAGGCTAGTATTGTTTTTGTGGAGATGAAATTTAAGACCCAAAATTTGTGAGTAAGAAATACCTATGGTACAGTTTATTGCACATAAATTGGACTGTTTGAGATCTACGTGTTGAACTTGAGAAATTTCCATTAGGATGAAAGAAGCTACCTGCAATATAGTGACAATGTTGTGTCTAAACATATCAAGCACCTTGCCTATAAGAGCATTTTGAAATGTCACACTTTTTCCACACAAGTCCTGATTTGATTGAGTTTCTTTTACTTGTTTTAATATTCTGTACTTAATGTAATTGGCCTGCAAGGTAATAGTGTGCTATGTGACAGTTTTCCTTGATCAGAAAAGGTGTTAGCTAACTCTTCTGTTTCAATAGTTTTACAATAACGGAGAGAGAAATAATCTTTTGTTTTTTGAATATTTCATGACTTTTATGATCACATACTGCAAACTTGAATATCAAATATGAAACTATTAGTTCAATTATATGAAAATCCAGATATCAATATATAATATATCACTATACAAAGGAAATTTTTATGTAACATTGTTTTAAAGTTATCTGTAAAATTTGCTAAATAAAAACATGCAATTTGATGCAATATGCTTGTAGCATGGGAAAAATGACGACCATCAGCCCCTACAAGTCCTGAACCAACTATTTTTCAATTGCAAAGTGCAATAAATTGCATCAGGATTAGAAAAATCCAGGTATTTTTTTTATTCTGCACCTATATTAGCCAAACATTAAAATGGCCCACCCCAAAGGACTGCAAATGAGCAAAGTAATTCTGTGTTCCTTTTTATCCTTTCTTGACTTCCTTCCTATGAAACAACATACCAGAACAATTTTAGGGTATACATACACACTGGGGGTAAGTGATAATTAAAAAAAAAATGAATTTAGCCCGAAAAAAGGACGATAGGATAACACTTTTACCTTGTGTATATATACAACCAAACATTTCAAGCATATAATATTATACGACATCTGAAAATGTTTATATTTGTCCTAGAGTCTGCAACATAAGCCATTAACCTACTTTTTATTATTATCCTTTGGGTGTCGAAATCAGCATACAGCTGACAGTTTGTTAGTACTAATGTTGATCATTAAAAACGGTAATACAGAATATTGAGCTCTAGAAAATTCTGTGTTAAAGTCAAGTTAATGCAAGGCAAATCTTAGCTTCTATCTGTCTTGTCACTGTATTGACAGCTTTAAAATTTGGACAAAGTATAAAATAAAATGTAATCTCACAATAATGATGCGGGGCGGTGTTTTCAATATTGGAAGTAAGTTCATATTTATTTGTGGATGGGGTCTTTGTGCAAGCCGCAGGTACTTAATCGCAGCAGCGCGTCTGTGCTTGTTTATGTTCTTTCTTCCATTTAATTTACTGGGAAAACAATGTATTTTTTTTAGTGTGTATATATTTCCATAAAGATCAATGATTTGTTTGTAGCACCACATGAAAGGGAATGGAACGTTAAAATGGCACGTCTGCTGCCATGGGAATGCGTGATGTGTTTGTGGGGGTGTGGCGCATGAGCAGGGGCCTCACCGCAGCCACAATATGTGGAGGTCCCTGCACAATGAGGGACAGGAGGGATGGAGGGATGCAGGCAGACACAATAATGCAGAATGCCGTTAACATTCCTGCATGTCTAATAGAGGTCCTGCAGCAGCGGCAGCCTTCAGCCGGGGCCACTGACACCAGACAATGACTGGGCTCAGTGAGCGTTTGTGGCAGGCCATCAGCATTAAGCCCAGCCTTAATGATTTATTAATATGCGACAGCCTAATCTGCATATCAGAGCCTTAATGCATCCATACACAGAGCAGCGACGCCGTCTGGCTGCAGAGAAAGTGGATGCGAGGCCTGGGATGCAGGCCTGTCGTGCAAGCTCTTGGTACGCAGGCCTCCTTGTGACTGATGCCGCCTTCGTTGACGTTTGAGGAGGGATGAGGAGGGGGGGCCGAGCAGCTTTGGGGGCGGGGGTGGCTCGGGCGACTTAATGAGGTGAACGGTTTCCACTACTAAGACATGTCTTTGTGTTGATTTGCATATCTATGATGGTGGGTTCTTTCTGTTGTTTTTTTTTTGTGCCTCTCGATTGTGGTTACGGTTCAGGATTGAATCCTTCGCTATTCCTCATCACAGTTATAATAGAGCAGTAAGAGAACAGCAGATGTGCTCAATTTTATGTGAAAATGCAAGGACAAAATTTCTCTGTGGGAGAAAATGACAAAATAAATAAATAAATAAAAAACGCATCTCCCTCAGGATGGGGTGAGAAATCTGTTTCTGCAGGCATCTACTGTCAACTTTAAAGCTTGCCTGACATCCTCTATGTCGCGTGGGGATGGAGTGGATTTACGTTATCTATGCCTTTTTTTTTTTTTTTGCAAGCTTTGAATTTTTTTTCCTGCTTCAAATGTGAAGTTAATTTCCAGGGTACTATCAGTAGTGTGTTCACTTGGTTTATATGTGGTGTGGTCCTTAACATACAGACGGCAGAGGCAGGGGGTGAGGGTACAGATGGGGGAGGGGACAGCTGGAGACTGAGAGGCGAAAGTACATACAGTATGCCAGCGCCAGCAAATTGGCCGCCTCCTCGACTCGGAGGCTGGGGGATCCTCCAGATTTCATTTGCATGCAGCACAATCTCAGGGATTAGACCCAACTGGTATTCATGGAGGATTTATACCTGAAATGTATTACATGGTTTGTGAACCCCCAGCCACTTACAGATAAAACAGTATATCTGTGCATGCATAATCATTAAAAAAAAAAAACATTCACTTGTCCTTCGCTTTAATATTTGGATAGTGTTATGTGTGTAATAGCGCTGTATAGTATTTGTATTATTGCTGAGAAATATTTTTGTTAGTTTTGTTTTGTTCATACAGTATTGCGCCATACAGTTTTACTTATACCGTTTATGTTATTATTTTTCCTTTCAATTCACCGGTATACCCACATAAATTCTGTGCAGACATAAAAATCACGTCCTCACTATAAGCTAACTTCTTACTTACCTCTCTCCCAGGCAATGAATACTTTTGGATCATATGCAACTTTAATATTTATAAAAGGACTTTATTACACAGATTAGTATATTTAGGTCAATACATCAGTTTGATTTTCTTTTTTAGAATCATAGTCAGGGTCATTGGCCAATTATGTTCACAAATGCAGGGGATTTGTCTCCGGTTGTCAGTGGCTCACATACACAGAGTGAATTTTATTACATCTCTACAGAATATTTTCTCATCATCTGCCATAAAACCACAAGAAACTTAATTCCCATCATTCAGCCAGCATGGATTGGCATGACCTCTTGGAGTAACAGAAATATGATTTTTCTCAATATAAAACATATTGTGTTTGCTCTCAAAGTACATGCTGCAATACAAAAAAACACATATTTTAGATGTTGTACCATGTTAAATATAATTGCACAAAAATCCATTCAAATTGAAAAGTATATTCCATCATCCATATGCAAGCATGTCTGCAGTTCCAGAGCAAGATGAGATTCAAACATACATACATACGTCTATGTTATACTTACATAATATTAAAATGCTTTGATTGGTAGATGGCGTGGTGTGTACATCCTGTGCTTTAGACATTGTGGCATGTTTTTCATAAAGCGAAAAATATTGTGGTGTTATTGTCAGCTATCATAAAAACATATCACATAAGAAAGGGGACTGTTTGATGTAATAATGCAACTATGAACCTATTTCTAAGAACCTGATTATTTTTTCTCTCTGATTGTATAAGGGCATATAATGAAATTAGGCATATCATCTTTAAGGAATACTTCATAAGTTTCTAAACTGTACTGTGATGAACTTGTTGGGTGTGGCAGTATGATTTCTGAGGGAGACTAAACAATTAAGTATAACAATCAGTTCAAATGACATATTCAAACATGGGGACAGTATTTAGTCTGCTAGCCCCTGGGTACTGAAGATTGTCTGGTTGTCACTGAGCACTCAAGATTGCTGGTAGATTGCTTTGTTACCATAAAAAAGAAGAAGTAGCTGAAATGTTCTAGAAGAAGGATCCTCAGGGCAGAGATTAAGCCACTCGTGGACAATGTGCTGCAGTATTCTTCATACCTTTGAATGCTTACATCTATATGGCCTATGGGTTTAAAAAGATATGAGATTCTTACAGAATATATGCCAAAATATTTGTTTGTAACAGACAGTTCACAGTAAAGAATATCCTGAGTTGCACATATGCTTTGTAAATGAGTTTACTTTCCTCACAAGGACACTTTTCTCTCAGGTTCTGCATACCCATAGTTGTAAGCTTCATTTTTTATTATTTCTTTGCATATTACAAAAGACCCGTATAATGTTATAATGTGCAGAAAGGGATTATGTATTTGTCAGGGCCGCTTTCATTGACGTATGCTTCTGCCCTACAAATGTCACGTCGTATAATCCAGAAAAATTGCACCCGCCCGTATTTAATTATGCATATTCATGATGCCTGCTGCCATGATGTTTGCATATTGCTTGTTACCATATTCATCAGCATTGTAAGTAATGCATAGATGTGACAGGATAAAGAACTCAGTATTCCTTAATGCAAATGTAGTACTTTGAAGAGCTTGCTGTACTACAGTATTTTATTGCTTGTTTTCTTTGATTTAAGGAGGCTACCACAAGTCTTTTCTGACATCTTACAAATAGACGCCGTACATCACATGAAAAGAGAATATGAATAAAAAATTAGTTTTTACTTGAGTTATCAAGGTCATTTGAAAGAAAATACAATTTTGATGCATAATCTTTTGTTCTGTACCTCTCTTAGTTTTCCCTGTCATGGCAGTTCTCTCTCTCTCTCTCTCTCTCTCTCTCTCTCTCTTTCTCATTCTCTCATATTTTGGTCGCCAATGCCATACTATGGATTGTATTTGTTATGCATGGGTATTTCTCAGGCTGTAGTTGAACTGCATGCTAACCAGAGTGGGAAAGCTTTTGCATTAGAGATGAAGATGAGGACTTAGCCCGATATGAGGAGGAAGCGTAGGGGCAGGGTGTGAAGGGTAGTGGGAGCAAGTGGCTGCCTCAGTGGCTCAATGGCCCTTTGTGCTGGAATGGAGAGCAGAGTTAATTAGTGGTTCTACAAGTAATTAATGGTAGAATTCGGGCTGAACCACCGCTTGGGTAAACAGAGTGAGGCAGCAAACAGAAGCTACAATGGCAGTATTGTCCTGGGTCTCTCATTAGAGGCCGACTCGCAGACGGGAGTGGAGGGGCTCGCAAGCGGGTGGGAACCTGACAGGAGAGAAGTGCTGAGGAACAAGTGTCTCCTGATCTTATTACAACTGGATCTGGCTTTTGGCATCAACCATGCCAGCTGTGTTCACAGAAGCCAAGACTGTCATACTATCTTCCCATCAAAACCCTATCCATGCCTGGAAGGCGATGGCGAGGGGGGGAGGGAGGCAGATGAAGGCCTGAGCTTGGGCTTTGCTTAACGAACATTGAAGAAACAAAACAGAAGAGAATATATTACGCTCTGCCTGTAGAGACTGCCAACAAGCCACAAGAAATCTTTGCAAACTACTTTGCAGCAAATGCTATTCAAAAAATGGAATTCAGGTTTATAGGCAGTTATGGCACTGTTTACTTATCTTGTGATTCTTTAAATTTTGTTTTGCTCTTAAGTAAACCGATATAATCATATAATCGGGACGTAAGTTATTAAAAGTATTAAAGATGCTGTAAAACTGACCTGACAACATATAGGTTTTTCTTTTAAAAAATCCGATTGCAGATTTTGAAAATAATTTAATATATGCCTCATATGCATCTGTATGCATTTACACAGAGATGTGCACCAATTTCTTATTATGGCATGTATTTAAAGCAAGGATGCATTTATAGATTTTTATTTATACATCTTGTCCCTAACTTCCCTATCTTCCTTTTTCTGCTGTGTTTCCAGACACTTTTTTTCCCCAGAACTTTGCTTTTGTGTTACCACTGCAGCTGTAGTGGCAGGAACAGTGGCATCTCATCCTGTGGTGCCTGTAATAAATAATTCCTGTGTAGTTTCAATCTGTTCTGATCTTTAGGTGTACACTTCTCTGATTACACGCCTTTTAGCACCCCGTGTATTGTGCATGTACAGGGGTTTGTTTAATCATATATTTAGACTGCTGCAACGTCTGACACTTTGGGCCATCATTACTGCTGGGAAGTGTCTCCAGTGGCTGAGAGAACAGTCTCAAAATGAAGACTCAGTGGAGAGATCCCACCTCAAAGTTTCTAGACAGGAAATCAGCAAAGAGACAGAGGCAGGCTATTGCCACCTCCTTAATGTTCTGTACATCTGTTACGCAATTGTTTTCACAATAGTGTTTGCAGCTATAAAGAAATCCACAGAGCATAATTAATAATTGTCCTCAATATGACAGTGGAAAAACTAGGTAAGAGTCTCACAGTTTTGTCTAGTTTCTGATAGGATGCAGTAGAAGACATGTGGAATCTCTTGTAATATGCCATTGTATTTAGAGTGGAATGTCAGATTCTTTTTTATTGCACAATTCATTTGCTTTACTTTTTTATCAAGCAGCGTCATATTAAGATGCAATTAAAAATGTCCCCCCGTTTAGTTTGCCTTTTTATTATATAGTACTGACAATGAAAACAATCCACAATCTTTTACCCTGCAATATTCAATACCATTTTGCTTCAAATCACAAAGCCAGAACTTATTCAAAATGTAAAATGACACCTCTGGGTTATCTCTAGTTTTTTCTAAAAAAAATCTCCAAGGAATGATTGCTGAAATAAGCACACATTGGAATAGCCAAGGATGAAAGAATGACTGCACATTTATATCTAGCTGAACACTTGAACCTGGCAAAAAATTGTCTTATTTTTTAAAGAATGAGTCAAAGGTCTAGCTTTGGAAATGATGGTGGAATTTGTGAGCCTATTCCATTTATTTGAACCATCCCCTAACCCCCTGTCTGAATGTGTAAGAATTTTCTCTTTTGTTGGAGTATTCCCCATATTCTCTCCTCTTCATCTCAGATTATGGTGTTTAATTTCATATGTATCCTTTTCCGTGAACAATGTGCAAAATTGGCCAGTCTGGCTAGTATTGTTTATAATATGCTCAAAGTATATAATCAACAGTATATTATACATTTATCTTGGATCGGAAGTTGCAACAAAACGTTGAATATTCCAGGTGCAAATCAATTGGCAATATTTAATCCCATTGCACCGATCTGATTCCAGAGTTGCCAGCAGAAACAAATACTGGCTGGATCTCTAGCAGATTCTTGGAGTCTGGTGACAGCCGCCTCCCCCTACCCCCACACATACTGACAAAATGCATGCGGTCATGCCCACACAGGCACACACATGCGCACAGCTCACATGACTGGAAGGCTTTTTTTTTTTGGACATCGAACAAAGGAAATAAGCCATTTTATTTCTGTTGCAGCTTGTCTAAACTAATAACTTATCTTCTGTTCAATATTTGTAATGTGTGGCACCTCCTTTACATGGGCATTTCTCAGAATATGCTGGGTTTCATAGTTATATTAAAAACAGGGTTCATACGTATATAGTTCCGTTTTTATTTGGATATTTGGAGATACTTTATACTGGTTTAAAAAACTGTACTTAATATTTTCTATCACTGTGAATCATATTTAATGTTTGTGTGTGCCAGTCAGGAAAACAGAGCTTGCATATCCTCTGACTTCATTTAAAAATTAGGTTTAATGTAAATTAGGTTAAGGTTAATTGTAAATTGTTCATTGTAAGTAATTATTGCAGAGATTGCCATTACATACATAATATGTTTGACACTTATTTGTATGACGTATGTAATATTACGTTTTTAACTATAAAGACCCTTTATTCAGTATGTGGGCTTGGAAAACGACTGCTAATACTGATCTGTCCAGTGCTGACGGCAAACTGGCTGCTGTTGTGTTTCTAATTAGAGAGATCAAAAAGGTATCCTTACATAATTTTAACATTTTCTGCTAATATGAACCATGTTGATGTTGTGTGGTTCATTATCTTCTATCACACAGTCCTTGAAAACATGCCTCAAGCTTATAAACAATAGACATAAGCTTTGTCTGCTACAAGCACAAATGTGTATGATGCAGGCTCAACCGAACTTGCATTACACTACTTTTGTGCTGCTGAATGTCCTTGTGGTGTCTGAATGCCCTTTGGGAATAAATTCCAGTGGAAGACTTTGGCAGATCAGTTAACTTTTAATTATGTAAACTCCTATTCATAAAACCCCGGCCTGATGGTATTATTTACTATTTCCATTGAAAGTGTATACAAACTATATTAAGTGACAAGAAAGAAAAAAAAATCTGATAACTGGCGCTGGACTTGTATTTCTACATTATGCTCTGATCTTCTGACCTGCTGTAGTGAGGTAAGGTGAGATATGTTTCCTTGACATAGAACTCTAGTGATGAGAGCAAAGTGGGGACAGATCTGAGATAAGTATAGCTCCACATTCGATCTGCGTGGGAAAAGGCCACTTTCTACAGGGTTGCTTTTGTCTTCTATAATTGTTCATGTTTTCTGGGTATGAACGTAATTTGTTAAGCCTAAGCATGTTCCACTAGTTTCATATAACGGACATGGGTCCTTTGGAAAGGTGTCGGCACGTGTCACGTATGTGGCCCCTTCTGCACGTGCCACGTATGTGGCCCCTTCTGCACGTGCCACGTATGTGGCCCCTTCTGCACGTGTCACGTATGTGGCCCCTAGTCCAATGTTAGCACCATTTCTGGATTTGCTGCACCTGCTGTGTGCCCTTTCTTGCTTGTTTCCATAGTAATCAAGATTCATGATGCTTCATTATCACATTTACTGTCTTTCGATTTCACACAAACCCACACATCCCCATTTAGTAATTATTGACAGTATACTGGTTTCTTGCCATTTTTTAATTTTATATCTTTAATTTATTCTTGAATTATCTAATTATATATTTAATTATATAATAATAAATATAATTTATTTATAATTTCTGGCTTCATGTTTACAGTATATTATGTTAAAATATATCTATCATTTATTTCATAAAGAGTTTAATTACATGGTAATTATTTCAGCTTGTCTTTACACTGTAACAAATATGATATTAATATAATAAATATAATAAATATTTGAAAAATATTACCTTTTGTTTATTTTATTTTTTGTTTCTTTTGTTTATGTTTTTTTTCTTTTGTTAGCCCAAAGTACCAGCATAAGCGACCACACAATAACATGATTCTTTAGTACCACAGTTATAGTGAGAGTCTTTTGTGCCCTTGGATAAGGGAGACTGAAGCTCTTCCCGCAGCATCCTTTGTTTAACAGTTGCATTTAGAATTCAAAACTACACTTTAAAGACTGCGCACTGTGGATGGAGAGGTAAAGGACACCATCAGAGCTGCCCAGCAGAGCACAATAAAAAAGGCAGAAGGGACATCTGAACTTAATGAATGTAATAGCGCCACAGCATCCAAATAATTCCATCATATCCCTCAGTGTTGAATAGCACCAGCCAATCAGCTCACTCTGTGGTGCATGATCCCACCTACCTTCCCCTGCAGCAAGCAACCCCGTTGACCTCTCCCTGCCTTCTGTGTCGCCCCTACTGTTCCATTTAGACAGCAGCTCCTCACATCCGAATGTGGAATCAGACAGCAACTGCAAACAGGATGGAGAGGAGTGGAGTTCTCTGAAGCACCGAATATGTCTCTATTATTATGTACATCCACTGTTCACCACAGTCACTCAGCAGTCTTTGCTCATCTCCAAACTGCTGCTCAGTATAGTCATGCCAGTACCCGACCATCTCAAATAGCCATGGGATTTACACTGGTAGGCAATGTATTTAAACACTATTTTTACTGATAAGTAAAAGTAGTAAAATAATGTAAATTCCAAGATAGAATGTGATATAAATGGTATTTATATCATGGCAAATTGATACCCTACCACCCCCACACATTCATGTGCTGAGTGGTTGGGGGGGGAGAGACTCTCAAACAAAGAAATAGCCCACACTGCTGATACAGAAGGCCCAGCTGTGATGGTGGAGCCATGGGAATGAGAGCTGGTGGAGTTCAAGGTCATCTCCAGCACTCAGCCACTAGGGCCACGTTGCCAGTTCCCGCCACTGCCTTCAGACTCTCAAGGGTTCCTCCCTGGGACAAGGGAGGGACTAGCCGGCTGATTCCATTGATGTTCAGCATGTGTCCCAAGCACTGCAGTGTCATAATGCAGCTTAAGGTTCTGAAAAGGGGTAAAGAAAAACAAAGTGAGTTAGTCTTGGATTTGTGCGCATTATTTTTGATTACTTTGTCAGCTAATGTGACTATTGATCCCACTGAGCAAATGTATTTTAGGACAGCGACTGGAGAAAATGGGGATTATGGTTGACAAATGATATTTTAGTTAATTGGACAATAAAAAAGGCAAAAAGTACTTTCAAAATTATACAAATTATTTTTTAAAGGTGAACATGACTAAATCTGTTGATTGCATGTAGTGTTTTTGTACAGATATAGAAGTATTATTGCCATTTCAGTTTCGTCTCTGTGACATAGAGAAGATGAGATATTTTCTTGCTATTCTCCTTTAGATAAAGCTCAGGGCCACCCATCATCCCACGAAACTAAACACAATCAAGTCTGACATATTTCAGCTTTGGTTGGATACAAATCAGTAAGACAATGGTAGAGAGTTTTGATGTGCTCTCCGCCCAGTTTAAAACTGAAACTTCCCACATTCTGTGTGCCTTTCAAAGTCCTTTGTAAGAGGAAGAGGATGAATGGAGTGTACGAGAGGATAAAGCTAGTTTAATTTGAAAATCTCACCGGCACATTAGATGGTGTGGGCTCATTGTGAGCAGAGGTCGACCTTGCGGTTTCCTATGGTTTGAAGCTAATTGTTTTCGTCAGGACGGGCATCATCTGCGAGTCCACCAGCGTCCCACCAGCAAGGCTCCAGTAACTGAGCCAGGCTGTGTAGAATGGGCCCACTTTGTAGCAACACAGCAGGCTCAAACACCACCTATTCTGCTCCTCAAACTGTCATGCATAACAACTTTATTGTGCTAAATTAAACTTGAAAGCAAGCAAAGACCGAGGGATAGAGAGGGTATGAGAACAGAGTGCTGGCAGTGCTGTAAAAAGGGAGTCTTGGAAAACCAAGCTTGAATAAGGAATAAAAGACGAGGCCCTAGGAACCCAGCATATTGTTTCATTCTGGAGTATGATTCCCATACTAGGGGATGCAGCATGATGGACATGGTGAATGGGACCTACATTTATTTAAATTTCATTTATTTTTGTAATTAAACTTTTGCTTTTAGAGGGTCTCAGACATCTTGGTTTCATAAAAATGTCACTTCATTGTTTGATGATTTATGAAAATGAATCTGCAAGTACCAGTGGAGTTATTTGTGGTCAGCTTGGCAAAACGGTGTTAGCCATTCTTTCTGATCCCCAGAAAGAATTGCAAGTGTGGGAAAAAGTCATTTTTAATACCTCTGCTTTTTTTCCTGGTCGTGACCTTCTCTACCAGCATAATGAATTACATAACTTTCTTTTTATATTAAAAATAAAAAAGATAAAGGCCCTAGGTTCAACTGCTGGTCTACACAGTGTTTCTCATTGTGTTCTCTGCTGGTCTGCTAATACCCATCATTAGCTCCATGGATCATGTCCTCACCCTGATCACCTGGAGGGAAGAGTTCACCAATCGCGTTAACTTAGACAGAAGCGTGATCTCTGAGAATGGCGGCCACAAATCTGATACCTGTCTGCAGTTCTGCAAAGAATCAACAAAGGCTTAACGCTACCCATTATATCCCAGTCTGCTTCCCACGAAAGACCTGTAGTACAAAAAAGTGTATCAGATTTACTGCCCGAGCAGATTTAGACAATTTTTACATACTTTTTAATTTTTAAATGAATGTATTATCTAAATCTATACAATACGTATACCTCCAGAAATGTATGCACTCTTGCATTAAAAGCCTTCACATAATTTCTTGATTGGCTTGTATTTTTTGTATGTTTACTGCATTGTACTATTTCTCTTCATGTTTACTTTAACTTCTTGGAAAATAGCAAAATGTACTTAGCTAGTTTATGTAGAACGTTTATAATGGTTTAAGCAGACAGTACTTAGCAGGACTATAACCACCTAGAAAATGGTATTCTTTTCTAAAACAGAATGCAGAATTTTGGAGGGAAAATCCCTCTTAGCTCAGCCTCTTGCTGTAAAACAAAATTCCAGGTAAAGTACTTATGCTTAGACCGAGTTTTAACACTCGCCATTATTTTGCTGTAACCAGACTCCCTACCAAAGGGTTTGATCTTCTGTTTGGAGATGAAAGGGTTTTCCTGGCAGAGATAAACTTGAGTCAAAGGACAGGCTTTCCTCTTGTGTACCTGTTGCAATGAGATTGTCTGTCTGGAACTCAGGTGTGAACAAAAGAGCTTGATGGCTAATAGTAGGTGATTACAGGAATGAAGAAATATCAAAATAGTGTATCTATGTTTTATATATTGCTTAACAGGACTTTGTATATATTTTTTCTTTAATGAATTTTATCTGTTCCAGTTTTTTCAAGTTTTAGGACTGCAGAATTTTCTAGCCCCAATCCTTATAGTAGTACTTTATTTATTTATTTAGCAAATGCTGTTAACAAAAGCAACATAAAGTAGGGTCCAGCAGGCCCCGAAGCAACTACAGCTTAAGGCTAGGGCTACCATTTTTGGTGAGATGAAACAGAGGATGTGTCCAAAGATCAACATTTTGATGAGATTTCATGTTTATCATCAATCAGGTAGTGCTACCCTTATGAATATTCACGAGTTTTCCCTGTAAAACGAAAATTTGCATCTGTGAAAACCCAGATTTATAGCCATATAGTTAGGTCTAGTTTTACAATCTACACACAATTGACACAATATATTTCTATACAAGTCTTTTTCAACAAATGTTTCAAAACGCTAAGCTGAAGTTTGTTAAACTGCAAGCAAACGATATTGACTGTTCATGAAAAAACAAACATAAAGTGTCAAAGTGCCAGTGTTTGCTGGAAGTTGACGTCACTCTTGAGCAGCGCGACATTTAGGGACATATCTATCATTTAATTTTTCTAGTAATGAGCCTTGCCACTGAGTGACATTCCGTATATATTGAAAGTTGGTGCCTTTTCCTTCACTTGATATTCTACTGTATCTTGCAACATTGGGTCATATGGATTGCAGCGCTTAACTCAGACAAACTGCTAATTTTTTAAAAACCGCCCAGATGCCAGGACAGGGGCCCAAGAAGAGGATGTTTCCAGGGAAACCCAGACATATGGTAACCCTATTTACAGTAAGGGCTTTGCTTAAGGCCCAGTGGTGAAAATCCTCTGGTGGCAGCCTTCTGAGGATAAAGTGTATGAACCTGCTTTCCATTTACTATTTTCACTGAGTTTAACATAAAGTTATAGAAATGTAGGAGTAGTGTTTTGCTTTCCCTCTCTTTTTCTAGTAATGCTTTAATATGTGCAATGTGTTTTTTCTGTTTTGATGACAATGGGCACATTACTCTACTGGACAATGAAAATGTCCCACTTTGTGTCTCATAGTTTAAAAAAGAAATGGATAGACTCTTTGCCCTGCTTATGTAACGTGTCACCATGATTTCCAAGAACCTGGCAGATTGACACATTAGCTTCCATTCTCATTTTTGTATTCGTACAGACATTACCAAGAGTAAAGCATTCGGTCATCCCATTTAACAACAAAGCTTTGCCAAACTAAGACACAACTAATGTAGCCGCCTTTTTAGGAAAGAAAAGTTTCCATCAAATAGATTTGCCTGTGATACCTTGAGCATTACAGCTTGCAAAAATAGTATGAATATTAAAAAAATGTATGCGATAATTTCTGTTGTGATAAACGTACTGCATTTACATGAGAATAATTACCACATCGAATTTGCTGTCCAGTGGCTATGGGTTTTTTATATGGGGTTAGCACAAGCACAGAATGCTGTTATTTTAAAGAGAGAGAGAGAAAGAGAGAGAGAAAGGAAAGAAACAAACTAATGAATGAAATGGGATAGAAGCAAGAAGTTCAACTCTTTATTTTCTTTTTTTCAGCATCAGTCAGACAGTGTAATTTGTGTTGCAGGATGTGCAACGGAAATACAATCTATTTGAGTAAGATCCCAAATTTTGTTTAAATTTCAAATTTATTGATGCTATTTTGCTAATAATTTTGTTAGTAGTTTTCTATTATTAATACTTTATGTGGTATGTACATTGTAATTGTATTGTATTAAAATTTTGTATTAAAAATTGCTTTCATATTTTTAAGACATACTTAATACTTTTATATACTTAAATACTGAAATATTTTTAAGACATATACTCATGACTTTTTTCATCGCAAAGAACACTCTGAAACTGTTGCAATCCACAAAATCCATCTGTACAGTATGTCTAAATAATTGCAATTGCATTAAACACATGATTTCCCAACATCTCACTGGTAACATATTTTGAAGCTCATACTTTACAAACATTGTAAAATTTTACTACTCCAAAGGCTGACCATTATGATGCACCATGAAGGTTTTTCTAGTGCATTATAGATGAGAGCTTCATAGAGCATTCATAATCCAAAATAAAAATATATAATAAAAATATTATATAGCAATATCTTATGCCTTTTTATAAATAGCCACGTTTGTAAAACTTTGTAAATGCAATATAATGCTTTAAGAAGGTATCTATAGTGCATTATGATGACTGCTTTAAAAATCTTTATACATTGCCTGTAATTGTTTATTAATGATTTATAAAGTGTTACAACCTAATTAATAACCTGATAATAAACCATTCATAATTGCTTTATAACAATAGTCTTATTTTAAAGTGGTAACAATTGATGAATGCCTATTTTCCCTGTACCACTTCCTATGAAGACAGGAAGGAGGGCTAAAAGTGTATTTAAATTTAATGAGAAGCTTTAACAACGTATCCAGCCAGAGAGGGTCAGCAGACTCAGTGTCTGCCTTACAGAGCAGCATCATGTGCTTCTGATGGTGTGTGTGTCTCAGAGTATCCATGACAACGGTCAAGCATGCCAAGGATATACCAATGCTATTCTGCTAAGGGCAAAGGGAGGTATTTATAGGATGCAGAATGAATTATAATGATTACAAATTATTTACATTTTATGTCTTATCTGTTTTATCCACACGGTTGGTAGCCACAGTATTTTTAACATTTCATCATATCACATTATGCATTTGGTATATTTTTAATGTTTATCACATTTTATGATCATCTAAAAAGATGAAAATCAAGAATGGGTGAAAAGAGGAAATGAGAGCATTTCATCAAGCAAAAGGATTAAGCCAGCATATAATAATAATAATAATAATAATAATAATAATAATAATAATAATAATAATAATAATGCCCAACAACCTTGCACTGCATAAATGGATATGGAAAATAGATGAATGTATAATGAAAATGATGAAAATCAAGAATGGGTGAAAAGAGGAAATGAGAGCATTTCATCAAGCAAAAGGATTAAGCCAGCATATAATAATAATAATAATAATAATAATAATAATAATAATAATAATAATAATAATAATGCCCAACAACCTTGCACTGCATAAATGGATATGGAAAATAGATGAATGTATAATGAAGCTTTATGCCAAACAACCAGAAACTGCTAAATCATAGACAAGAGTGAATGGATGAATGTCCATATTTGGAAGTCAGGATTTGTGTTAAATTAGTTCACTCAATCCAATTTGCAAATATAATGGTTTATCTGTTTTTATCCTCAATTATAAATATTCAAAATGCACCTTTCACTCATAATTAGTTGACCCTGAATGGGTCTAAGAGCCTCACATACACTGTTGTGCATGACCTTGCTGTCTGCTTAACACCATCTATAACAGCGCTGGTATTACACACTTATGAGGTACCTTGGTGTCTCAGTGAGTAGCACTGTTGCCTCACCCCTCCTAGGTTTGGCATTTGGATCCAACATCCCAGGCCTTATAGAATCATCACAAAGGATTTCATGTTTATCTAGATAACTTGTCAGATTTCAAGGTAGTTTGTGCTAAATATAAGTGAAAGAAGACAAAGTCCATTTAAATCTGACAAGTTATTAGAATTTAGAATTAGAATTTAGTGATCAGTGGTCATTGTTAACACACCACAGCAAAGCACACAGTGCGCAACAACGAAATGTGTCCTCTGCATTTGCCCATATGTGACTTTCGTGACATAGCAGGGGGCAGCTAATTCAGCGCCCAGGGAGCAAAGTTTGGGGACGGCACTTTGCTCAGGGTACCTCAGCCCTTTGTGTATGTTTATCTAGCCCTTTGTATATGTGGAATTTCCATGTTCTCATTATGTGTCTGTACCCTGTGACAGACTGGTTTGCTTTGTAACCTGTCCCCTATTTTGCCTGGGAAAAGGTCCATGACAATGAACAATCAGTGTTGTTGCTATTATTTATAGAGTAGGTTCATGTTAATCAAGGATGGCTTTGTGGCTCCATGAATTGTTTATTTGCCTCACGTTGCCAGAGTTGGATGTTTTAGTTCTACTTTGGTTTGTGTGTTTGTAAGATTGGGCCGGGCAGTTAATCAAATTTTAATCTGTTATGATTTTGGGTTTTGATGATTATCGAGACAAAGTTATTATTGTGCCACATTTCCAGCCCCTTTTTATTTGTTTCTCAATTGAATTATATTTAGAGTTCAAGGAAATCTCCTGTTAAAAAAAACTATTTTTAAAATAAAGTTCAGTAAAAGCATGGTATTTCCAAAGTGAACGAGTGATCATGGTAAATAATCATGATCTCAGTATTGACCAAAACAATCATGATGATTTTTGCCATAATGTCGCAGCCCTACTGTACAGTTTGCAAGTCCTCCTTAGGTGCCAGTTCCAGATCTGTCTCAACCAGGAACATTTGTAGCCCCTGGCCACTTTCTTGTGTCATTTTCACATCACAGAACAGGAATTGTGACCCTTATACTAAATATGCATGGAAGACGCAGTCCTTGGGTTAAACTTCTCACATAATTTCTCACAAAAACAATACAACTACACAAAAGCAATGGAGTATAAATAAGTTGTTTTGTTAGTTATTTGTTAGTAACTGGGGGGATCGATTGCGATCAAAATGAGATACAGCCTTTTATTTATAATTTAATTTGGCCGGCATGGCCTGTTCATGATTCTTATTAAATCTGGGCAGTAGATTGATCTTACGTTTTCTACAGAGTAAAAAAAAAAATGTAATGTTGTCCCACTAATAAATGGCAGCACATTTCACCTACAGCATCAGTGAATATTAGACAAAAATTAAAAGATTGTCTGTATATGTCTGCCCTGCGATAAGCTTGCATCAACACAGGGATGTGTCCTGTTGTGCAAGCCCCCTCCAACCAGGATCACGGTGTGTGGTTAGAAGATCGATGAAATATATAACTGATTAATAGTGCAGATTTTCTTTCCAAATAACATGCAGGTTCGAAGTCTGTTATTAATCTATCTTTAAAAACAGCTGGCCCTGAACTGGGTGACGGAGGAAGGTTCAGGAAGCACAAGGCAGAGGTATATGATACCCTAGATGGGATGTTGCAGTGGATGGGAACATGCTCAGAAACAGATGGTGATTTACCTGTCGGCATGTTGTTGGACTTGGGGGGGGCTGGAGTACCCTTAGGAAACTGTAAGAAACATGGGGGAAGTACTCAAAAATATTTAATTTATAAAGCCAGGCATCTGTTTCACATTTAAGATTTAATATGTTTATAGCAATGCCCATACTGTTTATATTGCAAATAGGCTCTATGATGTACTGCACTTCATGACCAGTGAAACCTTTCATTGCTAGTTTAGCATTATTTTAACCCCATTGCCAAAGGCAGTGGAGCAAAGAGATCTTGGAAAATGGAGAAATATAAGTGGGGCATATCAATAATAATAACAATAATAATAATAATAATAACAATAATAATAATAATAATAATAATAATAATAATAATAATAATAATAATAATAATAGGGGCGGCATGGTGGTGCAGTG
>JAABNY020000039.1:24110288-24131689 GCA_015164015.2 Brevimyrus niger
ATAGATAGATAGATAGATAGATAGATAGATAGATAGATAGATAGATAGATAGATAGATAGATAGATAGATATGTTTGCCATGCTTAAATTAGAACAATTTCAGGATACATACATACATGCATACATACATGTATATAACCCAGTTTAGATTCCCCATTGCCTTGACTGGAGGTTAGGCATGCTTGAGCGGTTTTCACGTTCAAGTTAGAGAACAATCCCCAGGCCCGTTCATCCCAACCCCCCATTTTTTCTCAGACTCTCCTCAGTTTTGTTGATATTCAAACATTTCAATTCAGAGGGCCGAAGTCTGCAGCTGCCTGTCTTGCTTGGGTGAATAGAGGGGACTTTTTTGAGGTGTGGGGGCAGGGAGCTGTGAATGGTTTCCCAATAAGAGATGAGGCATATTGAAAACTATATTAAATTACCCTGATTAACAATTTAGCCACGAACAGGGATGCTGTGGAGGATCTCTATAGGCAGGCCTGGGGGCTATTCATCCTGGGAACTCCGGGGTCAAAAGGTTCCCCAAGTTCACAGGCTCTGGGTCTTTGTTATGCTAACACACAATCTCAAATCAGCTGCCTAGTGGAGTGTGAAACAGGAATGATTCCTGAGAACTTTCAGTAAGTTGTCATCCTGTGTTCCCCAAACACTATGCTGAAGCTTGTTCTTAAGTATGAAACTTTTTATACAAGGATGGGGCCTGGGGGTTGGGTGGAAAACAAAACAAACGTGGTTGTAGTGAATAGTTTTTCCTGCTCTGAGCAACCAAGTCATTGACTCCCTCTACTTTGTAATTCAGTAAGAATTTCAAGGAAGATTGTTTTAAACTCTAAAGCATAACAATAATATAATGACAAAATTAGTTGAAATATGGAAGAAGAATCCTTGAGAACAAAATTTAAATAAAGCGAAAATCAAGGATAAACCATAAAAAAATGATACTAAAAATGTACTTTTAAACACTGAAACAAGAATAGATCACAGCGATCATATTTCTGTAGATTTATTGTTAAATTATTGGCCATCAATATAGATTTTTTTCACATATATCACACATGTATAAGTTCTACACCAATTTGACATCCAACCATCTGCTATAGTTCCACTAGATGAAAGGCACAAACTTAGCGGATAATAGTGCGTTATAAAACAAGCAGATTAAAAAAAATTGACTCCACAGACATTTATTCTCCATCAGATTCATGGTGTCTTGTATTTGTAAAACCCCAAACTTCTGACTATTATTTATCTATCATAAAGCACAAAAATTACAGAATGTCAGGATGATTAAACAAATATTAATAAATAGGCCTAATTCAAAAGGTTTGGGCCTATCAGAAGTCACTGGGGAGAGGTAATCAATACACGTTAACAAGCAAGGAATGATAAGATAACATATATGTTAGGTCAAATGTCAAACACCGGTCAAACACTCTTAACCCATAGGTCATGGTGTTAACATGGTCCTGGGGGATTTCGCTCAGAACTGTACTATGCTTAGTTTTTAAAACTAAGCTAATTTTTGAAAATAATTAGGTGAATCAATACTGCAACTGCAACCTTCATTACTAACATTACACCCCCTTTTAACTTGTGCATATTTACAGTCATAAAATGTAAATACAATTAATCCTTTAAAGCGCATGTACACACGTGGGCAATAACATACCTTATGTAACATACCATGTGATGACTTTGAATATCATTTAAAAATGTCTGACATAACTTAGTGATTTTTATTAAGGAAAGGTAATGAAAATTTGAAACTCATTTTCATATATTTTGTCATGAAAGATGACATTTCTAGACCGATTAGAAGGAGATAGATTCTGTTATGTCCTACTCTTAGAGATTCAGCAACAGGGATATTAATGGAATTTCATTTTGGTGTTCTGGTGTTGTAGATTTCATCAATGGAATGGCAAGCATAACATAAGATGAACTCAAATAGTTTTAATATATCTAAATCAATACAATAAAAAACAATATTTTGCTAAATGATCACAAGCAATACATTGCTTATGCAATATATCCAACATTATAAATGATAATTTACCTAACTTGTTTTTATAACAAAATAAATCTTGTGGCTTTATGTTTGTTGGAGCTTGGTTTTCTTATTTTAAGAGGTTTAATTTGTTATTAGAAAACAGTACCACAGAAGGTTTTGTGAAATACAGTAAATAAATAAACAAACAAGTCAGCAAATGCCAAGCAATTCACCACCATTAACTTTTACAGAGGGATCCGTCTGTGATGAACAATGTTGGGATCTACCAATAAATGACAAAGACAACTGAGCGACAACACTTGAAATGTCTGCACTCCTCCCCATTCATTAGGCAAGCCCTCCACTGAGCCCTCAGGTTAGGGCACAGAGGGTGGAGAGGTGTGAGAGTTCTCAGCAGGGATCAGACTGCCTCAATAGGCCCACAAAGCATCCCACTCAGGCTCTGCCCATCCTGTTTCAGCTTTCTACAGCAGCCATTGAAAATGCTAAAGCTCCAAGCAGTTAAAAGAACAATGAGATGTTCTTGTTATTGTATTACCCATTGCTTCTGAATGCTCCAAGCACACATATATAAAACAGATTTGTATTTAGTAGTATTTAGGTTTAATCCATTCTACCAGATGAGGAAAAAACAATCACACAATTGAAATTAAGTTAAAATGTATTAAAATAGTGCAACAGAAGAGGCAAACAGTACAACCCAACCCCAAAGCTTAAAATATGACTTTATAAAACCAGTTTCAATTAAAAAAAAACTTTTATTTCAGAAAAATAACATAGGAATTAAAAAGACAACATTTTGAATAGATAGAAGAATTTCTTCAGCAGTATAGGACAATGATGTCAGCAATACGTATTTATTATTTTTGAATTAGCATAAACTTCCATAACAATTTATACAAAAGGTAAAAATAAATACAAAACCTAATAGACCTGTGTCTATTCATGTGGTATGTATAAGTTGTGATTATTTCACACAAATCATTGTAGACATCATTATATATAAGTACATAGCCCTACACAGACACTCACATACAATATATTGGCAAAAGTATTGGGACACCTGCCTTTACACACACATGAACTTTAATGAAATCCCATTCTTAATACATAGGCTTTAATATGGAGTTGACCCACCATTTGCAGCTACTGTATAACAGCTTCAGCTCTTCTGTGAAGGCTGTCCACAAGGTTTTTTATGAAAATTTTGACCATACTTCCAGTAACAAATTTGTGAGGTCAGGCACTGATGTTAAACGAGAAGGCCTGGCTCACAGTCTCCGCTCTGCAAGGCAAGTACTGTTCTCCTGGCAATCAGCAAACCCAGACTTGTCCATCGGATTGCCAGAGAAGCATGATTCTTCACTACAGAGAACACGTCTCCACTGCTCAAGAGTCCATTGTCGGCATGATTTACACCACTGCATCTGATGCTTTGCATTGCGCTTTGCATAGCATTTGGTGACCATGGAAACCCATTCCTTGAAGTTCTCTACATACTGTTCTTGAGCTAATCTGAAGGCCACATGAAGTTTGGAGGTCTGTAGCAATTGACTCCGCAGACAGTGGGCAACTTCTGCACACTGTGTACCTCAGCATGCGCTTTCCCCACTTTGTGATTTTACGTGGCCTACGACTTTGTGGCTGAGTTGCCAATTACCTCCACTTTGTCATAATACCACTATTGACTATGGAATATTGTTGGTTCATTTGCATATTTATTGTGCCAGCAGGGTGCGTGTGTCCCAGCATACTCCGCAAGTAATTGTAAATAGCCCCTTGTGTGTATTTGTTGTTGATAAGTTGTATTTCCCTATTGTTGCATGTGCGATTGAGTTCAATTTTGCCTTGTGCCCCCAGTCCAGTCACGTGTTTCTTGATTTCTTGGTTCCTTTGTGGTCTGGTCTCTGTCCCTTCTGTTTGGTTACGGGTCTTGACTGTCCTATCACAACTATCACAAACTGAATTATTGCAAAGGTGGCATTCTATGACAGTATCATGCTTGAATTCACTGAGCACTTCAGAATGACCAATTATTTCACAAGTGTTTGTAAACCTGATGCATAGCTAGGGGCTTGGTTTTATACATCTGTTGCAGTGGGTCTGAATGAAACACCGGAATTCAATGATTAAGAGGTATGTCCCAATACTTTTGCCCATATGCTGTAGCTTTTTTCAGTTCAGAGTGAACCAATGTATATAAAAATATCATGTTGATGGATAGCAGAAATTTCAATTGATGAAAACAGAAACAAATATATCAGATATGGGACATTTGGCTAGCAGAGTTGATCCCAAAACTGAAAATAGATGAGTGGAGTGAGATCTGAAATACAACAAAAAATGAACTCTTGTCCACTAGACCCAATCCCCACTCAACTTCTTAAATAATCCCTGGGAGTTCTGGCAAGACCTATAACTGCTATAATGAATGCTTCCCTGTCTTCAGGCAATGTGCCTGACCAATTTAAAGCAGCAATAATGAGACCACTACCGAAGAAACCAAGTTTGGATCCACAGGAGCTCAGCAATTATAGATCTGCCTCTATTGTGCCATTTTTGTCCAAAGTTCTGGAGAAGACAGCCACCGCTCAAGTTCAATCACACTTGGAGACACACAACATACTGGATAGATTCTAGCCGGGCTTCTCAGTGGGATAAAGCACTGAAACTGTCTCATCTAAAGTCATGAATGACGTAACAATGGCAACTGATGCTGACAATAGTACTGTGCTAATGTTTGTGGACCTCTGATACGGCTGACCATTATAATATTTACATACATAAATATTTAACATTTACAAAGACTTAAATTTGATGTTGGGTAGTGTGGAATGGTGTTGAAGTGGATTAAATGCTATTTGAGTAATTGATATTAATATGTTTAAGTGTCGAATACCTATACTCTGTTGTCTATATCATCATTCAAATATGGAGTACCACAGGGATCAGTTCTTTGTCCTTTATTGTTGTCTCTCTACATGCTGCCATTAGGTAAGATAATGAGAAAACATAATGTTAATTGTCATTCCTATGCTGGAGATACTGCAGTATACATTTCAGTTATGGCTAATGACACCTTGTCTATTGTCACTTTAGCTAATTATTTTAACAAAGTAAAGGCCTGGATAGGTATAAACTTTTTATCATAAATGTGCAGAAAACTGAGGTTCTGTTGTCTGCGGGTAGGAATATTATAATCTCCGTACTCCACTCTGACAGGCTGAACTTTTCCTTCAGCAGCTCAGCTTGTAACCTTACATACAAGCCTCTCATTCAAATCAAATGTGGATGCAGCATGAAAGGTGTGCTTCCTACAGCTATGTAACATTGCCAGACTAAGATGATTTCTTACTATTCAAGACACTGGGAAATTAATACATGCCTTTGTATACAGTAGGTTAGACTACTGTAATGCTGTATTATATGGGAGCATACACTGCACATTATACACCTTACTGCGTGTTCAAAATGCAGCAGCTTGAATTGTCATCAGGAGCAGGACGTCTGAACACTTTCTGTTAGGTTCAGAACTGACTTCAGAGTTCTCCTATTTACATATAAGGCACTTAAAGGTCTAGCACCTGTCCACCTAACAGAATTACTTCAAGTTAATAAGCAACATCATGTGCTCAGATCAGAGAACGCCGGTTTCCTTGTCATTCCACATATAAATGTATAAATAATATAAATTAGCAACAGTTGGTGGTGAAGTATGTTGCTATAGGACGCCAATGATGTGGAATGGTTTGCCAGTCTATGTTCGGAATGCCAGGTGGGTCTCAGTCTTTAAATCTCAACTGATGACCTATTACTTCAGTTTAGCTTACCCTCAACTTAACACATAATACACTGTAACTATGGCTGCTAGTGCTGCTCTACATGCCATTTTTATCTATTATGCATATCCGTTATGTGACTATGCATGTTCTGACTGCCCATGCGCTCTGCTTTCCTTCCCATAAGTTCCGGATAGCATAAAGGACACCATCTGAGCTGGTGTCCTGGTTCAGTCCCATGGAAGGGTGACATTGTGAATGCGACTTACGAACTATAACATCATGGGTGCATCCTTCAATCTGCCACCCTATACAGGCCAGCATGGAAAACTGACTCATTGATGGACTGTGGCTTTGACCTTAATCATAGTTTACACTTTGCTTTTAGCAAGCAAGCCCACTCTTCCTTTTTCAAATATGTTAGCATGCCCTGCAGGGGGTCAGTGTGCCAGTTGGCCTTGTGCCCCCAGAATTTTTGGTTCCTCTCCATCTGGCTTTCTTTATGTTCTTTTTTTCTCTCCTTTCTCCTGTTTTTCTATTATTCTGTCTTAATGATGTTGTATCACAACCCACCTGTGTAAAACGCCTTGGCACAACTCCAACCAAAATTACACCTAAATATGTTCACGGTTCGACTCCTGATACTCAGATCAAGTTGTAGGTCAAACTGGTTTGTTCGACTTTCAAGAAATTCGAGTTCTAGTGAGTTCAAGAACCGAGGTACCACTGTACTGCCAATAGTTAGATGTCCTACAAAAACATGCCTTATTTATCACTGAAGGCATTCATGTATAGTGGTACCTCAGAACTCAAACCTAATCCGTTCAGAACTACGGATAAAATCCTAAAAAGTTCGAGTTCTGATCAAATTTTCCCCATTAGAAATAATGGAAAACCAATTAATTGATTCCTGGTCCCAAAACATTTTTGCATTTAAACACTAAATTAACTGGATAAAACAAGAAGTGCATATACTGTACTAACATCTAAGCACATTTATCAAAACAGTAATTTGTAAAGTTAGAAAATTAATGTATCCAATCAATGTATCCTGCCCCGAACATCCACTACTTTTGTGTGCCACGCCCCCTCGTTAACCCCTTGTCGAATCCCTGTGACTAATGCTTGTTGTCATTAGTCTTCTGTATTTAGTCCGCCTTTCAGTTTGTTTCCCCAGTCCGGTCATTGTATTGTCCATCTGGTTTTGCCTGCCTTACCTGTAAGTTAACCCCGTATTCCCCGATACCCTGACATCTGTACCTTTGTTTCCGTTCCGTCCTCGCTCGGCCCAACGATGTTATTATAATTAAACGTATTAATGTTTTGTTCTTGATAATTATTTTAATATTAATAAATCTTTATTTTGAAATGTATTTTATTATATAATAATTACTGTTACTGTCTACCATTGTCAAAATGTTTTTTTACTGTCTAAATATATGTATTCAGTTAGTATAAGCATGCACGATGCTATCACAGCCAAAGCGAGGCTGAGACTGAAGTATTATCCTTTGTTTTCGCTGAGAGCATGACTCATTTCCTCGTGCATAGAAGTTATCTTAGATCGGAGAGCACAATTTGACTTCTGAGATTCAGATTGAGCTCTAGGTAATTTTTCTTCTAACTGGTTGGTTCGACTTTTAAGACATTCAAGTTCTAAAGAGCTGGAGAACTGAGGTACCACTGTATAGATATTTGGCAAAGTTTTCTTAATCGTCACGCACTGAGTTCTCATAACATCACTATTAAAGGATGGAAATAGTTGTAGCGGAAAGAAAGTGACTGAACACTCATGGGTGGTGGTTATCTCTGTCAGCCCCCCACTAGCTTCATTTTGCCCCTGCTTGGCTGAGGTCAGGAGGACAGAGTGAGATAAGTGTGCCCATGCTGGTTTAATTTCCCCAGCCTTGGGAGGCTCTTGCAGCCTTGCCAACGTCCCCAGAAAAAGATCAGTCGGTGTACTACCAAAATGTCCAGAACAATTTTCTAAAATTGTCTGTGAATACCAATGGCACATTTCTCTGGTTTTTAGGCGAAATATCCAGTAAATGTCATGCAGTTGTTAAAATGAACATTGTAAAAGTGTCCATTGCTTGTCAAATCGCCTTTGTTTGTAATTAATATCTCTTGTATGCCATTAGAATGATTGTTTCAGTCATCATTTAATATTGATTAGTCTGTATTAAAGTTTTATTTATCCATACTTTCTTTACCATGCATCTTCTATTGTGGTTTCATCAGCAGTTACCCGATTCTGTTTCTGTTTGAGCAACACATAATAATACTAATACTACTACTACTACTAATAATAATAATAATAATAATAACAGTGTAGCACCAGCGGAGTGCTGTCCCAGCATGCCATGCGTGCAAATTGTAAATAGCCTTTGTTGTGTTGTTGTTAATGTTAATGATAATGGTTACATTTCCTTATTGTTGTATGTGTGTTTTCCATGTGTCTTGTGTGTTCCCGGTCTGACCCCTGTGTGTATTCAGCTTATGTAAATCTCCCACCGTGTATGCATCTTACAGTTCGGTGTCTGACAACCTTGTGTCTCCTGTGTGTAATTGGTTCGGTTTGGTGGTCATTGAGTGTGCAATATAGTTCTTTTTAGGATTACCAATAAAAAGTTGTGTTCTCCCTGGCAAGCTAGTCTCCATGTTTTTCTCTGCCCCTGTGATGCCTCCGTCCACACTGGTTTCAGATGTGGGATCCCGGAAGCGATTATTTTGCCGTGACTGGAGTGGGCGCTGATTACCATCATCCGGCAAGTTTGCTCCAGCTTCATAAACCTCAAGGTTACAGAGAAGCGACGGCACCCCACGAGGGACGAGAAGCTTGTCTGCTGCTGCTGCACCAGGCTCACCACTGCCTGTGAGCTTGCACCAGAGCCTCTGGCAGATGAGCAGGGGACGCCGGGGAAAAAGTCCTCTCCATCCGGGATGCACCGGACCCGCGTGGCACGCCCGGAAGCCGCTCCTGCCCGCCCGCCAAAACCTCGGCAAAGATGACATCGCCAACCAAGGAAGGCGGACACTACAGCGGACTGTCAAGGGCTCCCTGCTCGTCAGTGATGAGAAGCCATGGCGCGACTCGGGCTGTGAGCACGACCAGCGGAGGCAGCTCCATTAGGGCAGGAGGAGGCATGCTGCAGCTGGGAGGCCCAGCTCGCTAAAGAGCCCCGCCAGCTTGACGAACAGTGGGAGCGGGACCATCACGACCGTGAGCGGCTGTGGGAGTTTGCAGAGACAGAGCGGCAGGAGCACGTATCAAAACCACATACAGAACCCTTCACTGACTTAACATTGCTGATGTCAGTTAATTCGGTTAATACTTTCACCAAATGTGTATGTTCACGGACTGTCCCCTTAAAAGTTACTATGTCATGTTAAGCACAGGGCCTCAAAGCGAAGCTGGCGGTTTGAAAGACATAAGCGCGAACACCAAGTCAGCAAGCTGGTCTCAACCCAAGCAACGTATACCAAACAAGAATGCCGTGTTCTCTGTTTAGTCACATTTTGGCTTTAGTAAAGATTACACCAAACAAAACGCAGTCAAATGTAAACACTGCAGAGGAACAATTTCAGCAACCAAAGGTAACACCACCAATTTGTTTAATCACTTGGAACACAATAACGTAATGTATGTAATAACGTAATAACGTAACGTAATGATTTTTCCCTTGTTTTTAATATGATGGGGCGCCAAATGTCAAGCGCTCATTTTCATGTACAAAATACATCCTGTGCCACAAAAAAGCCTTGTTTTATGACAAAATCAAGCAACGTCTTGCTGCATTCTGTCCACAAAAGCAAAAAGACTTCACTTTCTTTCGTGCACAGAAATAAAAAGGAATGTTTCATTTTGTGCACAGAATTGATATAAACACTTTGCATTTCATGGACAGAAGACATTCAAAATGCATTTTGTGAATGAAAGTCATGTTGTGGACAAAATCCATTTTGTGAATGAAAGAAAGTCATCTAGTGGACAAATGCACTTTCTGATTGAAAGACAGTCATTTAGTTTCAGGAACTAATTAGGAGCATAACAAGGACCCTTCTTACAATAGGCAGCTGACCAGTGATTGTCCTGTCCTGGCTGCCCATTGAGGACGCGGTCGAGTAACTGTAGCTCCCTCAGCAGTTCTAATCAACAACGATTCTACAAGGATCCACAGACAGTCTGAGACTCCTTATGTTAATCCATTCATATTCACCATTTTATTGTTGCATATTGCACACAGGTTACCCAGTATGCCTGATCTGAACTATCGGGGCAAATGTTATTCAAAGGAAAATGGCATGGTAACATAGTGCCAAGATCATTGGCTTAAAAATATAAAAAATGTAATGAAAAAAATAGTGACACTAATGGGTATATACTTTTAAATCCAAGTTAAATGTAATTACAAGCCTCTATGTATAATCAAAAATCAAATAAAAGCTGGAACTCCAGCTTTTCGTCAATGCAAGGTACTACCCCCTCCCATCACAATTTACTATGTAACTCTGCTGACACAGACTCAGTAAAATATGAAATGCATTTTGGGATCCTTTTGTGACTTAGCAAAAGATGAAATGTATTTTGTAATTTCACAAAAATAATTTCTTCCACAAAATGACTTTATTTAATTCACAAAATGCATTTTGTCCACTAAATTCTTTAATTAAAAAAATGCATTTTTTCCATGAAATGACTTTCCTTAATTCACACAATTTATTTAATCTATGAAATTACTGTCTTTAATTCACCCAAATCATTTAATCCATGGCATGAATGTGCAACAATGCATTTTGTCCACTAATCAACTTTCTTGCATTCATCAAATGCATTTTGTTTACAAAATGAATTTATCTCATTCACAAAATGGATTTTCACCACAACATGACTTTGTTTGGTCCATGAAATTCAAAGTGATGATTAATTCTGTGCACAAAATGTAATATTTATTTGGATTTTTGCGCACAAAAGAACGTAAAGTCGTTTTGCTTTTGTGGACAGAAGGCAGCAAGGCTTTACTTGACATCATTAAATAATGCTTTTTGTGTCACAGAATGTACTTTGAATATGAAAATACGCTTTTGACACTTGCACCTCATATAAAATGTGACCTTTTTCATAAGAAATTTTCTTTTCAAGCAGTGTGCTTTGATTATAACTGTTAAAAATATTTAATAAACAGCCATAAATAATAAGTGTGTTTCCTCAAGTTATTTTACAATCACAAAGACATGTACTCCCTTAGGAGAAAAATATTCCAGTATAGCATAAAATAATGTGAATTCTGAGTTAAATCAAGGTCTGCCCTAATATGAACTGAACTTGAAAAGCCAGATAAATATTGACCAACCGCCATTGTATTTTGTACAGAGGTTTGAATGCATCTTTGGCTTCTTGTGGTTCCATGGTGTGTGTGCCCAGTCACCTTACTCAGGTTGTTTTTCCTGCCTTGGGTGTTATGCCTCCTGGGGTTGGATGTAGGCTTTCCATGACTCTATATTGGACAAGCAGCTAGAAAATAAACAAATTTCTGTTATAGATTTAGAAAACCTGGCAGTTCAAAATATTGTGCTGTATGTTTTTTTTTTTGGATGGTGAACATTTATTACATTTCATTACTAAATTCCTAATAGAACATTAGCTTTTATTGGAGACCATTCTTATCTAGTTTATGACAGTTGTTTTCTGTGTGTTGCCATCCACTACAGGATTTAATTTTCTCAGCTTTGAAAAACCTAAATGCAAGTAGTATTTACGTGTTTAGTACCATTTAATACAATACCCATAGTACTCTTCTGTAACAGTGTGTCATTGTCATTAAATTTATTATTATTATTTAATCCATCGATTTGGATTCATCCTAATCCAGCACATGGTTATTGAGTATTATAATTCCATCCATCCATCCATTTCTTGTAACCACTTGTCCTATTCAGGGTTGCAGGGGGTCCAGATGTAATGATTGCACTTTTGATGCACATTTTTTTCATGCTTCCTATTTAGATCAGCTTTATGATTTTTTTTTCATTTAAATATTTGAAGAATACTTTGTGCCATTGGAGTTTTTCCAAGATGTGCAAGGTTCTATATTAATGGAATTACTGTTACCTGGCATCCGTGTTATTTGTCATCATTAAGAGTACTTCAACGTGCACAGGGCTCAGTTACACATACATTTTTTTATGTTAGTCCAGCATCGTCTGGCTCTAACCAGTACTGTACTTTTTCATTTTTTCTTTGGGTGGGAAAGACATGAAGTCCTGCTGCTGTCCCACTTACTCTAATAAGAAAGGTTTCGATTTGCAGACCAGGAGCCATTCAGCTGCACTCCCCAGGGTGTTATCTGAAGTTGTCTGTATCAGAGGAATTCCCTCTCTGCCCCAGGGATCTCATAGACAGACCCGGTTTACCAGCATGTCTTTTTAACTCTACCGTTTCAGAAAAAAAGAAGGTGGTTGTGATAACAAACAAAATACCGAAACCTGACTTTGGCCGACATGCAACACCGCAGCTCACAACTGGCGGATGAACACTAACGCACGCCGAGTCTGTTTGTAGGCTTCGGCCAAATACTATGTAAGTCTTATAAGAAAAGAGCAATGTTATTTGGCCAACAGAGGTAAATATTCATCTATAAAATATTAGATTGAAGCAACACGAATCACACATAAGTTGTGTTGTGCACAATATATTACTGATTTTAGACGGATGGCGACTTTTGTCCTCCAATTCTGTGTTATCAGTAAACCAGCAGTATAATGTGGATACATTTAATGACATGGGCAACAGTTTGTATAACTGTTCAGTTGTCACAGAGTTACTAATAAAAGTGCCACTATTTTGTGGCAGCAATTCATATTTAAAATTTTCCTAGAATACCCATTCTTTGCTGACTCTATTCTTGAATACATAATGACTGGAGTGTGATGTTGTAAGTGGCTTACGGTGTCTGATGCAATTGTTTCATAATATTTCCACTTAATTCTATGGAAATTGGATTTACTTGTCTCTAGTATTGAATTGGTTCTCTCTCGGGTATGGAAAATGTTGCACTACAACTGTAAATTGGTTTGCAAGTTCAAATTATGACAAAATGTGTAATAATTTTCAAGGAAGGGGACAGAAAAAAATGAGAATTTTCTAGTTACTCCACATGTGTTGCCTGTGTTAGAAAACTTTGGCAACACAAAATAATATCATTGTGTTTATACTCACGAAAAAACCTCTCTTAAATATAGTGGCTTTTTGTTTAAGAATATCAAAATCATGGGATCCCCCAGGTCAACATGCGGTTCAGTCTCATTTGCCGGAAATGACCATCTAACTGCCATAGCCAGGTTTTATGTGGGTATCCCTTTAGCGCTATCGAGTCACCTGAGTCTTCAGCAATGAGAATCCTGCAAGCCTGATAACCCTCAGGGAAACCTGCCACATGGCTGTAGTGCTGTAGCTGATGCCCTCACACAATGCAGGTAATGTGCCTCATTTGGGACTCATTAAGCAACCGCTCATTCAACACAAAGTCAAAACAGCAGTACTCAAGGATTCTCTGAAGGGATGTAATACAGTCAGTGCCAGGATGCAGTCAGTGGTAGACTTCTTAGGTGTAAAACCAGTCTGCTCTGGTCAGTTTTGAGAATGAGATAAGCCACGTGTCTCAATCAAAGAATGTAGACCTATATATACAGTGGTACCTCAGTTCTCAAACTCATTACAAGTCAAATTTCTTAAAAGTCAAACCAACCAGTTCGAAAAAAAATTAGCTAGAACTCAATCTGAATCTCAGAAGTCAAACCGTGAAAGCCGACTTACTGTAAGATAGCTTGTACGCGCAGGGAAATGAGTCACGTGGCACGTCTCTCAGCGGAAACAAAGGGGAACGCTTCGGTCTCAGCCTTGTATTCGCTGTGAGAGCATTGTGCATGTTTACACTACCTGAATACATATATTTAGACAGTAAAAATACATTTAAACAATGATAGACAGTAACAGAAATTATTATTATATAATAAAATACATTTCAAATTTATTATTCATTATTTTAATATTAATAACAATCCATTAATATATTTAATTTATTAGCATAATATTGTCGCAGCAAAGGCCCAGACATTAGGGTATCAGGGAATACGGGGTTTAATTACAAAAATTAATAGCCAATAGCAGCTTGTATAGTGTGAAACCATTAAAATAAAAAAGGTTTATATAAAGGTTTTCAATTAGAGTGAGGAATTATGTGGGCCAGAAATCTACATTTCATAGTTAAAATGACAGCACCCTTGTTACAGACAGCTTGTTTGATACTAATTGCCCAATATTTCCATCCTGTAAATTTTCTGCTATTATGTGTTGCAGTGATTACCTACTTTTCTGCTTATGCAGCTGTAAGGAGATTCAAAGCTCGGATTTATTTTCCACTACAATTTTTAGCAGTAGTGACTGAAACTGAGGAAGTGCTGAAGCTACCTGGCCTTCAATAAAATGCACCTTCATTCTTGCATTATGCTCGGTAAATAAAATGCTATATTGGAACATAATATACAATTAGCAAAGCTTATTCTGGTGACTGAGCCCTGGAAGATTCGCTGCCGCATTGGTAGAGCAGGATACAGAGGAAACAAAACACATGATGCAGTAACAATGCAGATGATGCCCATGAACACCACACACTTTACCTTTCTCCCCACCACCCCAATTGACCTACCTGCACTGTAAATTAAAGTACTCCTCTGGTGACTAAACAGCTTCCTCTAACGGTGGGCTTTCCTGCTTGCGGAATTTTTCATATTAAATCTGGGGACAACATTGTACTGAATTCAAATGTGTTGCTTTCTGTTGAAAAATATCTTTTGCATCAATGTGCATGTCAAACACAGTACTTATATTCATTTCCATTTTAAGTAATTTGCATAAATTTAACCCATTTTGTTCACCATCTTCTTAAGATGAACAGAGTTTGTTTTGTAAAATTTGCGAAACAACTATTGCATTTGTAGCAGTTTAAACATTCCAATAGAGAAAAGATTTTGAATGTTGAAAAATTTGCCAAGTCTATATTCTAATTAATACTTGGATGGTGTTTATATAATGAATACCAAAGTTCATTTCTTTGACAAATTAATTTGTGCAATAATTGGCAATACAAGTGAGTTGTCCTCTACAGTCCATGTATTGTGCCTATGCATTGTGGTCTACTCTCAAGCTGTCCATTTTTCCAAGGATAGATATGCTAGATAATGATATTACTGAACATGTGTTGTTTTTGAAATACAGTCCATTCATTGGTAAATTGTGAACTCTTGTCCAAAGCCCATCATTTATTTTCTTGTCATTTTCAGCTGGTTACTTCTGACACTCCCTGACACCCCAGGATTTCCTTCATCTTCTGCCCTTCTTTTCAGGTGAGGTGGTACCAGCATCCGACTGATGATAACTTGAGAAGCGTGTCGGAAAACAACAAAAAAGGTAGGAAGAAGAAAGATGGGTAGGGAGTGAGCCTGGTGCCGCAGCTGATCGATGAGCATTGTGCTTCTTTCATCAGAAGGAAATGAAAAGACGCCTTGCTTCAGACGGATCAAGAATATAACCATGTCAGGAGGAAGATGAAACTGATGCATTTAGGAGGTTTGTGTCATGTAGGGATGCAAGATGTTTGAAATTTTTATTAGTTGTGTATTTTGTGTGTTGCTTTCTGGTCATTGTGAGGTAAAAATATACTTGTATTATCCCTTTCAAGTAATACAGAGCAGAAAATTTCAAAGCATGCAATTTTTTGGGCACATGACCCTGATAAGTCCAGTAAATTACAGAAATACTAAAACACAGCTTTTTACTGTGTCCTATGGATTTTTAATTATTCAATTATTTCATTTTCACCAGATTAATTGTTCTTGAATTAATTTTTTTAATGCTTACTACCAGTTTATATTACACATCCACACCCTACATGTAAGTTTATAGGGGAAATGCTCAGCTTTTTTAATAGAGATTGGGCTTGCAGCAATAATAAATCTAACTCATCCCTACCATCAATGTGATGTTGTCAGCAAAAGGTTACATATAACATCACAATCAAAAGAAATTTAAGACGACTTGTCAAAAAAATCATCTGTGATCGGCTACAAAGTCATTTTCAGAGGCTTCGTCATAATTTTCAAGTAAAGAATGTCTGGGACATTTGTGAGTCTTCCTTGGATTATTTGTCCTGAAAGCAAAGTGTAAAACAATCTTGGGAGTCACAAAATATCCCAGAATGACAGGAGACCAGCACATCTCCATTGCATCTGTTGGGGTCAATATTTGGGCATATAACATCAGAAAACAGTGAGCAATTATGGAATAAAGGGCTAAATACCTTGGAGCAAATGGGGGTGTGGGGACCTGCTAAGGGGCCCAAGAGCAAAAGCACCCTGCTGAGCCTGGGATTTAAATTGGCAATCATTCAATCACAGACCCAGCATCCTAACCTGCTGTTCCTGGGATTTAAACTGCCAATCATCCAATCACAGGCCCAACATACTAACCTGCTAAGCCACATTCTGCCCCATGTACATGTCAAATTAATATGCTGTTTACAGTGTGTTCATATGTTTAGTTTAGCCTAGCTATGTTCCTCTAGAATCATCATTACCCATTATATCAAATATATTTCTATCGGTTTTAACTCTATGATTCTGAGTTACATCTACCACTGTCTAATCCCTTATGTTATCACTATCTAGTCACTGGATAGTATGGAAATCCCTATTCTCTTTGCATTTTTAATCAAAGGACTAGGATCAAGACTGATAATACTTTCTGTAACATTATTTCAGTGTCTAGGTTATTATGTTCTTCACACAAACAAGTTATTTTTCCATAGAGCACAGAACTCAGGTTTGTAGCAGCAGACAGTGTCTGCCATAAAGGCAGACAGATACATTCCCATGTATTAGCTGTGATAACTGTATCACACTGAAGATTTCCAATAAAGCTGGTAATCTTTCTTTTTAATCTTCAAATCTGTTTAAACCTAATGCTTTTTTGCTGTAATCTTTATTTTTGAAAACATGCCCCTGGAGTGGAAATGGAAAAATAAACAGAATTTCAAGCTTAATATTAAGCATTTTGTGAGTGCTGTATTAAACAAAGCCTAGTTTACTTGATTGCAAAGTTGTATTGTTTTCCTGATCAGATTTTGTAGTTAAGAATTTGCATGGTACATGCTGCTGATGACCTTTAGTCATAGTTTATGTAATACATTTGTCAAAAATTGTATGAACTTTTTGAATGTAAAGGGCCACAATAAAATAAAACACTAAATACTAATGATAGTAAATCTACCAATAAAATCCACCACGCTTTTCACAAAATAGCAACTCATATCATTGCCAAAAAGGCAATGAACTGTCCAATTAGTTTATGTTAAAGGCACAGATGGAGTAAAAACCAGTTAGCATAGTGAGTCCTCCTGATCAGGATTAAGAAGCTTTATTATTCTATATGTGGTACCCAAAGCTCAGAATACCCACACTGCTCTCTGGCTACACCACCTCCTGATAAAGGGCAGGGAAAACCTCTAATGTTCCTGCCTATAATGTTGCCAATTTGAAGCCTCCCCCCAAAAGGGACAATAACAGGCATATGAAATTAAAACCCAATCCACTTTATTACAAACAACTAAAATCCATTAAAACAAATATAAATGCTGCTAGGGAGGCCGGCTGACTCTCCACCCGACAGTGAGGTCAGATCAGCACGCAGCTCTCAGCTCAGGAGGCCCCCGGTGACAAAAGAAACAAACCCCACCACACGACATGCAACACAACAAGCACTACACACAAGTACCACTGCAATATACGCAAGACTTCAGACACCCACTAATACAGTGCCCCCTCAGTGCGCCCCACCCCCCAGCCACGAAGAGCAAAAGCCTGTGTGGATCTGGCCTCGTACACACAGATCTCCTGTACAACATAAGGGGAGGGGAGCAACTGGTATCCACCATCCAATATACAATGCTACGTTACAACCTTCCAAGTTGGCCGATAGCAGCAACCAGGCAACTAATAAAAGAAACCCAAACAAAAGCCCTGTCTAATGACCATAAAACAGTGGCTGGTCTGGTCCTTTGCAGAAATGCTTAATGCCCTCACAGCACATTAAGACCAAGACACGTTCCAAGGCAAAAACATAATCAACACCAAAGAGACAAGCATAGGCCTTTCTAAATCTCCCAATTATCCCAGTTACCAGAGCCTCAATGTCCATAGCTCAGCAGCTTGTCGGAGATCACTTCAAATGATAAAATTCCAAACAGTCACCACTGTATCCTCCGTGAAGAGTTACACACTGCTAGCAATCACCCTGGTTATATTAAAATCACACAAACATTCAAATTCTCAAACAAAATCCTTTCCTTAACCACAGGAAAGACAAACTCACCCCACCGTGGCAGCCTTTTATAAGTTCCAGGTAGGTCACATGACCTGGCTCATGTGGTTACCAATATGGTGTAATTACCAGTGCCATGTGACCACTCCTGCCAGTCCTTTCGGATCCCCACATATAGAGACTCCAGTTTTTTGTCACATTCATATGGTGAATATTCTACTTTAGCTAGATTCTAGCTACTTTAGCTAGATTTACTTTAGATTCCTGTTTCTCTTTTTTTTCCACAAGAACCAAGAAGTATATTACACTTCAACACATCCAGTAGTGGACAGACAACTTATAGTGGAGCATGAGAACATCACCAAATTGCATAACATGTTTCGCAGCCTCTTCTATTTTCTGGGAAATTCAGAGAAATTCTGCAATTGTGCGGGCAATCTCATGGAACAGTGGTTGCTACTGTTGCGACAGTGTGTCCCTGATGTATAAAAACAATTCTACCCAAATTTGTAGGATTTCCTGTCATGTGTTGTTGTATTGCCACATATGCATTCAGTGCAGACTCATGCAATTAAATGCACTAAATTAAAAAAAGTGAAAACCTGTTTCCATGACACAGGAAGATAAAGAGGTTGAAACCCAATGACATGGCAGTAAACATGTGCAGCCCACAGCTGCTGTGTTTTATTCTGTGTATTAGCAGTGTATTACAAGGTATTTAAGATTAAAAACTTAATCCAGTTGTGTGTTGTTAAATGGCATTAAAGATTTTTTTAACTAACTGAATTGCAACTTTTAATGTATCAAATGTATTACCTACACAACTGCAGTATTGTATTACATGTATTAATTTATGTAGTGGGCACTTTCATCCAAAGAAACATACAACTGAGAAAGCAGAATCAGCCAGTCCCTGGAGTGATTGGAGTTAAGGGCCTTGCTCAAGGGCCCAATGGTGACATTATGCTTTGACTGAGATTCCACTAAATTCCACTTTAGGCAGCATGGGGAAGAAGGCTGGGATAAAACCTGGAGGGGATGCTGGTTCATTGCAGAACTTGCAAATATGCATTTTGGGCAATTTGGTGGTACTGGTTAGCATTAATCCATAGACTGCAGAAGGAATGCCCCATAGCACCAGGACTGCATCTGCAACAGAGGTGGAATTCAAACCCCTAGTCTTGGCAATGAGATCCAGGAGCGCGACCCACTGAGCTGCAGCGTAGCAAAATGGCAAGCCGCCCCCGGAAACCTTCCTTTTTGTTTTTACTGTTATGGTGACTGATACAAACCAACACATAAAAGTGAATTTGATTAATAAATATCATGGACTCACATAAGTGTACAATATTTATAGCATTTACCTAATTATTTATTACATTTTTGAAACTTTGAAACCACATTTATTACAAGTCTATTATTTCCTCATGCTTATGAATGTTTTTACCAACTTCTTGCCCTGAGCGAAGCACATAGCCTGAGGTATGATTTTTGCAACAATGACACCAATACCAAACATTTCCCGAAAAGCTTTTATAAAAAATGGCAAAGCTTTCCACAGGCTAGAAGTGTAACAGTACAGATGTTCCATGACCTTGGGTGCAGTTGCTCACCCTGAGGAGATATTTCTTCCAGGTTTTCCACAATCTGGTTCACATGGTGTTATCCAAAGACTAGCTTTTAAACATCACTGCCTTTATATCTTGTACATAACGCCTGTAATGAGAGTGCCACTTTAAATATTTATGCACTAATAGAGACTTTTACATTGGTAAGACAAACATTTAAACCACACTTAATTTTTTACTTATGCTGACTAAAATGTTGAACAACAGTATTGATGTACAAACCTGGTGGACTGCCAGCCTTTGTGGAATAATCCTAACACTGCTCACCTTCCTTAAAGGAGGGAGGGATTAACATTAGTAATACAGGGATTGTACAACAGTGGATTTCTCACCATTACCAGTGTTTTACAATTGCTTTTGTTCTCATGTTGATGCTTTCCATCATGAAAATATGTATAATATTCTATCTTCTCACTCCATTGTTTCTTGTTCAGGACTGACTGATCTAAATTTACATAATCGATGGATAATAAGGACCACTATACTGTCATTGATTTAAACAATGCATCTTAGCTAAAACCACATCTTTTAAGGAAACATATTTTCGAGAACAAAAAAAAATGCTTCTGCCAGCCATTACAAGGACAAGGAATTCCATTAGTTATACTGTATGTGTAACTCATTGTTAAAGCAGGTTGTTCCCTTTGTAAGCACACAAAAATGACTGCAGTATTTTACATACCCATATATGTCCACAAATGATGGTTCCTGTTCCTATTTTGTCCTCACTAGTTTAGTCGTTGTACTGGCAGTGTTTGCTATGAGCCTGAGAGTTGATTTGGACTTGTAGTGGGGTGTTGCGAGAGAGGATGTGAATGTATGATTGACACAAGGATCTGTGTTCGGCAGGGAGAAAAGAGGAAAAAAAAACTGTAAAATTCACCTATAAGCATATAGTTTGAATGCTTGGAGTTGAAGTGTCAGGTGCTGAAGTGTCAAAATGGATTATTGAAAGTCCACAGAAACAGTGAGTGAAATAATAAGTCGTTATAAAGACACAACAGGGTAGTCTTAGAATTAAGCATTTAGTGATGCCTATGTAAGGTAAAACACATTTTTATGCATACCATTGAACTGAGATTTTTTTTTTTTTTGCAATTTTCTTTAGAAACAGTAAATGGGACTTGAAAAATAGGCACAGACATTCGTGACCTTAAGGGTTTTTTTCTTAAGTGTAGTAGCTTTTTTTGAATTGTACACTTTGCACATTTTCCTTCACATTTTCCTCTCACAGAAAGGCACTCTACTCTTAATGGCTCAGTATTTCACGGGTAGAGCAAGGTGAGGAGAGTTCAGTCTGTGTCACCTTTGCCTCCTCTCCCACTACTTGGTCAGGGCCATAGCTATTCTCATTATTATTGAGAATTACCTTGAATTCAGACTTTAAACATGTATGCAAAATATAATTACAATGTACATTAACATAGGAAAGGGAAGCTTTTGAAGTTTGCATTTCGATATTGCATTCATATTAATACAGAATAAAATGACCAGAAAATAAAATTTTTATTTGTATAAATGGAGGTGCATCTATACGTGTGTGTGTGTGTGTGTGTGTGTGTGTGTAAATCCTGACTTCATTTCATCAAACCGGCACATACACT
>JAABNY020000039.1:24157432-24208928 GCA_015164015.2 Brevimyrus niger
TTATATATTTATATATATGTGTGTGTGTGTGTGTGTGTGTGAGAGAAAGAGTTTTATCCACACGCACAATTTCACAACACATCATTCAAAGGAAGGAAAAAAAAACATGTGACCCATTTTATTGTTCCCTAATATCAGAATAAAATCTGGCCATACACACACACACACACACACACACACATACAATCTTTATTAGTATTTTGCCTATATACCTGAAAGACTTTTAGGTCTTTCTCGTTTTTGTTAGTTTTAGTTTTGCACCTACCAGCAATACATTATAGAAAGAGATTTAATCAGTTTTTTCTTAATGTGGGAAAAAGGGGAAGGGCTGGGGTATTGTCATTGTGTGGTCAAAGAGAAGGCCTTTCAGGTTTCTTTACTTTCACCTGCTGGGGTCCATTTGGTCTCTTTCAAAGAGAATAAAAAGGAAAAAGGAATAAGCAATATAGGCATAAGAGTCCCTTATGCAGGCCAATGGTATAATCAGTGGGTACTTGTAATCTTCATAGTAACTCACAGAGGTGGGTTGTAAGACAATTAAATCTCCTTCCTGCCCAGACATTCCTGTTCTATTGTAAACCTATAACCGGCCATGTAAATTCTTGAAAAAGCAGTGAGTTAATGGGATACCACTCCTTTTTCTTCAGAGTATAGTGTGTGTGTGTTTGTGTGTGTGTGTCTGTGTGTGTGTGTGCGAGCGTGGGTGTGTATGTGTGTGTTTGTAATTATTACATTGTGGGAACCAGATATCCCCACATTGTGATAAAAACCTGTTACCTTTTACCATGTGGGACATTTTCCTGGTCCCTGCAAGGGTAATCTCAGTTTTATAACTATCCATGGTTTTGTTTGGCTACTTAAATTTAAGGTTAGGGCTGGGTAAGGGTTAGGGTGCTCATAGTTATAATTAGATAATTAGGGTTATGCCCAAAGAATTGGATAGAAAGTCCCCATAAAGATATGAATACATAGTCTGTGTGTGTGTGTGTGTGTGTGTGTGTGTGTGTGGATTAGGTTTGTATTACATTTCGTGGACCAAAATGTCCCCCACAATGTCATTAAAAACCTGTTATTTTGACATTGTGGACACTATTGTGGGGATCTGTGAATGCAAAAACGAAAAATGTCTCATATTTCGTTTGGTTGCTTATGGTTAGGGTTTGGGCTGTGTAAGGATTAAAGTCATCATGTTGGGATTAGAGTTTTCCCTATAAAAATTAATGGAGAGTCCCCATAAGGATATAACTACAAACCTGTCTCTGTGTGTGTGCAAGTGTGTTAAGTGTGTCTGAGATACACACTGAAGCAAATTTTTTAGGCTCATGTATCAAATTTTCTAGTCTATTTTTTTGCTCATGAAATATACAAAAACAAAAACAAAACTGTCTTAATTACATTTGCGAATAATCAATTCTTTAAAATAAAAGATGGTCATCTTTATTTATAAGAAATACAAAACAACATTTTACATTGACCTTCTTTGGAATAAAAATTAGCATATTTGTTAGATTACTGAAATAATTTGACTACACAGGATTATTTAAAAAGCTAGAAAACAGAGTAGGATAAGGTTAGGCAGTTACAAGATGGATGGATAGATGAATGAATGGGTGGATGGAATTTGAAAATACTGGTATCGCATGAGTACAGATACTACACTGACACCTACTGGTAATTGCTGAAATGACACATTGTTATCTTTTTCCTACAGATAGGCCTTTGTTCAAACCAGGGGTGGTGCAATGGTTGGCATTAGTACCTCACACCTCTGGAACCTCACACCTCTGCTTTACATACATGGAGTTTGCATGTTCTCCCTCTTTTCAGCGTCGTTCTTCTGGGATATTTGGCTTTCCCCTGAAACTCACATATATGCAGATGGGGATTGGTGGTACTGAATAGTGTGTCAGGGATTTCTTTGTCATTTCCTCATACAATCTTTTTAGCATTTTTTAAAGTAAACTAATATATTTGTGTATTTTACTGAATAACTAAGTATTGTTAAACTGGTAACAGGTGCGTGTCAGCCTTAACAACCCCTCTGTAAAATAGGTGTTAAAAAAATATAGACTATGATATGGCAGTAATGATTATGATGATAATGGTGTCTAGTGTTTTTTAGTGTTATTAATACTATTACTATAATTTTTATCATCAGTCTATTATGTGAAGTGAAATAATATTGACCGATAAAAGATTTTAACGATTGAGCTAATATTGTGAATAAAAATATCTGTGACCGAAATTGAGAAACAAAATCACAAGAAAAATAAAATATGCCTTTTTAATGCGTGAATGTGTCAGTATGTTCTTTCATATATTTTCTTTATTTACGGCATAACTGAATTATTTGGCTTTTTGGTGTTAGGATGCTGGCATGACAAAAACTCATTCCCTGCTGCTTCTAGAAAATAGCTGAGCTCCTACCAAATACATTTGTATGATACACTATATTGGCAAAAGTATTGGGACACCTGCCTTTACACACACATGAATTTTAATGAAATCCCATTCTTAATACACAGGCTTTAATATGGAGTTGGCCCACCATTTGCAGCTATAACAGCTTCAGCTCTTCCAGCAAGGCTGTCCACAAGGTTTAGGAGTGTGTTTATGGGAATTTTTGACCATACTTCCAGGAGAGCATTTGTGAGGTCAGGCACTGATGTTAAACGAGAAGGCCTGGCTCATAGTCTCCGTTCTAATTCATCCCAAAGGTGTTCTATTGGTGTTGCAGTTAGGGCTCTGTGTTGGCCAGTCAAGTTCCTCCACACCAGACTCACTCTTCCATGTCCTTATGGGCCTTGCTTTGTGCACTGGTACGCAGTCATGTCGGAACAGGAAGGGGCTGTCCGCATTCTGTTCCCACAAAGTTGGGAGCATGATATTGTCCAAAATGGCGTTATTTTCACTGGAACTAAGGGGTCAAGCCCAACTCCTGAAAAACAACCTCACACCATAATCTCCCTCCACCAAACTTTACATTCGGCACAGTATAGACAGTCAAGTAACGTTCTCCTGGCAACCAGCAAACCCAGACTCATCCATCGGATTGCCAGACAGAAAAGCATGATTAATCACTCCAGAGAACATGTCTCCACTGCTCAAGAGTCCAGTGGCAAAGTGCTTTACACCACTGCATCTGATGCTTGGCTTTGCACTTGGAGACGTAAGACTTGCAGCTGCTCGGCCATGGAAACCCATTCCATGAAGTTCTCTACACACTATTCTTGAGCTAATCTGAAGGCCACACGTTTAGAGGTTTGCAGCTATTGACTCTGTAGACAGTTGGCGACTTCTGTACTTTGTGTACCTCAGAATCTCAGAATGCATTGTCCCCGCTCTGTGATTTTATGTGACCTACCACTTTGTGGCTGAGTTGCTTTTGTTCCCAATTGCTTCCACTCTGTTATAATACCACTAACAGTTTACCATGCAATATTTAGTAGCGAGGAAATTTCACAAATGGACTGCATAAGTGGCATCATATGTACCATGCTTGAATTCACTGAGCTCCTAAAGGTGACCCATTCCTTTGCAAATGTTTGCAGGAGCAGTCTGCTTGTCTAGGTGCTCGATTTTATCTACCTGTGACTATGGAAGTGACTGGAAGACCTGAATTCAATGACTTGGAGGGGTGTCCCAATACTTTTGACAGTATACTGTATATTTGAAAATAGAAATGTTTACAGCATTGGTTATCTTCTGGTTATTTGTCAGTAAGCAACTAATATAAGTGAAGAAGCTGTCAGAATAGCAAGGCATAAAAAAGAGGCGGCACATGAAAATGTTCATGTCGGTTTATAGAATTTTCACAGAAGTTCTAACACAATAATGTCTGCTATGACCATTTAATAATTTGAATATAAAATAAATTGCACTGACTTTTCTTTTGATGGCATATTGAAGAAAAAGAAAAGTGGAAAAAACTTCAAATGTCACACAGAGCCACAACTTTCATCCATACTTTAGTAAGAGCCATTGTGTATGCCTGGCCTGCCCAGGAGAAGTTGTGCTATTTCTCAATCAGCACATTTAAATATGAGGATTCTGGGCGAGTCAACAGTACTGTTGAATTACAGTCAGCACAACCTAAGCTATGGTATCCTGTATTGCAGATAGGGCAAGAAAGAAGGAAGTACCAACAGCAAGACTAAATTGCTTCATGCCTGGTTTACCAGGGGCCGGTATCATGAAGCAGGATTTGTTAGTTAGTTAAATAACTTGTCAGATTTAAGATACCCCAGTTAAACTGGACTGAGGCCGCACTACCTGTGACAAGCTATTTTGTCAGCGCAAAAATCCAGCTTTTTGATACAGGCCCCTGGTTGCCATGGCAGTTATTATGGCTTCCCCATCACAATGCAGCCTGCTTGTGTCCATCACTGGGGAATGTTCCTTATTTTTTTCAAGATTTGCATCATATCCTCCATGTATATAAATTACATAGAATGCTGCACTCAATTCCACAGTACTTGATAGATATTTTAAATTGCTGTTTATTTTTTCCTCTAAATACTTAAAATTTTATACCACATATATGTCAGTGGGTCTATGAAACCTTCAAAGTCTTCAATAGATCCATGCACAAAAGATAAATTAAATTATTTTGGCACAAGTAACATAAAACAACAAACAAAATTTACTGAGATTGACATTTACTGACTGTTTTTTCTTTTTGATTATTACAGCTACAGATCAAAGTCTGCAAAAGCATTTTGAGGACCAATGCTTATGTCAGAACATAACAAAAAGCCTATATTCTCTTGTTACATTTATTTATCGAAAAACTACTTGTAATGAACCAGCATGATAGCTGTTGAATACGAATGCTCATTAAGGGAATTCCTTTTTTGGTGATTTCACAAGATTTTTAGACTTGGAATTGTACCAGCCACTTTTCTTTTGTGTTTATAGTCATGCGCAAGCAATCCATTTGGCATTTGGAATTTTATTAAATTCTAAGACAGATCACCCCAAAATTGAAGCAGCTCCATATAGTGATAGCAAAAAGGGTAGTCTTGACTGATACTTATAAGATGATAACTCAAAATGTTTTTGATGGATGTCTTTCAAACCCAAGGTATTGTGTGGGTGTCAGACTGGAAGCAAATTAATTTTGAAACCGATCACCACAAAATGCAGCTTAGTGGCAGCAAAGGAAAGAGGGTGAAAGCAGATATTTGACCCTGTGAATGTCACATGCCAAAAATTATTTGATGAATCATATTATTGCTTCACAAAAACATTATATAGATAGTGATCTACACCTAGTTTCATTTTCAAACTGCCCCCAAAATAAAGCAGCAGCAGCAATGTGCTATTATTTTTCAATAATTTTTGTCCATTTTTTTATTTTGTCAATTTCTATTGGTATTTTTTGAAATGTTATCCTTTTAGATTTAAATTTCATAAGCATTTGCACACTCTAAATTCTGTGGATTTTGTACAGGATACAGACTGATTATGTTAGGCTTTAAATTAATCACTTGCGTATGTCCCTGTTAAGAGGACCCAAGCTTTCCTCATAACACAAAGCAGCACTTCGCGAGATATGTAAATATTAATACATTTTTCTCCATGTGTTTTTCCTGGCTTTCAACGTAGTCTGTATATTCACTACTATTGTTTATACTTTAGAATGACATGTCTCTCCAGATTTCTTCTTGCACCGATTTTTCACTTTTGTTCTAAACTATGCATGATTTTGGTATAGTATTATTAAAGAGATCGATTTATTTTCAGCCATGTAATACTGTCAATAATTTACTAAAATCTATAGAATTAGTATAATCTTACTAGCAAACCTGGCATTTAGCTTGGTGTATACTGGGTCTGGTTTCTTCTAATGTCTATATTTAAATTAATCAAATTTTGACAAAGAATGAAATGCTGTGGTATATTTATTGTGTAATGTTATTTGATGAAATAAAGAAAGCCATCTGACATCATTGTAGCCTATTTTCATAATGAGCAGCCTTCTTTGTCCTTGGAGATGTCTTTAAACCTTCAAAAACTATATTGGTTTCCATAACAACCGCAACTGTAATAGCAAATATATAAAATTAACAATGGATACCAGGAAATAGAGACAACATCTTTGTCAGCATGTGTGTGTAATCCTTTGGTGAACAATTATTAAAATCTTGTTGATTTTCTCTGCCTACAGAAGTATATATTTTACCATAATGCACATTAATTCTTAATTTTACAACCTTTCTGAAATGATTTGGAGCATTTGTAGTCCATAGCATAATACAGATTCTATTTTTAAAAATTCATATTACACATAATCAGCAATAATTTATCTTCAAAAGTTTATCTTCGCCATAAAAGCAAATAATTCAAATGAAACAAGGTATTGAATGGTACCACAGAAAAACATCAGATATAAATAACCTGACCATTACGGCTCCGTATTATCCTATTACAATATTACAGTAACTAACATAGAAAAAAAAGTAAATGAGCAAATTATATATTACACTATTCAAAACAATGTCACAAAAAATTGACATGATTATGTATGTGCAAGTTCTAGGGCAGTATTATGTAAACACAGATGGAAAATACTTCAGCAGATGAACAATTGTAATGTTCCTTAGAAGCATTAGTTTGGTTTGGTAAGACCAATGCAAACTACAGGCAAACAAATAATACTGATAGTTCCACATTATCATAAGGCATCAAAGACTGTTTCCAAACTCCAAGTCTTTGTTTTTATCATCTCAATTATCTAAATCAATTATTCTTTCACAATGATTTTGTAGAATTTGTTATTAGTTTAAATATTTACATTGAAAAATTACATACCATTTTACTTCATAGATTCTCTAAAATCATAGCAAAAAGGACCCTATGCATACATTGACATTACATGTCTATGCATTACACCAGTTTCAAAAATGCAATGCACTAGCTTTCAAAACACATCGCCGAATCTCAGTCTGAGCTGTGATAGTGCAAACACAACCTGGCAGAAAGTAGAGTGTAGGCAAAGCAACAGAATATAAACACACACATACCTGTTTTAATGTTTTCTTTGATAGAGGTTTATGCAGGTTTTAAGAGCATCATAATACAGAGCACAGAAAATAAACCCGCAGTACCATGGTGATATGCAAATTAATGACTCCCACCAAAATGCAAGGACTATTTATTATTCATAAATTACTCATGTTTATGCAAATTAGGATATACAGAACAACTGATATATGGTGGGGGATTATGGGTAGGGGTTTGTTTCCTTTGTTGTAAACATTTTATTTTATTTTTTTTCTAAAATAAATCTTAGCTGTTTTACTAATACTCAACTAACCATACATCATGTGCATTTTCATTCAGTGTACCAATTAATTAGGTACACCGGCTTGCTGACACAGACTGCCTGCTCTTCAAAAGAGTGAATCATGTGGCTACAACTAAATATACAGAGCACTTGGACAGGGTCAGTAGGTTTGGTTACTGTTCCACTCTGCAGCTAAGACGCATGATCCAAAGTGATTTTGAATGCGGTATAATTGTTGGTGCTAGAGATGGTGGGTTCAGCATCTGAAAAATAGCTACTCTTCTGGGGTTTCCAAGAATACTTTCTAGCACTTATAGAGAATGACAAGAAAAAATAAGAATGATGGTGCTGATGGAAATCCAGTCAGCAGCAGTTCTGTAGCCCAAAACACTTTGTTAATGATAACGGTCAGAGTAGAATAGCCATACTTGTTAAAGCTAACAGGAAGGAAAGAAGTGCAAAAATAGCTCAGTACAAATATTGTGCATAGTACAGCATTTGTATGGTCAAATCTACTCAACTCATCAGCCTTTGAAGTGGTTCCTACCTGGTACCATGCAGGGGTACCTATAGTTAAGTGAAAGTGTGCAGCCACTCAATGTGTCTATAATATATATGCATGCAAAATGATAAGGTGGATGCACTAATTGGACCATGGAGCTTCTCATGAAGTATTATTAATTATGGATCAAATTTTGAGTATCAGTAAAATAATCAAGGCACTAGAACTAACATTTGGGTAAAGTATCATTCCTTGTCTTGTTGGAACACTCAGTTTAACTTGTATTTGTTACACAGATTGAGGACCTAAATTACATAAATCCTACACTGATTCCTGCAGCAATAAGGGTTGCATTTACAGTTTTTCCTAATTTTACAGATGCTGTTAACTTAATTATTATACATATGAGATTAGCGGGTCACTGTTCAAAAATAAAATTGGAATGAAACTAATGCTTACGGAATTGTGTTGATGAATTCAATATAGAAATAGATCGATGAATAATTTAAAAAATACACATTTAAAAAGTCTAACAACATAAAATAAGCAGTGCGCAAAGTACTAAAGTAGTACTACTAATACCGGTTTGTAAACATTGCACGAGTTAATTTGCTCTGGGCTTAAATTTTGTAACGTATGCAAGTTTGTATTGCTATTCAATTGTTCACGAATTATATTTAATTGCTAAAGACAATAACGAAACGTGTGCAACCAGTAATCCTGAGCCTCATTTTTACTGGCCAATACGGTAATAATTTCGTCATCATGACTCGAAAGACCCCTGCTGTCCAAAAAGTGCCTGAGTAATACACGGTAGTGTCATTTGGTTCTTGTGTTTTGGGTGGCCATGCATTGTTAAATATTACCTGGCGTTTCGTATAATTCTCGACTTTAGCCAAAGGTAAGTCATTTATTTTATTTAAAGAAAAGCATAGCCAAGGATCTCAGCTACTAGCTAATATATGTATATTAGTAGAATAGTGAGGTACAACACCCACATACTGGAGAACTTTCATTATTTATACAGTCACAGTGAGGAGGGTTAATACATCAGTTTCCCCCGAAGTAAAGATGGAATCATTTGAGATGTGCGCACCCATTTAACATTACTTAGTTCACTACAGTTCCTTTCTGTGTGTTATTCAGGATTTATGTAACGTAACTGTTGAGGTGTTCCAGTCATTTGTAGATGATTGAGTCTTTGAAGCAAGTGAAAAAGCAAGGTGAAAGGTTGACGTGCATGCTTTTATTTTGTTTCATGCAAAAATGCTATCGAACAAGTGGGGTGCAGTACCTCACGATCCCTTTCAGATAACTATAATACCTTGTAGAGATGCCCTCGCAACTTTAAGTGTATGACTGCATTTGTAAATTCACATTGCTTCCTTTTATTATGTTTTATGTCGTATTTATTTTTACGTGCATGAAAAATGTTCGAGAATTGTTAAAATAAGTATTATTATTATTGGTTATTGTTGTTCCTTTGAAATATGATGCATCTATAGGGTGTAATTCTGTGTGTTTTGCAGGGTACAATGTATCACAATAGCTCACAGAAAAAATTTTGGACATTTGAAAATGAAGAATGCTTAGAGAAACTTAGGTTTCAATCCAATCAGAAGTTTCGTGCTAAAGTTCTTGGTAGTGGAAAGGTAAGAAAAATGTATTGTACACATTTATCACTCTGTTTTTTCAATAATAGTTTTGGACACACTGGCAGTATCCTAACATCCACCGTCAGTATTACTAAGATTTGACAAAGTGTCATAATATAGTTTTGCTGTAAATGATTTGCTTCATCTTTTTTCTTTCCTGCTGAGTACTGAGACTTTTCTCATCTTTTTTTTTTTTTTTTTAGGAATTGAAAGGATTGGATGAATCCTCATTTTTGAATCCTTTCGAGGAAGATGTGCTATTCAGACACTATGAAAGGAGACTTCTCGACTTCTGTGCTAATTTCAAGCCTGTGATGCCAAAATCTGTTGTGGTATTTCTTAAATACATTTTTCAATATAAATAAAGCACATTTCAACAGTTTTTTAAATGCTTATTAGGCAACTTTTGTAAAAACAAATTGATGCAATATGCCTTTTCATCTTCATAGGGTACAGCAGCTATGTATTTTAGAAGATTTTACTTGCATAACTCAGTAATGGAATACCATCCCAGGATTATTATGTGAGTGTTAAAACTTTCCATTTTGCAATTAAGCAATGTGACGTATGCAGTATTATGCATCAGTGTGGTAGTTCTTAAATATGCTCTCTGTTCCGCAGGCTTACTTGTGCATACCTGGCCTGCAAAGTAGATGAATTTAATGTCTCGAGCAGCCAGTTCGTTGGAAATCTCCCAGAGACGGCTGCAGGACAAGAAAAGGCTCTGGAGCAGATCCTTGAGTATGAACTACTACTCATCCAGCAGCTAAATTTCCACCTGGTGGTACATAACCCCTACCGACCTCTAGAGGGTTTTCTCATTGATCTCAAGGTAACTTCTACCTGGATTTTGCAACCATTGCAAAAAAAGTACCCAAACATCTTTTTGGCTGTATATTTAGCATATTGAAATTCTCTCTTAATTTGTCTCGTGTCCCCCCCCCGCCTTCAGACGAGATATACGACACTGGAGAACCCAGAGATGCTAAGGAAAACTGCAGATGATTTTCTTAACCGCGCTACTATGACAGATGCGGGTCTTCTCTGCTCTCCGTCACAGATTGCTTTGACCGCTGTGCTGAATAGTGCTTCTCGGGCTGGCATTAACATGGAGAGGTGGGTTTTATGCACTGCTGTCATATTGTCTGTTGTGTAAGTTGATACTCTATATAGAATGGAAGTTTAAGTAGGAATTCTAGGTGGTAGCTATAAAATAAAATTACAGTTGCTTTACATACAAATGTAATAACTGAAATTAACAATAATATTGTACTGCCTCAGCATTGATTTACACTTCCCATATTGTCACACAATTGTGTACTTTTGATATACAGTATTTTTATGTAGTGTTATTTAATACGTAATAGCATGTAAGCATGTGTTTGCCGTTTTAATACAAATTGCTGTAGCATTGATTAAAGGACCTTTATATGCATCCTGCACTTTACATAATATTCTAGTTACCTGACAGAATGCTTGGGTTTAAAAGACGACAAGGAAACCCTGTGCAAGATGATTGACTTAATGAGACGTATGTATTCAACCTTTCAAATATGCTGTCCAATAAATCTAATAATTTAAAAAGTTATTTATCATAGTCATGCTTCATAAAGCTAAGCTTGCATACATTTTATTGAAATCCTGCATTTTTTTAACCTTTTTTCTTCATAGGAATAAAAAACCTCTTAAAGAAGTATGAGCTTCCCAACTCAGATGAAGTCAATATGTACAAACAGAAGCTTGAAAGAATACATGCTGAATTCAACACAATTCCGTAAGCATTAGTTTCATTCCAAGGTTTTTAAAAAGTTAAAGACTGTGGTTGAGTAATCTGTTTTGCTCCTGATTGAAATTGCCCAGAAGTGTTACCTGTTTCAGTTCTTTAAAATGCAAAGGAAAGGTGCTTCATTGCTTCCTGTCTTATCTCCTTTAGCACAAGGGAACACTGGACCATCCTTTATGGAGATAATGCCGTTCCCACAGTTCCTAGCAGCAAAAACATTTAAAGCAATGCACCATCAGTGCAGATCATAATAGTAATATTAACCATAAAACAGAAGTCTGTCTTTTATGAAAAAGGGATGAGACACTTTTTTAGTCAGATGTTTTTAATTCAATGTTAGAAACTGAAGAATGATGTGTCGTGGATTTATAGGCCTATCTTGCATAATTTAATGTCATTCATACAACAGTTGAGATGCATACTGATAAATGTATGTGGACAACGTGAACAAGAGCAACCATTCTCAATGTGACATTTTGTTTGTCGTGACTGATTTTTCACCGTATTGTCCATGATTGTATAGCCTGCATAAAACAACACGGTAAGATAGCATGGGACAAAGACCTGCTTTTTGTAGCTCATTTTTGTAACACTGTAATGCATTTTTCCCAGGTCCTTTTAACTTCTCATTCACCTCATGTTTTCTGTCAAGGTCAAGGAAAAGTTGTAAAAAAGACAAAGGACATACTGTTCGATAGCAGTTAAAATCCCTGTTAAGTTTAACAGACCTTTCATGAAATACTTTTCTGCCAAATTAACAGGGCAACATGGTGAATGTATTGCTTGAAACATAAGTCATTTTGAGTATTAGTCAAATTAGTATATCCAGCCCAAAACCCAATTCAGTATAGGTGAATTACATTCTAGGTCTACATAAGTATTAAAGTATAAAGTGCAATCACAATTCAATCACAGTGCAATCATTTGATTTTTTTTTCTCTATAGAAAACGAAAAAGAGGATATGAAGATGATGATCATGTCACAAAAGAGCATCCTGTTGCAGAGGAGGTTGGTTTTAGACTACTAAAAGTTTCTTACTACTATACTCATTCTGGTTTAGTTGCTTCATAATCTTTACCAATAGACAATCCCAACTAATCAAGCAAACTGCTTTTCTCCAGGAGGAATGGACTGATGAGGATTTAGAGTCCTTGATGACATGATCGGGAGCCGTCTCTTGGAACACTGAAATTTAACATACTAGTGTATTATCTGTCTTTCCTGTAGGGTGCAGTAGTAGCTGCATCTGATGATAAAATTCTCCTATGTACATTTGGAATATGAGAAATAAAGTTTATTTGACACATTGTACAAAAAGTACATTTCACATTGTACAAAAAAGATCCCTATCAGTATAAATTTGCAGATTTCCCTGCTCAGACACATATCGCTGGTACTTAACCTGATAATTGGCTGATTAAGATGTAAGCAGGGAAATTTACAAACTGTTAAACTAGTCCACCAGGACCGGAACTGGGGAACCCTGAAAAAGTTTCCATTCTACTGAATAAGATTATTGAAGTCATACCATGAGATTTATGGTCAAACACATCTTGGCTGAAAACCATTTAAATTAACATAATAGTTCAAAAATTTACAGGCAATGTTAAATGCATTAGTTAATTGGTTTTCTCCTTCAAACCTGACCTAAAATACTTCTAGGTACCATTAATTTTAAATACATACAATGTTGCATATGGTTATACTAAAGTTTGTATTACCTGTACTATTAATAAAACTCCAACAACATGTAACTTACAAAGCTGTTTTAATAAGTGCACAAATTTCTGATACAATGTTCATTCAGAAGTTATGGCTGTAAACAGTGTACAAAGTTTTTTTTATTTCTCGATTATATTTGCCTGGTATTGACAAGGTTCAAGGAAGACTGAACCAAACAAATCTGTGGAAAAAAGTTCAGGGGACAAAAGTTTCATACTTATGATTCCAGCAATTTTTGCAATATAAAATGACCACATTTTTGCACAAAATCTTTCCCATCTAAATTAGTCAAAAACAAAAAATATGACAATTAGATAGGAAACCTATAATTTCAGAATGCACTATTGTGTATGTCATAAAATAAATCAATCACAAATTACAGTATAAAAACCATTATAACTCATAATCCAGTTAAGAATAAAGCTCACGGTAGCATCCTGTCAGCTAAAATTCCTCTTGAGCAGATGGTATACACTTTGGCAGCATGTGTTGAAAATACTCAAGTCTTAGGTGTACTAAGCTTTATTACTCCTCTTTTTAAAGAGATGTGTACCCAAGCAACAAATCAACAGGGTTACATAATAAAAAACAATTCCTGCACATTCAGCTGTAAAAGTCAATGGGGGCAAGGGAAAAAAAGCAAGACTTTTCTGGATCTGTCACTTGCTGCATAGCTCATGTGGCACAGGGCACAGCATTAGTGTGCCAGAGGAAGAATGGGTAAGTAATGCAGCTTGGGTTGCCAAGGTGATGAGGGTGGAGCATGCCAGGTCCCAGATGCAAGTCCTCCGAACGGTTACTACCTGTTGCTGTTGGACATTGAATATTGAACTTGTTTCTGCTGCAGAAGCTCAGTGATTGCCAGAAGCTTTTTTAACACATGCTGCATAAATGCAAACAAACGGGGAGGATATGTCAGTCAAAATTAGGTACAGCGCTGCTTTAAACAGACATTGTCTCTGCCCTAGTTGCTACCATCGGCAAGTCATTTACTGCCAAGTTACACCGCAAAAAGAGCAGACACAAACCTGCTGCACCCATCTCTTATTACTCGGCGTTTACTGCTAAGTTACATCACAAAAAGAGCAGACACAAACCTGCTGCACCCCTCTCTTATTACTCAGCGTTTACTGCTAAGTTACACCGCAAAAAGAGCAGACACAAACCTGCTGCACCCCTCTCATTACTCGGTGTTTACTGCTAAGTTACACCACAAAAAGAGTATACACAAACCTGCTGCACCCCTCTCTCATTACTCAGCGTTCGAAGCTCATTTGAATGTGTCCCACAGATCTCATGCAAGGCAGCAAGATCTCGGGACAGGTCAGTCCTAAAGTGCTCTGTAGCGTCTGGGAGATCAGGGACATTCTACAGTAACAAAGGAAAACAAAGTATTCAGTTTACTTTGGTATTACTATCAACCTACACAAACACACACACATTACAGAAACCATTGCAATCACCAACCCAGTCGGAAATGGTGTACTTTTGTGGCACCTTTTTTTAAGCAATATCCTAAAGACTAATCAGTTATGGTTTGCGGTTTTCTAAATGATCAACCTTGCTTTGTGACTGACCATCATAATTCAGGTGTACGAGTCCTTCTTGAGCCCAGATTACAGATGTGAGAGACCGCGATTTGCAGCCTTCTCTACCAATCTGTTGTACTCTACTTTATAGTTCTCTGATCTTGAGTCTGGCTAATATTTTGACTAAGTGGAGCTTCTAGATCAGGGGTTGGCAACCCAGCTGAGAAAAGCCACTTTCAGTTTAGAAAGATAATGGTATCATCAGTGTATGTCAGGGTCATATATGAAGGTTGTAATGGTGGTATGCAGTTAGTGCTCAGCATCAGTTGCTGCTGCTCAAGGACTTAATATTAATCCATTTTTTTCAATTCTAATTCTGCATGTAATTTATATCACCTAGCTATAAGAGATACTCACCCCTAGTTCATCCAGAAACATGATCATCCGATGCTTGTTGTTCTTGATGAATGGATTTACTCCCTCCATGTACGGTTCCTGAGGAGGTGAAATACATTTTCCTGTGATAAATGAGCCAATGAAATAAATGATAGTAATGCACTAAAAAATCATATTTGCACTGGTATTCAGCACCATGAACTCCCTTATTAGTTTATTATACCTTGGCTCCAAACTCAACCAGATTTGCCAAGTTTTGAACAGACTTAGCAACCAGAGTGAGGGTCCGGCCAGCAGTAGGGGAGGGTGGGTCTGAAACAAAGAGGCCCAAGAATTATTAAAAATAATTGAAGTTACATAATTATTCTGAAGTTGTGCATCAACCAAACTTGATTACGACAAAACAATAATAAACCATGTAAATCAAATTCATATTTTCTTACCAGCAATTATGTTGAACATTCTTGGATTGAGAATTGCAGGGCAAATTAATCGCAGAAAGACAAACCCACTGTAACAAGGGAAATTAGGTTTATTAGTCTTTTTCTTAACACATTTGAAGAACTGGGGGGGTCCCCAAGCATACAAACTTACAATCCATGACCTAATAATTTACCTCACAACCCTGGTCCTCATTGTTGTATTTGTTGGCCACTTCTCTTTCACAGATTTCTGTAAACATCCATAAATGAATCTCAGTGTCCTATAATGTTGAGGAAAGAGCATCACATAAATGTTGAGGAAAAAGTCACATAAATACAAATGCAAAGGTTATAGAACATTTTATACTTTACACTTGAGCCTCATTCTGAGCTTGCAGCTAGATATAATTAATATTTTTACTGGTCAAAGGACACAAAGCATCAATATGCACCAAGTCTCACTTTTATGAAGACCCCGAATAAGCATATAAAACTTTACTTACGGTGGAAGGATTTCAGCTGCCATAAATATTTTTTCCACCAGCTCTGACAGAATGTTCAGGAGATGTTGCAGATTCAAGCCAACATCTTCATTCTTCTCCAGTTTAGAAGGATTCAGCTGAGCAATATAAATGCAGGAAAATGTTTTATATCCTTAACAAAAGTGCAAACAGTTTTCAGTGTTGCTGCAAATAGTTTCTGTTTGAGAATAAATAAGCATTTTATTTAATCTGCTAAATGCAACAACATTACTGCCATTAGTAGACCCTTTACTGCACTTACTACAAGGTCAGCAAATGTTTGTTTGATTTAACTGGCATTAAAATTCTAAAGTAGATGAATCCGCAGTATATTAATGTAATTTTATGAAGTGGTTCTTTGAATCAGCTACATAAAACAAAATGAACCTTATATGACAAACGGTGACTCAATTAAAACTCCCAGTGTATTTGGTAGCTCATGCCATATTATATACCTAATCTGAAAAGCACAGACTTTTGTCAGTAAAACAGCCATTAGATGGCACTGCTTACTTACATTGAGTCAGTTAATTCTACATAAATCCCAAAGTCGTTCTTGGCATAAAATACATGAATGTTTTCTACATACAAAATATTGATGATGTATTGAGTTCTCTATATACCAAAAATACACAAAAACCTATGACTGGAGAAACAGTAGAAAATAATGTAGGTTTTAATCTAAACTGACCAGACTGAAAATAAAAGCTAAGAATTTGTACTCAAATTTACTTCAAAACATATCCAGCCTTTGTCATATGTCAGCCTTTTTATATACTTTAAAGTTGTTTTTCGCTAAAAGTAATAAATGCCTGCAAATTATCAACAGCAGACTTTAAACAATCAGCAAATATGCTTCAAACATTAGGAAACACTCATTTGATTGTGAAGGGAACCAAAGGTCAAGTAAGACACATAAATGTCATTTAATCTGAGTTCTTTTGTGTTAATTCAATTACATTTATTTAGCAGATGCTTTTATCTAAAGGGATATATAACTGAGAAAGCTGTGTCAGTCAGACCCTGGGGTTAAGAGCCTTTTCTCAAGGGCCCAATCGTAAAACCATTTTGCCAACCACGGTGTTTGAACTGGCAATCTTTCAAAGTTTCAACCCACTGTAACACACAGTTTGTTGGCCCTTTCTTGCTGAGACCCAATCCAACCCTTAAAAGGAAAATCTTCCCCAATAAACTACTAAAAAAATAAACAGAATTCAAACGTAAATAAAAATGTGAGATTGCATTAACATATAATGCATTAACCAGAATCCACAATGGAAAGCATAAATCTTAAGCTACTTTCTATGTAAAAGACAGATATCATTAAGATATAAGTACCTCACAAGACTGCTTGCTCTCCATTATCTTCAAAATGCTGTCTTTGAGAGCATGGTGGACAAATGGTGTGGCTGTAGCTTTCATGTATTGCTCCATGAGCGTGCTTGCCAGGGTAGTTGCACGGAACAGTGTTGTAGCTTCATCTAAGACCCAGGAAACAAGCATTGTTCATCCAAAACAAGCTGATGCTAAATATGTATATACAAGCAATTGGCCTAGAGATATAGTCATGAAGCCAATACAGCTTTACACTATCTCAAAGACATTTAATCTGAAACAGATTCTTTTTAAATGTTCAAATAGAATGTGCTGTCAAAATTTGTATGTAACATTCAACAGTGAATTTGTACAACAGAGCTAGAATCTCACTACCTTCCATGCTTATTTCCCTGTCATTTAGTGTTCTGAGAAGATGTGCTTCCACCCTTTCATGCCTGAATATCCTCAGCAGAATACTAGCTAGAAGACTTCGATCCTGCCCGCAGACATGGGCCAGTGCATAGATTACGTGGAACTCTTTCAGCAGGATGAGCTTATAAAGAAACAAAAGACGTAGGTCAATATATTTTCTTACTGGGTAAAGTTACATTTCACTGATGTCACAACAAATTTATCGGATTTTCTTCGAAATACGAAAATATGTTGCAGCCAATATGTTTCACTCAACCATTTAAACCATAAAAATAAATTCTAGTCACTTAGTAATATGAATTGTCCACAACAATAATTTCAGAAAATCTTTAAGGAATATGGAGCTGATGTTTTAGAATGCATAATAATTATTTACATGAAAACAAAATATTATTTCAATGGAGGAAACGGAATATCGGAAGAGAACATCATCTGTTCCTACCTCCTTAAATTCATTATACTCCTCCTCTGGCATTATTTTCTCCACAGAATAGCGAGCCCTTACTCGAAGGGAGCCAGGTTCAATTCCTTTGAGGGGAATATGAGAGCTGAGAGGGAACCACTCGTCAATCATTTGGCCCTTCTGAAGCCGGCTGAGCTGGCAACGCATGAACACTAGGAGAAGAAATGTAGTGTCAGTAATGATCATCACTTTCTGCAAAAATGCAGATGACCTGAGCTGCAGCGTGCTTTTAAAGTGTATCACAAAAATTAAGGCCATTAGCAGTCAGCACAAGCCACTTAAACCCCTTCAGACGGAATGGACTGTAACAGCAAAGCTGATGAATGCCTAATAGACTGGAAAGTCAAGTTGAGATTGCTGGGTTAGATGTCTATAAAACTGATACAAAAACTTACAGATGTCACTTTCTTTACTCTTTTTCGTCTTATTGCTGAGGCTTATTTCAAATCTGTTGATTTCACTGGACAAGTCACTGAAAAAGAATTACATCGCAATCTTAAATTGAGATATTCATGCAAAGATGTTTTTGTGTTAACGAAATAAAATGCACAGAGTATCCTAATTTATCTGAACCATGTGGGTGGCTATGGGGTAGAGGTACTCACTCAAAAATGAACTCCTCTGTAAACACAGGGTTCTGTCCTTCTCTGGCATGGGTCTTTGCTACTTGCACACTGTTCAAATAGATATTGCAGTAGGGATTTGTAAAATGTTTGACTGGTAGCTTATGGGCCTCTTCTACATAAAGCACCAAACTGCTGACCTGAAATAAATAAGATAAAGGTTACTGATACAGTGGTTAAAAAAAACTGTCCATTGCACAATAATTTCACAAGAATGCAAACGAATCAACAAAAGGTATGCACTATGTTCAAATTGTAGGGTAGTAATATGTTAACAGACTCAACTAGATGACGAATATGTTTTAGATGAAGAACTTCAACGTTCCCTTTGACTCAATGAGACTAACTCAAGCCAAAAAACTGATGCTGATAAAAGGTGCCATCACAATACCAGGAAGAAAGTTTGCAAACAAGTCTTTCTTATTATCCCCATCATCTAAATCTAACAGGCACTGGTTTTGATAAATGTCATATTTGAAATGTTTAAAGACCACACAAACTTAGTAAGTCTACAAATCATTAGGCAGTATCAATGTGTTCTGTAAAGCATATCATCCTTCCCTGGCAACTTCATTTTTTAAAAGAAAAATGCTTCAGTGCATGTATATTTTAGGATGTCTTGCTTGAACAGCGTGCTACATATAAAACCACAGCCACATACGACCAAGGTCTTATTCTGTTTCAGTCATTCTGTTATTGATTTATGCCTGAAATTCTGAATGTTCTATGACTGAAAGTCTTGAGTTTTACATCACAGACAAATGCCATAACCTTCTGCTGTGGAATTCCCATACTGCAACTTGGAATTCATTGCTCCCTGAGTGATTGCAAGCTATCCAAGTCCAGTGACAGCAAAGCAGCCTTACACAATCGTACTCCTATTGTTCTGATCTGTCCACAGAACATTCAGTTCCAGTAGTGTGGTGGAACATCCAGGTGGTTTTTAGCAAGCTTGAGACAAGCAGCGATGTTTTTTTGGAGAGCAGCGGTTTCCTCTGTGGCATCATCCCATGAAAGCCACTTTGGGGCAGTTTTTCTATAGTAGGGGTTCCTTGTCAGGTATCTGAGGATTCTATGGTGTGCTTTCACTCTGATCACCCACTCAAAAGGGTACCATTTGTGATGAGCTTCTATTACTTAAAGGAAAAGTCTGACTGTGGAGGCTCATATCTTTTATACATCTTTTTCAGTCTGATGAACTTCAACAACCGTTCTTCTGAGCTCCTCTGAATTTTCTGTTCATCTGGCCATATTACACTACCAATCAAACATTTGTGCACATATTAACGTCCTGTTCACACCTGGTATTAACATGCATCCTTGCGTGATCCAATCATAAGTAGACAATCCTAAATACGTTCGTTCACACCTGCCATTAACATGCATCTTCACAAAACATTTTCAATCGGATTTCACTTTCCTGCACTTTAGATAAGCACATATATATAACTTCTGTATGCAGAATCTGCCAAACGTTAAAAGAAGCAGAAGAAATCAAAAGCTATTGCCAACTGAGTCTTGTAAATGTTTATCAATCGCCTCGTGCCTAATTAAAATGAAAAACAATCACTGTTTTAAGTATTATACAAACATTCAGCCTCCAAAAGTCTGATAAAATATTGAGTACCATACAAAATTTGCACACATTGTATAAAATGCTTTAACAGAATGACAGACGTTAACATAAAAGCTACCGGGATCAGCACATTTATTTGCTGGTTCTGTTAGATTTGACTGATTCAATGAAAAGAACTGGTGCCTTGTTCACAAATCAGACACCACAATTGGTATTCAGGGCTGGAGTGGGACTCAAGTACCGAGATGGCCCAAAATAAAACTATATGAACATTTACTGTCATTATAGGTTTTTATTAACATATCTACTATCTAGTAAATTGAATGCACACTTACCTACACACTTTCATTTTTTTTACCAGCATGTTTAACTGATATTAATAAAATGCGGAGTGGCTTTGACATAAATTGGTAAACTATGAGAGTAAAGCAAATTCCTAATTATCTTTAATAAACTTCTTATACTATTTATTTTTCCAAAATTTACACGGAACCTTAATGATGAGCACTATGACAGTTTCCGTGCGAATGTGAACTTCCCAGCAGATTCAAACTTATCTTTTAGCGTTGTAAGGAAAAATGATGTTCACAATGCAGTTTACTACACAGTGGCTATTTCTGCACTGACCGACGTTATGACATAAATCATATTTTAAATACCGTTCGCACATTCAATGTGTACGTAGGTACTTCTGCTCACCGGAGGACATCAGTTAAGTGGGCAGTCCTTGAATGGAGCTCGGGACATAAAGGGCACTTCTCCACCGCACCAGGTACTTCCATAAAGTACCAAAAGTATGGTACTATTTTGTGTCGCTTTTCCACTGGTACCGGCACCAAATGACATCATCAGTGATCGCCCCTGACTGGCATCATCACAAAGTGAGACACGGTATTTCTTTCACTGAATTCAAATATATTATTACTTTCCTGCTTAGGTTTTATGATTTTCAAGCGGCATTGTTCGGTGTTTCACGTGTGCCCCACTTTTTCCAAGTGGCTTGCAATTACGGCAAATACTTTTTTATTCCGAGTCGTGTCATCCGAATCCTGCTGGATCTGTTCATCCAACCACATGGTGATTAAAGCCTTTGTTTCCTCATTTGTCCATCCTTCTGTTTTACTTTTTTTATATTTTTGTTTCTACTGCTTTTTATTTAGTTTCTCGCTGTTCGCTGTATATTTTGTGTTTCAGTGGCAGGTTATTTGATTTGATGCTGGAACTTTCGATGCTAGTACTCGATCAGAAGTCAATGGAAAAGCAAAAGTACCGTACTTTGTGTGGTGGAAAAGTGTAAATACACATCCACACTGAATGGTCCTTGAATGGAGCTCGGGACACATACACATCCACACTGCTCAAAAAAAATACCTGGCGCAGCCGTTTGTTGGCAGTAGGTTGTATTGGTTTCCGCAGATGGCTGCAGAACACCTGAAGGCATTTCATCCAATCCTAACAACAGATGTGTGTCATTAGAAACAGTGACCAACTACAAATGTAAAATATTATCACTGGATAGAAATATTATGAAATGGGGGGAAAAAGACAAACCTGTGTCTGTTCGGGAGTAACACCTGCAAAGTAGAAGATGTACTGCTCCTCACTAAAGTGCTGAACTACAACCTGGAAACAGTTTGGCCTGTAAAAAGACACAAAATCATCAGAACCAGAATCAACATTGGAAAAACATATCACCATACAACATAATCATAAACACAAAACAATATTTTTATTTTACAGTGAGATGGCTGGTTCAAAGCATCCAATCAATACATAGTCGTAAGCCTCTCACCTGCCAAACAGACTGTCATGTACTCCATATACAGAACACACGCTTAAGTCTATTAAACCCTTGGGCTTGGTGGCTCGTTTCTCACTCTCAAAGTAGATAAGCTGGGCATCGTTCCCTTCCAAGATGAAGAAGAGGTTCTTCCATCGCTTTCCTTTGCCTGAAAAATAAGGGCATGTTAGCAGAAATTCATGCCAGCGACAGTACAGTCATTCGTAGAGGTTAATCAAATAAAATGTTTAAGTACCTTTATTGAATTGGAGGTAGTCTTTCTTCACAATGTTTTTATAGAAGGCATCTTTTGTCTTTCTGCGAATCGTGTTATAGATTTCTCTGCCATCCACCATGTCAGTGAGTACTTGTTCCTGTTGCTTGAAATTGAAATTTAAAAGAAAAGAAAATTATTGAGCTATATCACAATGTTTCAGAATAAATAAGGACAGGCGCTACCCATATACTCAAAGTAAGGCCTGAATGATATTCATACCTGAACCGATACTGGATCTTTCAGGGTGAACCCTTCCACAATCTGCTCTTTTTTGTAATGCTCAATGATGTCATCAACACTTAGTGAAAAATTTTGATTGGGGGGTGGGGGAGAAATGTAACACATGCACAGTACAGTTAAAAGATTTTTACAGTATAAAATCAAACACAATATTTCAAATAATATTAAAGACAATCTTTGCAATGGAAATTTTACATTGATCATTAGCAGAAATGTACCTGTTGTAGTACCTCCCTCCCATCATGAATTGGTTGTTTGGAGTTGGGCATATTTTAAACCTTTGGATGCTTTCATTGGTGCGAAAAAAGAGTGAGTAATCTCCAGGTGTGTTGTCTGAAGGTCTGACCAAGAAGCTACACACTTCCCCGGCTTAAAAATAAATGAATAAAATTAGTTACAGATGTTTGTGAAAAATCAAGCCAAACTGTGAAATGCTTGATGTGCATTCGTGACATGATGCACAAAGACATCTATTGACTTACAGATTTTTTTTATTTGTATTATGAATGCATGGCTCATGCAATAAGTACTGAAAACCTGTTTAAGTCTGTCAAATATCTAAAACGTTATCTTGGCCTTTGGTTGTAATATTTTAGTCTATACCTATGTCTTATTTTAGCTAAATTATGCAAGCAGGCTAACTGACATAGTCTGACAACTTAAATTTTAACTATGAATTTTATAATCAGGATAAATGTATTTTGCTTATACTGAAACTGTCTGTGTTAACATATTGGTAGATTTGGCCGCACTGAAAGCACGACACTATCGTCCTCTCTGCTCCCACCACAAGGGCGGGTGCTGGACTCAAAAGTGTGATGACGCATTGCAAAGAACACAGTACCTGTCATCAGCAGGTTGCATGCTTCCTGTTTGCTGATCTTCCCGTGATACCAACTAGAGACAAGATGGAAATAGCCCATTATAAAACAACACGCAGCAGGGCACAAGGGCCTGCATCTGTGTCTGCTTGGAGGGACATGTCAGCAGCAGGAGCAGTAGCAGAGAGAGAGTCAGCAGCGAGTAGTAGCTGCACACTGGGGCACAGCGTCACAGCACCAACTCAGCCAATGGCTCTTTCTCCTGCACCTGCTCCTCTGTGGACAATTACATGAGCTCATCCTCCCCTAATCCCTACCCCCTCCAGAACAATAACAAGAATACTGAGTAACTAGGACTTGTTAAATCCTGGCTGAGGAGGCAGTTCAATTACACAAGAGAATGGGGTAAAACTATTCCAACAAAAATGCTTTTAATCAATAAGCTTTATGTACACTGCATTGTCACATTTAATAAAATAGGTATTTTTCCATTAAAAATTCTGGCAAGTTAAATGGACTGAGGAAAAATATCAGTTACAGAGGCACTGCATTTCCTGGGTAAAACAGAAAATTTCTTAGTATTAGTCTGAAACTGTAGTGCACTTATCAGAAAGATTAAGTTCTTGTGCAGTTGGTACGATCATTTTATACATTTCATTCACTGTGATTACACACACTGCATAAATCTACCCACGCCACCTCAAAGGTAATGGCAAGACAAAAAAAATGGAAAATCAGGTACCACTATTTGTCACAGTTTTAGCCTTGAACATTTTTAAAGCAATTTCCACAGACTAATGCTGGTGAGAACATACTTTACTTGTCGTAGCAAATTCCATAACAAATAAAATAAGTTTATGAAGAAAATCTCACACTTTGCCCTCATGAGGATCTTCTTCTCGCCCCTGAAAAAAGTACATGGAAATCAACACAAAATACTGCAATTATAAATTCTTAATGAAAATTAGTAGAAATTATATTTTAAAGTAAGTTTGCCTACCACTTCCTCAACAAGGTCCTCAACAATCAGGCCCTGTTCATCGGTTCGAACATTGGTCACCCACATCCATCCATCATCAAGTTCATTGTGAACAATAAACATGTCCCCTTTAAGAAAACTGAAACAAAAAGGCACACAATGAGCATTTTTAATGGCCCAATACCATTGTAAAATGTCAGACAAATGTTATGGATAGTTTCTCTGGATTTATAGAAAGACAGGCAAGTTACCGGGGTTGGACAAAGAAACTGAAGCACCTGGTTTTGGATATCAGTAATTTATTGGCATGGTGTAGAGCCTTCTTTTGCAGCCAAAACAGCATTAGTTTATCTTGGAAATGACATACAAGTCCTGCACAGTGGCCAAAGGGATTTTGAGCCATTCCTCTTGCAGAACAGTGGCCAAGTCACTATGCAATGCTGGCAAAGGAAAATGTTTCCTGACTTGCTCCTCCAAAACACCCCAAAGTGGCTTAATAACATTCAGATTTGGTGACTGTGCAGACCATGGGAGATGTTCAACTTCACTTTCATGTTCATCAAATCACCACTCTTGCTATGCAAATTGCTAGAGTAACAGTCTAATACATGGCTTCACCTTCAGAGTACAATCTTTGAACCATTGGGTGAACATGGTCCCCCAGAATGGTTTGGTTGTCCTTGGCCTTGAAACAGCCATCTAGAAAATGTAGTGGGCCTAAGGCAGGAGACTTCAACTCTGGTTCTGGAAAACTTCTATCCAGTACATTTTCTACCTGGCTTCTGATGAGCCACACCCATTCCTGGTATTTACCCGAGAACAGGTGTGGCTCATCAGAAGTCACATAGGATAGAGAACCTACTGGACAGTAGCTCTCTAGGACGGAAGTTGGAGACCTCTGGTCTAAGGAATGCCATTATATTGCAGGCCAAACCATCACTGACAGACTCCTGTGCTGCACTCTGGGTACACAACAGTCCGGGTGATAAGCCTCTTTGAAACGTCTCTCACCGTAACTCTCCCCGATATGGGAAAGATTGTAAAGGTGAACTGATCAAAAAATACATTTCACATTATCCACAGCCAAAGATTTCCACTGCTGGCACCATTAAAACCAACGTTTTGCACTGGCACGAGTGACCAAATGTTTGACTACAGCAGTCCAACCATAAATATTGACCCTGTGGAGCACCCAACAGAGTTTTGGTGGAAACAGGAGAGTTGGCCAGCTGTGGTTTTATGTTGTTTGGACACCATCCGGGTTCGTACCCAGATATCCCTTTCAGACAGCTTGCTCTCATGTCTACAGTTACTCCTGTTGGATGTGGTCCATGGTAAAACTGGATATTGTGGTTCTTTATAAACCACTAAGACTTGCTGTCCTGGTCACAGATTTACCAGCAAGATGCACACCAACAATCTGTCTTCTTTGAAACTCCGATATGTCTCCCATTATGTTAGATGGATTGCGATATGGTATGTACGGCTGTGCTATTGCTCTGCTAACATCTGAACTTGATACTAGAGGTGAAACCCCAAACACTATTGACCAGGTGTTTCAGTTTCATCTCTCTACTTCTATATTTTAAGTAACACAATGTGTGTGATAGACAGACAGACACATACATACATATACACATACACACACCCTACCAACCTGATTTCATCAGTCTCTGGCACTTTGGTGTAGGGAAGGATAGCTCGCACTCTTCTCCTGTCCTCCACAGGCTGTAGTAATACAGTAATTTACGGAGTACTGATATATTATGCCAGTCTCATAACTCATGTCCCTACAAAAATTCTCATTGAAATGATTAATTTAAAGTTCACTACTGACACGCAGAACCAAGCACTGATGAATGATGTAGCATATCATGTTCACAGAAAAAAAAGTTCTTGGAACTTTCAAAACATACATTTCATAATACATGCATTGAAATTATTATATTATTGCAAAAATATCATTATAACCAGACTGCTAGCTGAAGTCATATATAGGGAAGAAATCTTCAAAAGAATTACTAATGCTGCAGTGACACTAAAATGGCAGATATGGGGTCACTCATTCTTAATTCGTCTCACCTCTGGAGGAGCCACTGGGGAAAGCAGCTTTTCCCCTTTTAGCAGACAAGATACATAGCTGTAATAGCCAATCAAGTCTGACAGGGACGAGAATCTGCGGCCTCCAATATAATAGTCACCACACATTGCAATTATCCTGAAAAGACATTTTATATTATATTTAAAAACTTGGAATAACATGATATTTTTCATTATACAATAGACATGACAAGTATCTGATTTATTTTTCTAGTGTTTTTTTTAGAATAGGTAGCACTACAGCACTTGAATTTCTGTATATGTGCAACACAATAAATGCATCATCATTAAAGAGAGCAACAATTTACCACCTGCAAGTAATCAGCATGTAAATAACTGCCTTTTCTATCATAAAAACCTTTGGTTTCTGACATGAAATGTAGTCCAATGCGAACTGCTTGATTAACAAGTGAACCCAAGGCCTAAACAGTAGTTTATAACGGGAACAAACCTATCGGGCTGGAATCTGCAGTTTAATAATGAAGCACTACTAAAAAGACTGCTGGACTACCTAGTTATTTAACAACTTACTTCCAAATTCAGTAAGCATATACAATTTTTGACATACATCAATTTCAATTCAAAATTTTTTACAATCTCTGGTAAATAAACTGCATTGAACTATTTACAGTATGTCTGGGACAAAAAAAAGCTTCAGACTCACACAAGCATAGTTTCATACATTACACTTCACCTCTTCCTGTGTTACTATGCTGACCTTTGTATAGATAAACTTAATGCAACAAATCTATCATGTTTTCCAGCCATCCAATACAAGGTAGGTTGTGTCACTCAAATAACCACTTATATAAAAAATAGATGTTAAAATCACAGAAAAAAAATCAAACATTAGGAACTCATATTTCCCATTATATTTCCTGTTTACATATTTGTGTGGTTTGTTAATAGGCAATTTTGACATATGTGATGGTTGTAAAGCCATCCAGTTAAATCTGTCAAACTTCTGTGCACAAAGAAACCTATTATAATACACCTATGTTTGCTCATGATTTTGGAATGCAAGGTATGTAGTGTAACTCCTGGAGGAACAAAACAAAATGCCATCTTAAATTGTTCTTGAAATATGCAGACATGAATGACAGTTTTGGCAACCTACAACAACTCCAATACCACTACTGACAGGGTGAACATATACAGTAAACCAGAAAATCACCTGAAATGGTTGACAACACCGGTCATGCTGAGGAAGGAGAGCACAAAGGAGCCAGGTCGACGGTCACTCTCCCTTATGAGGTAGCTCCCTGGCGTCTTGGCCTGCCGTAGTCGCTCCTCTGCTATGGTCCTGTCCAACTTACCATGGTACCACCTGTAGAGTAACAACACAATACTATGGCTCAGCACTGAATGCTCATTATTAGTTAAGTTTTATAACTCAGAACAAGCCTATTTGTTTAAAATTTAAGATCTACTAATAAACATTTCAACATAACAAATTAGACTGCTCATCTTAAGGCGATACAGTGAAGAGTATGCAATTATTGAATAAACAAATCAGTACCAATAAGCAAGGCTGCAGTACTGCCAAACGCTAGCCCACCAGTAACACAATCATTTTATAACAAAATCAGTGCAGAAACTGTAACATTAAGATTTATTACAGACACACTTCACTTAACAACCTCCATGTTTAACGACCAGCCAAACTTACAACCAGCTCTCTGACAAGTCAGTATTATACACTGTACAAGAACTTCGGTCTTGGAAATGGCAGCGCGCCATCTCAGCATCAAGCATTTAATTTCACATCACCTTTTATTGTCTGTTTCGTTCCCACAGTCAATCAATATTCACTACACTAGCGTTCGTAGTCTCCAAAACTATGTATTTTGCCTAGAAATTTGTACTTTATCATGAACCCTATGGTACAAGATTTAATAAAAACAGTTATTAGTATTTACTGTATGAAAACCTCAATGTATATTCGAGCTAATACTTTTAGAGCTATTACTATTCTGTTTACTACAAAACACACCACACAACTGTATAAATACATTGGTACCTCAGTTCGACCTCATTAGAACTCAAATTTCTTAAAAGTCAAACCAATCATCTCAGGAAAAAAAATGACCTTGAACTCGATCTGAATCTCAGAACTTGAACCGTGCACCCGACCTAAGATAACTTGCAATGTTAAATGAAATTTAATGAGCCACGCAGCACGTCTCTCAGCGGAAACAAAAGGTAATGCTTCAGTCTCAGCCTCACATTCGTTGTGAGGACAAATACACTTAGACAATGATATTTCTTATGACTGAGTAAAAATGTTTTGGTGTAACTTGGTGTTGACCTCGACCTAGCTGACTATTGCAGTCCTAGCTATGGGACAATTTAATGTGCGTGACATGCAATGTTGATACTAACATTGCACATTATGTACAACTAGCTACTACAACCATATTTTCAGATTAATTCATATTTTCAGTGGTTAAATGATGGTGTTATGTCTTGAAAGAAGAAGGGCCTTGTATGTTTGATATTCTTCATGATCTTTCCACAATATATTCAAAATGGTCACCAGTCAAGTGTCACCGGGTGGTATCAGCATAGTAAAAATATTAAGCAAAAAATAGCACACAGTACATGTAGAGATTCAGCTAAACACACTGTGCAACATTTCTTTCAGATACTGTGGAAAATTAATGTTTAAATGAGAAGATGAAAAATATATATCAGCTGGCCTCAAATGAAATTTGTGTAAGAGAAAAAGAACAGATATAATATGTGTGTGCATATATTTAAATCCGCAATGCTCCAATGTAGAAAAACCTACATTTTTAGGGTATTATGCAAAGAATAAAAATGAAAAAAAGAGTATAATTTAAAATTTCTTAACATGATATTTAGATTAAATGCATACCAAAATTGCAATGAAGGGGTATAATATGTTAAAATAGCATTTTTAAAAACAACTGCTCACTGCTGCATACTCAACCTTTGCTTTAGCTTCCTGAGAAAGTAGAGTTGACTTAAGCTTAAATCTGAAAAAAGACCTAACATATGATGATTTTGAAACAAGGATACAGATTCTTGAATACCAAGAGAACTTAAAACATAATAATTCAAAATGACTCAATGTTTTAAAAGGTTAAAAAGATGACATCTGAGATACTGGGGGAGGCCTACAGGAAACTAGTAGGTTGGAACTTTAGTCTTAGCCTTGAAGACAAAACCAGCAGATGTTTTTTTCTTGTAATATTTGCACCTCTGAGCAGTGTCTATTGAACTTCCTGCCCTGCGGAAGAAAATGTATTTGCACAAAGATGATCAACTAAGTTCATTCAACAGTGCAATATAAAAACAGCAGACATAAAATCCCTGAGAAACATTAAGAAAGTGAACCCCTAATCAATATTAATAAATAAGGCAGTCAATTTTCAAAGTAGTTTCCTGGCTTTCTTTGACAAGCTACTCACTTCTGGGGGGAAAAAAAATATCTATTTATCTATATAGATATGCGCCATTCATCTGTAAATGTATAGTACATCATATTGCAGGGCATTTACATCACAGGGGTCTCACAAATGTCTTAGACTGTATAATCCTGAGCGGGTGGTGGGGGGGGTGTGAGGATCCTCTTCAGTCTGCTAGCAAATTCAGCTTTTGTTGCATCTCTGAATATATCACAAGCTTTGAGAAGGTAAAAGCTATTCCTTGCTGGACATGGGGCATGAGTCAAAGGAGTATGAATTAAGGCACAACTGATGTGATTCTAATTTGGTCTAAGTGACCTCACTGTACCCTCAGGTCATTAAAAAGCTCAGATGGTGAAGAGATAGGGAAGAAAAACATTTACTGAGGTTTTGCATATTGTCACTGTCCAAAGAAAACCATGTATGTCCAAATCTTAATTACAGTGACTTTTTGCTATACATGGAACACAACATTCTCCTCTGTCTAGAGAAATCATTTGACATCTAATTGACCAAAGAAAAGACATTTTATAAACCCATCTATTTACATAGTATTAATGGCTGTACTGGTCAACATTTGTATTCATGATGATCATTTGTATGGATTACTTTATAATGCTATTTTTAACAACTTGTTGACAGCTAGATACGTAGCTAACTACCATCATTGTTAATTGTAAATAAAAACTAGATTAGTTTGTATCATGTTGACCCTGAAAATTCCCTCATAAATCCAAAAAAATCCATATACTTTTAAAACTGATAGCTGAGTAAAGATTTCTATTTTTGGTGCAATGCTTGTTTCATTGCATTGTTTTAAATTTATTTTGTAATACAGTTTCTGAGAAAATGCATTTATTACTCATGCTCTCGAAATAATGGATTTTTGGAGTATTTTTCATTGGATAGCGATGATATATTAGAAATTACCAAATTTTTGATGAGCTAATTTGGCCAAGAAATCCAATAAACAAGACAATACAGGTAAAGCTAGTCCCCAAGAAATCATATTGGCATATAAATAAAACAAAGTTTGCAGTTAGTGACTGCTGTTACCTTTCATTCAGTTAATAATTATATAAAAAAAAAACAAAGCCGAAGTGATGTTATGGTCTTTAAAAACAGCTAGCTCTTTTCAAGATATTCAGCTGCATGATGCTGAAAACAGGGTTGTGTGTAGCAGTTACCACAAATAAAAAAAAAAAAAGTACTGTACTTCAATGCTTACAATACACTGACAGATTCTACATGTGTTTAGACATGCAATATGTGCTTACATCCATCTATATCAATGCAGCAAAGACTGATAATCTTGACCAAAACCATTTGTCAAACACAAAACCCAAATCAATGCCCAAGAATCAAGTCTCAAGATACAGAACTGGAACACAAAACGAGGTCCAGATTACGGCTATACCAAATTGGAAAGATTTCAAATATCATAATATGATTTTGCAATACACATTCAGACATTTATAAAGCAAAAAAGGAATTGAAAATGTACCCAAAATAAAATATAGCCAAATAGAATGTATCTAAATCTGTTATATAAGTTAGTGGTGTTGCTGTAGGTTTTGCCTACACAAAACACTTCAGTTAAATCATTTTCTCTTTATAGAATCCAAAATGTTTCCATACAGCAGAAGGTAAATGTCTTTTGGTGACCAGTTTTTGTTCACTTTTTTCTTCCTCACTTAGTTTTGTTAAATTTATCAGAAACGCGTCACACTGTCTATGAGCAAGTCAGACTACAAGGATGAAACACAGAACTCATGCAAACCAATACTGGTAAACTTTACATTCACTTTTAAGTTACAGGCTACTGGATAACCTTGGAAAATTAACAATCATTAAAACTGCAACACTTGCTAAGTTTTGTTTCATATGACTGTAAAATGTTTAGCTAGATTAAGATAGTATTAAAGTAGTACGGCACACTGTGTTACTTTGGGTGTTCATGGTGGGGGGAGGGTTCCCCCAGGATAAACTGTGCTGCTGGACAAGAAACTAAGATAAAATTTGCTGCTTGCCAAAATTTTATCTTGGAGAACGGTGTGTTTGAATGGTATGATGACAGTATGAAAAACCTGATATTGCCCAAACTGAATCTCGACCCAGCTGACTATTGGTATATTCCCTGGAGATAAAACCTCTTTTCTTTAACGCATTTTCTTAACTGTGGTAGTCAGATGTATTGTTTTAAGCCATTTTACCTGAACGTTTCAGTTATGATACTCTGATATTGTTTGTGGTTTTCAGTTCTGTTTGCCACAATTTAAGAAGTTCAGTTTAGGAAATATTCACTGATATAATTAAGTGGTAGAAGTATAACCATTGGTATTAATGTGTTTTCACAGGAGGTATTTTTCAAACAACTGCTTATGTGAAAAAAGCAAAGCTGATTCACTTTTCAAATTAAACAGTTTAACAGTCTAAATCCTTACTAATCTTTGTGGGAACTCAAAACTGACTGGCCATTTCCAAGTTCAGGAGTACAAACCACAACTTCCTCATCTTACTTCAGCCCTAGATAGTTTTTGTGAAATACCAGATATGTTAGACTATTACTATATGAATGACTATTACAATAAAACACCTTGAATGAATGAATAATGTTAGTCTTTAAAAGACAATTTTGCCAAAAATAAACAAGACTGCAACTTATGCAGAAGTGAAAATTATTTATATTTACTTTGGTATATATATAATAATAATAGTGTTAAATAACTAGACCACTGACTTACCATAACCACTTTAAATTATAAATACCATTACTGTTCAGTTCAGTACTGTTCAGTGTCTAAATGTTCAAAATGTCATTCATTTTCAACTGATATTTTCACGAGAAAAACAGCATTAGTGCTCATACATTCTCTTCAGAAGTTTGTGACAGCAAAAAAACATTTCACATATTCATGTGATAATGCATTATATATTTTCATGTATTAAAGGCAGATCATACCATTGATATTGATATTTTTCACAAATTACTTCAATAAGTAATTTCAGGTCATGGAGTTTCAGATTTCACAAAAGTCTGCTGGATAAGACCTCAGAAAAGAATTATGGAACTACTTGTCATTCATATTCACTGAGTGTACAACATCCTTAAAACTGGAATTTGGTTCCAATGCTGCCTGTATTATGTTTCAATAGATTTCTCCAAGTGCTCTGTGTTCATGTCATTAAGACATTCCAGTTCCAAGCAAAAAATCAGCAAATACAAGAGCCATCATTGGAAGAAATTTAAGGTCTGAAAATCCATCCAATATAAATTCAATTCAGCTTCTGCATCATGAAATTACCACTTATTTCACACTCACACTCCAGCACAATGGTCACATTCACAAGAACACACGATTAAAGACAAAGACTGGAAGAAAATATCCACCAAATGGCTTAACCATTATGTGCCAAGTAAATTTGTTACTGTGTAATACTTTGCTAAAGAAAAATTGATGTTAATAGCTTTAAATAAAAACAGACAACAGTGAGGATATCTGAAAAATCACTATACGATATTCACTCATTTAAAAAGTACAAAATCTATTTTTATATTTGGCCGCTCAGCAGTCCAAAGCAATTATTCAAAGCATTTGTACCGAATACTGGCACTGAGCAATTGATATTAGTCTTATACATTGCACCACTGCAAAAAAATGGGATATATTTGCTTCCAAAATAGTTGTGTATTGCACAAAGAAATTGAGAAGTTATAGTTTACCAATAAGGAATGTGCTGCTAAAACCGGCCAGAACTTATGGTTTTTGTTTGACACTTAAATGCTATGTAAAACAGCAAACCTAGCTGTACAGTTTTACCTTCTTTCAACCAGCCATTTAACTCGATATTGTGGGATTCTATATTAAATTTCCTCTATTTAGAATAATTTCTAATAAAAAGCAATTTCTAAATACTAGGAAGGTATTATTTCAAACAAGAAAATTGTTAGCCCAAAAATCTGCTAAAGGTTTGGGAACCAAGAAACGTTAGACGAGTCGAACGATGTTATTAAATTGTAGAGTTTTAACTTGTGTAATTCCTAATTTCAAATTTAAAATGGCCTAGATGTAGGAAGTTGTATGGTCACCAATTAGTTATTATCCCATTCGTCAATGACCACAAGATACTAGAAGTTTTAACAGAAAAGTGCAGTTGGGGGATGTGGTTAAGAGATTAAATCAATTCACTTCTCTTTTTCAGCAAGGCGGACTGCACACAAGAAGCAACCATGAACGCAGCGGCAATGATTTAACATATTAAAATCATAACTATTACACTCAAAGTAACGGTTGGTTAGACATTTTCTGTAGATTACGAGACTTGTTGCGCCTTACTTTGCTTGGAACTAGTACTTTGTACTAGTAAACTAAAAAAAAAAGAACGACAAAAATAAGCAAGAAACCAGAAACAACTTTCCAAGGTTTATTCAACATATTAAGGTATAACGAAAGCATCCTTACTGGTTCGTGGGCGGTGCTGTGAGCGGGAATGCTACCTCCTCCTCCTCGTATTCCGGGCCATCCAACATATCGTTTTCATCCGCCGTGCCTGTGGCCCCGAAGCCAGGAGGCGGAGGTGGCAAGGGACCAAAGCCAGTGGGCCCCTCCGGAGTCGCTGAGGTGGGTGACATCCGGCTACCTTGTCCCTCAGAAGGGAGGTTATGGAAAGCTCCGCTTCCAGCTCCCGTGCTGGACTCACTGCCACTCCCAGAGGAGAACACCGAACCTGGTATGTCCCCTCCAGCAACAGGATACAATATCATTTCAGGGTCGGTATCTGGGGAGGTGCTGGATAGGTGGCGGATGTTCTGACCTCCTCCAGGGCCCGTATCGCTGATTCGCCCTTTTTGCTTGGAATAAAATGAGAAATGGGCCATCTCGGGGCCTCCGCCGCCTGTACCCCCTGTCCCCGTCGAAACAGAACCCGTATCCTCGCTGCTGACCTCCGTGGCCATCATTTACAAATATATATATATATATTAGGGGAAAGTCCAGGAGTCTTTCCTTTCCCCACCCGTCCTGGAACACTATCTCGAATAGAAAAGAAGAAGAAAAAAACAAATACAAGAAGTTCAACTTGGAAAAACAGCACACACAAAACACGTTAGTTATCCAGCATGACAATGCGCTGCCCTCACACTGGAAAAAAAATCGCAGCTAGCTTGCGTTAGCTAGCTAGCTAACGACGATATACTTAAAGTTTCAAGTTTTCATTGTTTGTCTTTTGTTAAAAGTTTGGGAAAACTAAGACGGTAAACTCTGATACACGCAGTGCGCATGAAGTACGCCAACTAACGAGTTCTTTTCCTCCTTTTTTCCCTTTGCCTACTTCACTTAGCAGAAGTCCACTTGTCGGGGAGTGTGTTGTTTATTGTCAGCGTGGGCTCCTTTTTTGTTTGTTTCCACAGAGTTCCAAAAGGTCTACATTTCTGTTTGATAGAGTCTCGCTCTCCGGGCAAATTTCTCCAGTGCAGTCAAGTTCTCCTCATCGAACTTTCGGATAGGAAAAGTGCAATGTTTGTTTTCCTGGGTAACTTCTCTCACGGTTTCAAAGCTGATACAGGATCGCTGAGGCTGTCGCTCACTGTCCTGCCTCCATTCCTCCTGGAGCGCGTGCTCGCTCACGCGCAGACCAAGCCAGAAGAGCACAGAGTCACCGAGCACGCGCTCCCATCAGTAATATCTGCCATCCCACGTAACGTTGTGCCCGTTACTGCAAAACATCTTCGTTCAGGATGCGTTGTGGTTCAGTGGTTGTCTTGCAGTACCGTTGCCTCATATCTCGTGGGGAGGGGTTCAAATTCCGCCTGTGTGTGTAGAACGTTAAAAATGTTTTCAGTTGATTAAAAAGGGGTTAACCAAGAAAATAACAGCAAGCCATCATCAGCATACTAACAGACCAGTGTAACAGATAACACTGCAGTGTTACATCTCCAGGTTTCTGAGTTTATCCATGCTGCTTGGACAATTGGAAATGGATGCTTGACAGAATGGGCAAACAACATTATTTTTATTATGCGCTATATATTCCTTACATCATTACACCATCACCACCAGCCTGAACCATTGAAACAAGACACATTCGGTACAAGGATCCATGCTGTATACTGCATATTCTGACAGACATTCTTCCGGACTCTCCGTTTTTGGAGAGCTTGTGCCAACTATGCCCTCTGTTAATAGTTTTTAGCTGACAGAAGTGGAACCCAGTGTACTTTTCGCTGTTGTAGTCCATCCACCTCAAGATATGTTGTGCATTCAGAGATGCTTTTCTGCACAACATTGTAAGGAGTGGTTATTTTGAGTTACTGTAGCTTTCGTGTCAGAACACTTTTACCTCAAGAATCACTTCAAGGGTGGACAAGTTGTGTTGTCAGAAAGGCTACTGCTGTACTAAGCTGTTATTTTTGCACCTGTTATCTTTAACCAGGCCGGCCATTCTCCCATGCCCTCTCTCATCAACATTTCTACCCACAAAACTGCCACTCACTGGATATTTTTTGTTTCTCTACATTTTATACAGAATGATGGGAGACTGTGATGCATGAAAATGGCAGGAGATCAGCAGTTTCTGAAATAAGCTACTCCCGGCACTAATAATCCTATCATATTCAAAGCTACTTTCATCCATATTTTTCCTCATTTGATGTTTCATCTGACCAATAACAGCTTAAATTTGCGAGCTCTGTATGCACAATGTTATGCGTTGTGCTGCTGTCACATGATTGGCTGATTAAATATTTTCATTATTCTATTCAACAGTCATTGTCACAAAGCACTTTACATATAACCGGCCCGAACCCCTACCAAGTAAACCTAAAGCCACAATGGCAAGGAAAAACCAGTAACTATTTGGTGAACAGTATGTTATTGTAAATGTCAGCCCTTTTTTAATATCAGAATACCAGAGGTGAAAAGTTCAGGTCCAGAAAATACAAATCCAGACCAAGAAGTTCTTTCAGCCAACCAGTTGACTACACTGTGACTGTAGCTCTTTATGTTCACCTGGTTGGTGGAAAGAAAATCTTGGTCTGGATTTTTACTTTCTGGACTTGAACATTCCACCTCTACAGAATACACAGAAGAAGCTGGTTTTTCTTAACCCGTTCCATAGGTTCCCAGCTCCCATCTTTATGATCAGGGACTCAATTTGTGCAATAAGAAAAACTAGTCTAAAATATGCCTATAATTAAAAAAAAAAACAAAAAAACACGTACTATTGTTCTAAGTATTTCTTTTGTGTTTATTGTGTATATTTCCACACCTGGGGTGTGTATTTCATCGCTCCCATCATGTGGTGTGTGGCTCATTGTCTTTGGATTCAGTGTGAATGATCAGATGATCAGAAGGTCACCAATTCAAATCCCTTGGTTGGCAGAGAGAAGTTACTGTTGGGCCGTGGAGTATGGCCTTTAACTCCAATTGTTCCAGGGAGTGGCTCATTCTGCTCCCTCAATTCTGTGTCACTTTAGATAAAAGAGTTTATTTAATATTTAAATGTATGATCCATTGGGTAGATTTGCTTAAGTATTTATATGTATGTTTCTGGAAACATGGCAACATATTTGGTATTGCACTAGGACTGCAGAAGAATTTGTGTGTTGCCAAATGGCACTAAGACTTTACCCCCCCCCCCCCCAAAAAAAAGCCCTCTTTAATATTACTGAAAAAGCTAGGTGACCCGCAGGCTTCATTTATCATGTTTTCAGTAGAAAAAAGAGAGAAAGTTTCCTGTCTTCTCTACAAAATCCCCTTTTATTTGTTTTTAGTGTGTTTTCTATTAGCGTAAGCTTGGGTTCAACATGGGTAAGCCAATGGCCGTATCCCTATTGTTGTGCAACCTGTCTAAATGAGCTATGTGCTATTTCTGCAGCACATATGCATGCATTTTCTGCAGCATCCATAATTTTCAGACATTGCATGGTAAAGGCTGGTCACATTGAACAGTGTCATGTTATTGGTTTGCTTTCTTGGTGCTCCTTTCACATCATATTGAAGGTTAGCAAGTGGTGTCTGATAGCTACTGTCATATTCCATCTACATATTTTTGAGTCATTCTCTGCCCATGAAACATCTTTTACTTATCTGTTGATTCAAAACGACTTTTATCCTCTTTAGCTGTCTTTCCCCAGCCCTGACTAAGTGATTAATGTTGCTAGGGTGTGGAAATTTGTGTTATTTTGTAACTTTTTTCTATGCAATGCATTTACAGTAAAGTAACATTATATTTAGAGTAAATTGCATAATTACTTTTACTCAAGTTAGGATAAATGATGTATGGAAATTAGGTGCCAAATCTTATTTCCATCATCGAAAGTAACACACAAGTGGGGATATGTTTTCTGCAGCACATAAGCGCACATTCCCATGATTCACTACTTCTTCAAATGATGATGTTCTCATGAGAGTAAATTATTCACTGTATTTCCATTAAATGTTAAATGAACTGAGGGATGGTATGTGGGTCTTCTGCGGGTAAAGGATTGTTTTGCATCAACTCTATTCTTGAGAGAGCCATAAAAAACATGTTTAATGCAATTGAATGCTTAAAAATAGATGGTGTATAAATTTTCAATTTTAGAATGAAATTTCTGAAAAATTAAGTTAGCTTCCAGACTTAAGTTTAACTTTTGTGGGGCATGTAGTGAGAGACCGAGTCTGAATCCACCTGCTTGGGGTGTGTGCATTCAGAGAGATACAGGATACACATAGTGCTGGGCAGTTCACCAGTTCATCCAGTATACCGGTTTTAATTTGCTGTACGGTATGAATTTTTCATATACCACCATATGGTAGCATAGCTTAAACAACAGCTGGAACACTTCCACAGGCAGCAAATTATATAATTCTGCTGGCTGCTTGAAGCACTATGAATCGCTGTGCAGAGTGTATTCAGGGGGGATCCTCGTTAACTGTGTATTCCCTTCTTACTAACAGTTATACCTTCGTAACACAACAATCCTCTATATATAGCATTAAAGTATTTATAGCTACTGCTTGGATTGCTATAAAGCTAAATTCCCAATATTATCAATTTATCATGGTATTAATCATAAAAAATCATGCAGATATAGTAAACATGTCGTCACTATGCAAAATATGGTAATAATCAATAATACATGTCTCTGTGGAGCTAAATATTGGGCCTAAGGGTAATAATCAATAAAACATGCATCTATTGAGATAAATATATAGTTATGATAAATAAATAAAAAAGTCACTATCTCGCTTAATACACATCGTGATTCCAATAAAACATGCCAGTGAAACAATTCTTATCGGGCTTAGTACACAGTTTTAATCAATAAAACACGTCACTACCAAACTAAATATAGGCTACATTAATAATCTAATAAAACATCTCAGTTATAGCCCTACTATCAAGCTAGATGTAAATGATTTTTATAATGAATAAAACCACAACTTTTTAAAAATATTAGCAAACATATTTTATTGATGTAAGTGCATGCTGTGGCGGTAAGGGTGAACTTGGGGGAAAAAATGTGTTATACAGTGAAACTCCCAGAATCCTAAAAAATACCGTGATACAAATTTTGGGCCATACTGCCAGCAGACTGGGCACACACAGTGTAGATCCATTGCCTCTGTTTGAACTTTTTACAGGAACTGAACCAAAGTGCTTTGGGGAGCCTTCACTTACTGAAGCAGGATAAATATATTCATAGCAAATTATTCAGAGAAAAAGATCCTTGTATAGCATTTTATGGATAGCACAATGTTCTTAGTAAAATAAAGAAATAACTTGAAATGTGGATTAACTATCCCTATAAATGAATTCTTATGAAATGGACCATGTTATTTTCAGCCATTTCAAAAGGATATAATTGCAGGATGCACAGCTGTAAAAGGGGCCCTTTTACCATTTGTACTTGTAAACTGTATAGGACACATGGCCTTAATTATAGTTTTACTACTGATATTGTAAAAGTCTACTGTATTGTCATAAATTATGTACAAAAAGAAGGATGCAAATTATTATTATCTACTGAAAGTCCTATCCCACAGAGTGGCACACCACCCCATTGTGTAGCTGAAACTGAATATGTGCAGCTCGAAGACAGGGTCAAAAGGGTCAGGTACTTTTCAAATAAGTACTAGAACAGTTAAAATTTGTGATTTGATTTTTTTGTGAATGTGGTGTGATTGTTGTGTGTCAGTCTGATGGTGGTTCCGCCTTTTCTGAAAGCACAACCTATCTACATCTGAAATAACTCTGGAGGTGAAAGTGGATTCTTCCCAGTACTAGCTAGATGTGCCTAATAAAGTGGCCACTGTGTGTATATGTGTTACATAACTACAAACAATTCAGTCATTCTTTACTGTGTAAGAAAGTTTTTTGGCCTTCTGCTTGTGTTGTAAGAACAAATTACTCAGTAAACAAGTGACGATGTGCTATTTAAGCACAAGGACTTCCCACAGTATGGTTAGTATTCATCTCATTGTGAAACAGTTGTCAAATAATCCATGTGTGGAAAAACAGCCCTGTGTCATTTACACCACTGAACAATGTGACATACACCATGTGCATAACGCACTACTGTGTGACTGATGCTTATTTATTCTAGACATTATATTCTGAAGGCCTTGCATAGTGATTATTCAGTTATCCCTGCTGTCATGATAATAATGCATGAAGAAAGTGTGTTATGAGCAGCCGAGGCTTGTTTCTACGCAAACCATTAGGAGATTGTAAAAGATACTGCTGTATCTTATTAGAAGCTTACTGTTGTTTATGGTCACCATTTCTATAACGCAGGAGAAGGTCAAAAATAATATACCAAAACTAATATTTAAAATAGACAAGAAGTATTAATTAATATAACAGAGTAAGATAATCCACAAGATCCAAAACTTGCTAAAAAAACCGGGTGAGATATTCAAAGTACAATATACAGTATGACTAGGTTGTTTAGTTTAAGATAGATGAAAGGTACTCTAATCCATTTCTGATTGCTGTTTTCATGGTCATCCACAGTTGTTTGGACATTTCGCGTGTCCCTTGTGGTTCACGGGTTCAGGCCGTGCTGCTGAGTGAGACAGACTATCAACATGGGGCAGAGTACTTCTGAGCAGAAGGCCGTTGCTTGTTTTTTCATGTCTTGCAGCTGCCACTTGATAGCTTACATGGATTGTGGCAGATTGGCACACAGGATCACCTCAGTCAGCCAGCATACAAACAAGCAGGGATCAGATGCCTAATGTCCAAAAGCCAGTGGGCCTGGGCTCATCTCACTGAAGTACATCTGCTTCTAACTAAGACAGAAACTGCAAAAGGACATTCTCTTTAACATAACAGAAGGTACTATCTGATCTAGGATTGCAAGGCTGCCAGCGTGCTTGACCTTTTTATGTTGTTTCATAGCATTGGATGAAACCTGTACAAACTTCTAAATTAACATGAATTAAATTAATTCAGCTGCATAAAACTACTAAATGGACAGTATGTATCTTTTAACTGCTTAAAAAAAACCCCTATATCATATACTTATGTCCATCCATCCATCTGTTAGCCACTTAATAAGCGTTTCAGGGGGCCTGGAGCCAATCCCAGGAAGCACTGGGCACGAGGCTGGACTACACCCTGAATGGGATGCTAAGTCCTTCACAAGGCACACTCACATACTGTACATTAGATAACCCGACTGTCATTTGTTGGACTGCAGGAGCAAACCCATGTAAGATGAAAAGAACATGGGGTACATACACACATAGCAAAGGCAGGGTCTGAGCCCTAACCCTGGAGGGGAGGGGAAACAGTGTCACCAACCATACCGCTCCCCCTGCTTGTGTACAATACAGCTATATACATTACGGCACAAAAATATTTGTGCTAATATAGTTTTATTTATATTAAACTCTACAGACAACCATGAATATGAATGAGAATACTTTAGCACTATGAATTCTGTCTAAAGACAGTGTAGTTATCAGTGTAGTTATTGCCATCCATTTGTCCGTAAATCCATCCATCCATCCATCCATCCACCTTCTAATCACTTATCCTAGTCAGGTTGTGGTAGGGCCCGGAGTCCATCACAGGCAACAAAGGACATAACTCCGTGTTTGTAATAATCAACTGCCAGAATTATGTACATTACCCCATGTCATTTTAACGTAATTTAGTTAAGCAGAGGATTTTTACACAGAATGATACATGCAAGCATTCAGTCACCTTATTTGAAGGTACACACATTCAAAAGAATAAAATGTCAAAGGGATAGCCAAAGCACTTTGTAATTACAGAATTTATAATAGTGCGCAAATGAACGAGCCACAAAATACATGGGTGTCATTGCAACAAATTACACTGAAATACCTCAATTTTAAATAATTCACAGTATCATGTGATTTAGACATTCTCAAATAATTTAGATTACACTGCCTAAGCATAAAACACATTAATATGCATTTCATTGTTTTTCTTGCTTCGTCAATGTCAGATTGTAATGTCATGTTTCTAATGGTCATTTTTTAATAAAAAAATTTATATGAAATTTTTATAATTTGCTATGAATATTTAGTTATGAATATTTATATGTATGTCAAATGCAAAAATGGAAAAATAGCATGAACTGTGTTTATAAATATTATATTGTTTTAATGTTTATTCATCACTGAAAATGAGTGCTTTTGAAAACGATCAAAGTCACACTGAGTTTCATTTTAAATGCTCCACTTCCTGGTAATACTAATTAGCTTTGCCTTGTAGGATCAATAGATATGTAAGGTATTTTAATAAAGAGTTCGGTCACATTGTGAAAATGCATTCAGTGGCTCATTGCCCAGAAGATGATGATATTATCAGATGGAATCACCATAGCACTATCAGTCAGAAGTCATGAGTCACTGTCACCATAGCATTATCAGCCATAAGTCTGAGTCACTGTGGTGAGATGGATTGCAACTTTCAGTAAGAACAAGATGCCATCTCAGCTGTGCTTAAGACTCTCTAAGGTGTGCTATAACAAATGATAATTCCTAATTAAAAGTTCAATTGATTAAAAATTAAAAGCAGCAAATTATGTGGGAAAATATAGTAGGTATATCTGGAAGTATGGGTTCTATTTATAGTGGACAAAAAACATTTATACAAATATTTACCACCAATTTTCTGAAAAATTTGTATGTTAAGGTCCCAGAGCACAAGGGGCTTACTTGGAGTATGCATGCTTTCTTTAATAAGAGAGGGTGGTGTTTGACTCTCTTGATATAGTCTTTGCTTGGGTCTAGAAGAGTAATTATGTCACAGTTTGGCCCTTGATTTAGGCTCTGAGCCCCAACTGTATGAGGAATACCAGATAAATGGCTGACCCTGAAGATTCAAAGCCTTGCTCTCACCTGTCTATGTGTGTGTCACATTGGATAGCAAGATTAGATATGTGAAGATTAAAATTTAGTTGCATTTGCTAACTACATTAACAATAAAGGCTTTCTATAACAAGGGATGGAATACATTTAGAAGTGCACGATCTCCACAGTAAAATAAGCTATATGTTTACGGTCTAACACAAAGCGTAAAGCACAAAGTGGAACTAACAACAGTTCCATTTTGCTATCTTGAGGATGGAAAAACCAGACTTTGCACCAGTGCAAGGCGGAAAAGTATGGAATCATATTTGTGCCAATATTATCAAGCAAAACTTTTTTGACATCAAGCAAAAACAAGGCTTCAAGAAGGAAAAAAACTGAAGCAAAAGAAATGTCATCTCAAAAGTAAAATTTCTAAGTTTCTCGCTTGCGCTCCCTGACTTTTTGTTTACAATTCTTACAGAAACTTCTCGCGTGGCCGGGTTTTTTCAGGGACGCGTCCCCATTGGCTAATCAGTCTTTGACTGACAGGTCAATGCCACGGACATTTTTAATTAACAGCGGGACTGGACATTCACTACCCACTATCTAATTAGTGCACTTCAAGAGCTTATCTGTGTCAATAACAAGTGTTGTGCACCCGCATGTTTCTACAACGCACCATTTAAATACCATTTAACGATGCACTGACCTTAGATATGGTCAAAAGTGCAAAGACATTGCGTTGCCTTAAAATAGCAAAGCACCTCATTTAGAAAATACTCCTATGAGCGGAAAGCTGGCGCAGAATCATTTATTATGGTGACAAAACTAGCAAAACCACTTTGCAAGGTGCTTTGTGCAGGTGGAAATTAGAGCATAACGTATTAAAAGTTTTAATGCCATTATATTGGGAAAATAAATTATATCATACCACACTTGTTTTAGAAAAGGTAGACATGGTATGGACTTTCGTAGCGCCGTGCAATTAATACACGGTTAGTTAAGTATTCTAAAAGATCTCTCTTAACAAAAGACTAAAGACTTAACTTAACTTAGTCTTAACTCAAGACTAAATATTAAGTTAGTTCGTAGATAGTATAATTATGAGTAGGATTCAGAAGAGCTTTTGAAGGTGGAGTCAGAACTTCGCAACATTTATCTAATGGATCAGATTTATGTACATCATAGGAACTGTATAACGAAGCATAATTGCTTTTCTTATTTAATCCTGCTTTTTTTTCTCTCAAAAACACCCTTAGTGTTTCACTTCATTTTTGTGCCTTGTACATTTTCTCTAGACAATTTGGATTGATGTACTATATATATATGCAGCAATACTACAGCCAACATTGTGAACCTGTAAAGCTGTTGCAGTACATGTTTTTTTTTTCAGTACACGGTTCTCCCCCTCCCTCTAGCTGCTGCCTGCAGATTTTGCCTAAATGTTTGGGTCATGAACTTCAGTCACAGCCTGCTGGATGAGAAAATGCCCCCCTCCCTTCAGATAAATAACCCTCGCTGGATCATCATTGGTAATAATGGCCCAACATAGTAGTATTGATCTTTGGTTTTACATTTTGCCTTAAGTTGTCCATTGTTAAAGTATAAAAAAACCCACATTGTATCCCTATATACAGTGACTTTTCTATTTTATTACATCCATGCAAAGGATACTATTATACTGATGACACATTGATATTTCCCAGTTTTTTTAAATAATGTTACCCTGTGATCTACAGATCTTTTCCCATAACTTGGAAAATTTACCAGACATGTCTTGTCAGAATTACTAACTACCATATGAATAATCCATTTATTCTTTTGAGTGCAACTTGGTGTAAGTTAGGTGCTTCTTATGGTGAATGGATGACTAAACCACAGACTTATTAGGGTTTAACCTTGATTCTATAAGTTCAGAATGCCTACAGGCCACACACCACAACTAAACTTAAGAGCTTCTCTTCTTCTGAATGTTTGATGGCCTGTTACCACTATAGCAACACTTTAATAACACACACCTTTGTCATTCAGGGCTGACAGTGGTGCTTTAGCCTGTAGAGAAAACTGAGAGGGAAAAGAACATTTTGAAAATGACACTAGTCATGACAGTTGAGTCTGGACCAGGTGGAGGAAGGCAGTCTCTGGAGTGGAGATAAGAAGAAGTGATGGTCTGAAGCTGAATTCAGCTGACAGCTGCCCATCTGTGATGCTGTGCCCCTGACAGGACTCTGACTGGAAATGATGCCAGTGCCGTATGCTTCATGGAAATGAATCACACATGAGTTACCACAAAGCCCAAATACAAAGGGGTATCCCTGCTTTAATTATAATACCAATTTATTGTGATTACATAACAATTAGAACAAAAACAACATCAGCAACAACAACAAAAGAACAACAATAATAATAATATATTATATACAATAATTATTCTGGGTGTGTGTATGTAAATGTGTGTATGGTTGGTTGGGTTATGCATAAATTACATTGTGGGGGACCAAATGTCCCCACAATGTGATAGAAATCTTAATTTGATGTTTTTGTTTTCTAAAAATCTGTGAATGCAATAAAAAATGGAAAATATCAAAATATTTGTATTTTGTTTGGTTAAGCTTAGGACTAGGTAGGGATTAATATTGCCATTTGTTGAGATTAGGGCTTTTCCCAAAGAAATTAATGGATGGTCCCCACAATGATATCAATCCAAATGCACGTGTGTGTGTGTGCGTGTGTGTGTGTGTGTGGGTGGGTGTAGGTGATAACAAGTTCATAATTGGCTGTAAATGGCCAAGATCTGTATGGGCATGTTTTATTCATCAATCGTCATATGTTTTGTCATTCTCCATACAACTGCCATTTACTCACTTATTTCTGAGGTATATTAAAGAAATCCTGCATTCAAAAAAGCGCTCAAGGGCTATGGTGAAGTCAATCAATCAAATTGGAATCAAATTTCCAGTTAACTGGTTAATATACAGTTATAAGCACAAACTGAAAATTATGTTTTAAAACGATGTGAATGTTAGAATTTCGAGGTGGCTAATGCCACCCTATGTCTCCCCTATAGACATGTCCCTGTTCACTGGTAGTACTTAATAGACCACTGATACTTTGTGACCATTCCTCTTTTATGTCAGGGCACTGATACTTTGTGATCATTCCATTTTTATGTCAGGGCACTGATACTTTGTGATCATTCCACTTTTATGTAAGGGCACTAATACTTTGTGATCATTCCACTTTTATGTCAGGGCACTGATACTTTGTGATCATTCCACTTCTATATCAGGGCACTGATACTTTGTGATCATTCCACTTCTATGTCAGGGCACTGATACTTTGTGACTATCTGTTTTTTTTTTTTAGGAAAATCTCTGAAGTTTAAAAATAAACTGCATGATGTTCCTTACCCCAGGCAAAGCATGGTGTAGTATTTCCTTCCTTGGGGATCAAACTGATCCCTGTGACACAGATACTGGAGGATGTAACGTCCAAGTCTCTTTTGCTCTCTCCTAACTCTAATTTGCTTGAACTCTGCTTTCCATTGGTTCAGAAATCCGGGACTTAAGATTCATATAGATTTTTATTATTATTATTATTATTATTATTATTATTATTAACTTAATCAGGGGCTTGTAAATCAACCTGTGTTAATTACAAATGTAATGCACAGAATTCAACTTAAAACCAGTATATCTAAGGAGAATTCTGAAGTTGCTTATGAAATGAAAGGTTCATGGGGATCAGGGAAGTTTCAATGGTTGAATAAGCATGATCATGTGATTGTATTTAGGTGAGAAAAAAATCTGAATAACGTATTGGAGGAGAAGAGCATATTTATTGCAAATAGCCTTAGTTATGTAATAGATTTGGCCCAGCTCAGGATTAAGCCTAAGAATTGGAATAGAATCCCTTACCCATAGATGCCCATGTTTTTGTTTTCAACATTTTTCGGGAATGCATTGCATCACCTGTGCATGTTTTTTTTTCTTTTTTTTTTTTGTAAAAATGAACTTTCTTGTTATTGGAAACATTTAACTCTCACAGAAGCAGTTATCACATATTAGGATTAGGTTTGCAATGCCCTCTTTAGGCCAATCAGAGTACTGCAGCAAAATTGAAGTACTGCAGTGTTTTTAGGAATATCACAGGAAGATTGTGTTATTAATTTACTGGAATCTCATCCAGAGTGTACCACAGCTTTGTGCCCTATGCTGCCTGGGATAGGTTATAGGCCCCCAGTGACCCTGACCAGGGTAAACCGTTACGTTTGAATGCATGTGTGGATGGGCAGATAGATAATCATTTTCAATTTTAATCACACTAAAACACTGTTTGTTTAGATAAACAGCATTTAATTTATATGCATGCACTTATGAATCACACTGAAACCTCACAACACTTTGAGTGTGTTTCCCTGTCCACATGGATTTACTCCAATTACCTCCCAAAGTAAAAAAATTTAGGTGAACTGGTATCTCTAAATAAGGCCATAAGGATGTTAGTGTGTCTCGCAAAGGGACAGAGGGCACACAGCCCTCTACTGAATGAGTGGTTTACGGAAAATGGATTGATAAATAATTATATTTTGTTATAATATATCACAGGCAAGTAGTCTATTCTGACTAATAGAATTGACATTAATTTAGTTATTTGTGATGCTACTTGAATACTAAACCCAGCAAATCACAAAATGAAGCTAATTTCAAGTCCAAAAGTCATCATGATTCCCTGCCACCACTCCTCCACAGGATTATTATTTTTTTGTCCTGTCTTGAACATCCATGAAGACTTTTTTGCCATGTTCATTTATGTTTATTCAACACTTTATCCAGAAGATGTCACCATTGCCACAAAGAGAAAGTAATACCTACAGTACTTGTCCCAGATGACATTCACTGCTTAACTTTTGGTGAATAATAGAGTAACAAAATGAAGATGGCTGACATCAAAGAACTAAATAGTCTTTACCACATTGCCCTACACCCTGGCAAAATGTAACAAGGTGGGGTAAATGTTAGTTAAATTATCACAGTAGAGATATATAGGTATACAACTTCTCATGGATGTTCCCCTTCAAGTTAATCAAAAACACTTTAAATATGAAATTCACAATGAAGAATTTGCTTTCACCCATCAATATGTTTCCTTCTAGAAATAGGGATTTTTGCATGTTTTTCAGCATCATTGCATCTACTTTCTTAATAGTAAGAAGAAGCGCATTCTCTGACTTTTTGCAGAGTTCATGTTATGTGTTTCAATCCATTAGTAGCACTCAAAAAGACAAATCGACTACATTATGAGCAGAATAATTTTAATGTATTATTTGCGTTATGAAGCAGTTTCTGTGTGTAAATGAATCTGATATTCATTATCACTGTGTACAGGGAATATTTTTACATGACTTCATTAGTCATTTTTCAAGACAGACCATTATTATAAATGCATAGTAGTGATGCGTAACTGGAACAAATGTGTCTGTTGTACAAAGCTACAGAGACACTACTGCATGCTGAGCTTTTCCATCACTGTATTTCATTATGTTTTTATGGCAAAAAAAACAACATGGTTCTTCATAGATGGATTTTATGAGAGGATGTAAAATTCTTAAGTTCTTAAGAAAACTTTGACTGAACTTTGTAACAGCCTAATCTTTTTCGAATTGTATATAAGTCCTATACACTAACTTATTTATAACTTCCTATTATTTTTAAAGCAGTTAAAACAGAGAATAAAGATTATGGTAAGAATAACTTCTGTACCAAATATAAAAAGGTAATTCATCAGTGACTCTTGACTTTGCCATTTCCTTTGAAAACTCTCTTATTGTTCCCTCAAAAACAGTGAGAAGTCTTGGTGTCATTCTAGATGACAAATTGTAATTCTCATCACACATTAGCAACCTGTCTTAGTCCTGCAGATACCTTCTCTATATTATAAGAATTCGTCCCTTTCTCACAACAGATGCCACTTAGTTACTCGTCCAATCCTTGATCATCTCCACGCTGGACTACTGCAACTCCCTTATGGCTGGTCTTTCACTGAAGGCAAGAAGGTCACTTCAGCTGATCCAGAATGCAGCTGCGAGACTTATCTTTAATGTCTCTAGATTCTCGCACATCATACCTCTTCTTCGGAACCTGCACTGGCTCCCTATGTCTGCCCACATCAGGTTCAGATCCCTAACACTTGCCTTTATGGCCAAGACTGGAACAGCTCCTCCTCACTTGGCAACTCTGATCAAAAATCGTGGTGGAATGAACTTCCTCTTGTCATAAGAAAGGTTGATTCCATTGCTGTCTTCAAACGTCGTCTGTAAATGTAAATGTAAAGACAAAACAGAGATGCCTGGACATTCTCTTGTTTTGTGATACAGAGCAGAATTCAGTCACTGAGAATTGCAGGGTGCTTTTACCATCCAGATTTGCTCCTGGATTTTATGGTTTTATTTTTATGGTTTTATGGAGTTTCAATTACAACCAAACCTTTTTTTGAATGCAGGTGCAAAACTCTCAACAAACATTCCCAAATATGCATTTTTAACTGATGGCTAAAATAAAATTGTCTTGCACTTGAAAACATGATATTTCTTTGCACTTGGCTTCATTTCTCCACTCTAATCAGTCATCCTGGACAATTCTGCTACCAGAAAAAGTATACTCTATATTGCTAATGTCAAGTATTTGTCGTTTCAATCTGATTTTCTAATAGTTGAAAAATATTCCTTCTAATGAATGTGTCTGCCATTGGTGACTTACCTCCAAAAGTAAATGACGCATATTTGAAAACACAAAATTGTAGGGATGGATATGCCTCTTTTGATAAATTGCTTTTTGGGATGACTGTACTCTGATTATGGTTTTACCAAACAGTGATGCCAATTTTATGTTCTGCATTTGGAATGTGTGATGTGGATTGAGAAAATCATGGTTTCAAAAACCACTAATTTAAGGGAAAGAAGTATATGTTTCTGAAGGGAAATGGAGACATTACTTTGACATTTACTAACTTTAAATCCAGCAATTACATACAATTGGCAAACTAAAATTGCAAGTTTTTGGTGTCACAAATTTCATCTTTATTTCACAGTTTAATTCACATGATCATAACCTATATATGGAATATGGCATATTATAAGTCTTCCTATTAATTCTTTGAAATTTTAAAGATTTTAAAGCATGGGTTATCTGATATATTTAGTGAGGCCATTCCATCGTCTTTTTAAATTGAAATGTATATAACATGAAGATGAAGTGAATAAATAATTATTAATTAATTACAAATAGTACAATTGAATGGCCTCAATAAATATATAAGAAGACACATGCTTAAAAATCTAAAAAAAAACAGCAATATTAAAGATTATAAAATGTATTAAAAGACAAAAACTGATGAGAAACTGTTTTCAGTTACACCATTAAAAACTTATTTTTAATAGACTTTATAATAACTGCTTGACGGTTTACTATTAGATTCTGTTTAGAGTGTTAATATACTGCATGAACATTTATCTGTCTATTAGACTATTAAAATTAGACTATTAAAATTTTTTGATAAGCATTATTTGACCACCAGATGTCACTGTGTTGCGTTTAGAAAGCTGGAATCCATTATTTGAATTGTTTCGATCTATCCAATCTTTTTCTTCATACACTAAGAAAGAGTATGAGCAGTAAACTTTGATATGAATGAATAAATTAAAGCAAATAACACACAAAATAATTTACAGAATAAAAATAAACATATTATATTTTTAAAAGTAATGACTCCTTAAATATTTATAAATATTTTTGCTTTAAAATTTGCAGAAGTGACAAACTACAAGTTTTCAGGATCAGTCCCTATCCTGTCCCCTTTCGTTTCCCCAAGTTCCCTAGTCTCTCCTGATGACCAGCATGTGCTGCTAGTCTATCCTAGTATTTCAAGTTTAGTCTATATCTTGGTATTCTGCCATTGTCAAAGTCTTATGTTGTAATTCCCTGGCTAGCAGGTGTTGCTCGTGAACCTGTTTTGTTTATTCCCAGTCACAATCCCCATAGTTCTTCCCAGACCCTGGGTAACCGCGATGCTGAATGGGCTGAGTATGCTGATTTAGCTCAGACCACCAGGAGTCAACGACATTGGACTTCTGGTTATTTCTGCCCCAGAACAATGTTTTTCTTAACTATTATGTAATAATCATGTTCCTTGTGTTTCTGCACTCTGGTTAGGTCTTTAATATGTTTGCTCATGGTTAACCCTGTGGGGCGGCATGGTGGTGCAGTGGTTAGCACTGTTGCCTCACACCTCTGGGACCCGGGTTCGAATCTCCGCCTGGGTTACATG
>JAABNY020000039.1:24233097-24247607 GCA_015164015.2 Brevimyrus niger
GAGGCTTGGAGGAAGCAGCACAGTTTGCTTCCTCAGTCACCGCTTCCTGTGGTGGACACTGATTGAGAGCGTGCAGGAGTCAGCAGGTGGATAAGTAGCCAGCAGGGAAGAATCAAGGGGCACACTGGTGGAGAAAATTTCTTCCATAATAGACAAACATCCACCGAGTTGCTCCTCCTCTTCATCTGCCCCCAAAGTCTCTCTGAATCTTCATCCTCCTCACCATATTATGGAGTGACATCAAAACCTCATTTTGACAGTTAGTGCCTGCAAACTTTGTCTTTCATTCATTATTTACAGCTCATAACCATAGGTGAGGACTGGGACATAGCCAGACGACTTCAGGCCTGATACAGCACCACAGAGCCCTCGAAACTAAGGCTACTTAACTGTCAATTCACATTCCCTTAAAGTCCTTCACCTAGGCCAAACTCTCCCCTCTCACCTGAAAAGAGCAATCTACTCTTTCCTAACATGTACTGTGGTCAAGTGTGTTAATATTCTAAGCATGCAATAAGCCATGATGCTGATGTTGTAATTTTTCATTTTTAAAATTAAATACCACATTATTGATGTTCTGACTAGCACCAAAGTCCCTGAATACAGGAAAGCCAAAAGTGTATATAGAGTTTGGACTAAATGTAACATTGTTAGGCACCAAATTACTGATGTACGGATTAAGACCAAATACAAGGCTATTTGTCTATGTTAATGTTCTTAATACAAATCTTAAATATTGCATCTGCTGTTTGCACTGCAAAAATCTGTGGAAAAGTATCTGCCAAAGAAATAACTATTGTAATACATCAAAAATGTGGGTAACCATCAGGTAATATGTCAGGATTGTTCATTATTTATTATATGGATTTTGGAAAGGAAATTGTTTTCACCAATCATTTTAAAGACTGGCAAATACTCTATATAACACTATACATGTAAGTTCTGTCAGGTGTGAAATTCCTGTTCACTTTCAATTTTCCCTTTTATTGATTTTAAGAGAAGAAATGTCAGCCTTAGTAGAAAGAATTAAGGCTTCACATCTTGCTAAACTAGAGGTCAGTATTTGAATTAATCAAAAACAGAAGCCTCTTGCTGGATTGTGGTAATATAGAAATGAGACATTGTTCTCTGGTGAAAGTGAGCTTTAAAATTCTAAGCATGTTGATGATCAAGGGTGTCATTTTTTACTAACATCAAATTCTTCCTTTTAATATATTTGTATGTAGGTGTGTGTGTGTGGTGGTAGCTTGAGGTGCTGCAAGCAAAATACATTGGAATTTAAAAACTATAGGAATATTACTAGATCTGAATAAAAAAACTGTTGATTTTTTATTAAGAATCAGTTTTTAAAGCGAAGAAAAAAGGTGAAGAGGACTTATATCTATCTAAATTTCAATGTAAATATTAAAAGATCAGATGAGACATCTGGCAACTGATGATTGCACCAAACAGGGGTTGTGACAGTCTTCCTTTGCAGGATTTAAAGCCCATGCTAAGAACAAACCAGTAAGATGGAAGAAGGAGGTCAGGTGTACATGTGTGCCTTTGCAGATGGAAATGTGAGGATGTCCACCCTAAAGAAACCACTGCCTCCTCCAGAAGCCCTGTTGTATAATCATCAGATGTTGGGGGTCAAAATGAGATCAGCTCGCTGCAGCTTTATCTCCCAAATCTACAATATCGGCTCCACTTGCAGCTTCTATGCCACATATCTGCACTTGATGCATAAGCAGTCATCATAAAATGATTGTTAATATGGATGACAACATAAATGTTAACTGATATACATTAACCTTTACCCCAATGTTACTAAATTATGTACGGTAGAGATTTAATAAATACAGAATTTGTCAGGGTCAGCATCCGTCCGACCCTGTCTTTCCTGGCTCCTCCCTGTTTGGCCAGCAGGTATTGCTCGCCGTCCTGTCATCCTCCATGTCACTCGCCCTTCAGTGCTTTCCTTCCTTGCTGGACTGCCATATAGCTCTGTGGGCTGAGAATGTGGTTCCAATTGAGTAGTTGTGGTTTCAAAGTTGGCTATGAATAATCCTTATCTGTTTTTTTTTTTTTTTTGAGGTTTTCCCTAGTGTTTTTGTATTTTTCTTGGTTCCTTGTCTTTCGCACCTTGTCCCCTGTTTACTCAGTTTTTCTTGTTTTAGTTAACTCTTAGTATTTGTTAAATTCCCCTATACTCCAGTGTTGTTTAATTACAATATGTCACACCTGTTCCTTGTTTGCCCTGAGTCTTTGTGATTGGCTAATTGGTTACAATTCTCACCTGTCCTGCATTGTCAGTGTATTTAAGTGCCTGTTTTAGTTCTCTTTCTTGATGTTTCATTGTAGTTGTGTGTCTGTATTTGGAGTGGTTGTCATGTTGAATTGTTTAGGCCTGCTCCTTCCGTTCTTAGTTCTCAAGTAGTGCTCGTTCAATGGTTTAGTTTATTCCTAGTTTTTGTTTTTCCCCTTTTAATTTGATCCCCCATGGTCCTTTTAATTTTCTGCTTTCCCCATTGCATTTTACAGCACCCTGCACATTTGTTGGCACGCCTTGTAAAGATTTGTAAAAAGGGTTAGAAAAAAATCCACCTTTTGGTGAAGCAGCTTCATGTCACACTGAAAACTTGAGAAAAAATCCAGCCTTTCCTTAAAATAACGTTATTAAAAGAAACAAAGAAATTTTTATTTTCAACAAAAAAAAAACATGTGCCACGATTATTGGCACCCCTGTTTTTAATACTTTGTATAACCTCTCTTTGCCAGTATAACAGCACTGAGTATTCTAACATTTTACAAGGTTGGAGAATACCAAGCAGGGCATCTGAGTCCATTTACAGAATCTTTCCAGATCATCCAGGGTCCTTTCGATAATAGTACCTTGGTTATATATTCATTCTTCTGTGCATGTGTTTTTTAGGATTTCCCAATTCTATCTAAAGTTAAAACTTTTTTTTTTTTTTTTTTTGAAACTTGAAAATCATGGATCTATCGTGGCAAATAATGCAGAATTTGCAGCGTCGTATATTACCTAGTTTATTACTTGATATAAATCTAAGAGTATTTTTTTTTTCACAATATAAGTGTTACAAACTACAACTAAGAACAATTGATGAATAAAACATAGTCTGATACACTAAAGGTCTAAACAGTTTTCCAGAATTCTGGTACAGCATGTTCTTCATTGCTAAGTTTTCACACTTAATGCTACATCTGTACGTCTGAAATCAACGGGCACATTGCACATACTGCAGAACAGTAACTCCCCGGTGACGTGAAACGTGCCGGATTTAAACTGTCTTTCCCGCACTTGCGGTGTCACTCAAACAGCACTTTTATTTCTCACCGCACCTGCTGCATTACTTTTCGTCCATTTAAACGAAGTATACAAATTGCTACTACTTTATTCATTATTCTACATGGTGGAATATATAGAAGACATTGTTCCCGATTATATTGTTTATGCAAAACATGTGTGTGTTTTATAGAAATATTGCATGCAATATGCTTAAAGTTAAATCAGCCTGCCATTGCCAAAGGAATGCTAATCCACAAATCAACAGTGTCATAATTTTGTAATATTCTAGGGACACGTTAGTGGTATAGTCATGTTATAATGTTAAAGCGACTTGTCCATGTTACAAGCATGTTGTACTATTCCAGGGACTCGCGAGCAAACCAGCTCATAAGTCAGTGGTGTCCCGATTCCTAGGTAAAGATTTCAAGCCCTACCCCTTGTGGCTACGACCTGTGAAGTCGGAACGGAGGGCCCTCAAAATCTAGTGGTAGGGCTAAGGGAGGAGAAATGGGATTGGGCCTACGTGCTGAGGCTAACCTGTCAAAATTGAATGTTTGAAGGCATGGAGTGACACACTTTAGAATTCAGTGCACTTCGCGAGATGGGATACATAGCGAACATATACAGGATGCCGCAACAAATACATCCCGCGTTACGGCAACTTCATTTACTACTGCCAGCTCAAATGGTGGAATATCGACCTCGCGCAAAATGCAAAGTTGGATTCCAGCCTGGATCTGTCCACGACCCATCACTTCTTCATTATCAGCAGGAGCTCTTCCATAATGGGGTGCGTGAGCAGGAGGAGGAGCAATGGGTTCTAGTTCTCCTCACCATGGTTCACGGTAGGGTCCGTGTAGTGGATTGGCAAGGGCCTCTTGCTGCTGCCTCCTGGCTGCAGGTAAGCGGCGAAGAAATGCCGCTACAGATATTGAGTCTACCCCTGCAGCCAGTTGATCATCGGGCCGGTGGTCTGAACGCGCCCGTTCTCCTTGTTTCGGCCATAGAAGTAGGTCCTTGATGGAGATTGTCTAGACACACAAACAGCTACTCAAAAGCAGAAAAAAGGGGGGTTTAAAACAATATGTATTTTGGCTAATCTCCAATATTGTCTTTTATTAAACAAGATGTGCAACATGGCAATGAAATGTGATTTTCCTCTTTCCCAAAATCACCCAATTTTACCCCCAATGGTACAAAAATGTTCCTCAGAGTACATTTCTGTACCTTTAAAATTACACTAAAAGGTACAGCTACGATAAATTGGCAGACCCTTGAGGGTACAGTCCCAGTGACAAAGGTACAAATTGGTACCTTGTCATCTGGACACCCTAATAGAACATTAATATGCAATGAAATATTTCTGATAAAATGATGTACATGATGGGCTTCCCCCCTGTCCTGGGTTGTTCCCCACCTCGTACCTGTAGCTATGACAGCATGAGTTGTCATAAATCACTTTTGAATAGTATTTTTGAATATTCACTTTTGAATAATGACCCATTAACACCTTGGCAGTGGCCTGTTGTGAGTTCCCTGGCTGGGGCTGTTTCATGGGCTGAACGGCTGAAGGGGCTCAAATTAGCTTTTCATTTTTCAGGATCAGATTTGTGTGTGTGGGTTTTTTTTTTTTTTTTTTTTTTGCGTATTTGCCTAACTGGATCTAAAGAACAAGTTCTGACATGTCTGATAAATGGGGCCAGGGAATCTAGAAGGATGCATATAAGTGACAACGACAATGAATTGCCGATGAACTGCTTCGGTTGATTGATGAAATAAATGATGGGCCACAAGTTGAAATTAACCCCTTCATGCTCACCTTAAATGATTTAAATGAGAATGGTACTGATGAATTGGTCGAGGCTATGGACTATGTTAATATGGGAGATACTATAGGAAATGTAGACAGTTGGTTACCAAATGAACATATGGCTATAGATGTTGAAACGGCTGACACTATGGTTGATGACCATGTGGCTTTGTCTGGTGCTAAGGGCTGCAGTGGACTGGACACATATTGAAATGCTTGATGCAGATGACGGATTGGCCCTGCACGCTGAACTGCAGCAGATGATTGTGGAACTGAACGGCGAGCAGCCGGGTAAATTTAATCCCCTCTTACAAGCCTTATTAAATGATTTAAATGATAACTGCTTTTGGGGTGGAGGAAATCATGGGCATTGATAATGTGGTACAAGGCTGGGGTGCTGAGCATGCTGTTGGAAGTGTTAATGTAATACGTTGGTCACAGTCTAACAATGCGGAAATAAGGTAGCGCTTTCATTTTGATGGAATTGAGCATAATGATACAGGATATTTACAGGTCTGTGATACACACACATTCCAAAATTTGGTGGGCAGAGAGAACGCTTTAGCAGGGTCAAGGGATATCATACAGGTTGAACTACAGGGTGATTCAGTAACGAATAACACAGCTATACATGTCCGAGGCAAGATCGATCTAAAGGATCCGCTATCGATGGTGGAGAACCTTCGCAGAGTAATGCTGAGGTTTTCAGCGATGAAACGCTGGTGCTGGTCGTACAAATTATTCATAATCAAAATGGTGGTGCAGCCAAACAGAAATTAACAACGCTTTTAAAGTCTGACATTTTGCAAAAGAAACCCAGTATGTGTATCAGTCCCGATTGCCATAAGCACCACACAGCGCACATACATTGTGAGGACTGTGGGTCTTTCTGTCACTCGCAGTATTGCTTTGAGCAGCACAAAATCTCAAAACGGCAACCAGACGGAGGTTTTTATATTGTCTGATTCGGTCAAGTGTAACCAACAGTACACTGTTACTAAAAAAAAAAAATTCAAAGGCTCATAAATTTAAATCTAATATGAGATTTAACTTTTTGTAAAGAAGACTTGACACCTGAGTGTGAGCATCAGTGTTTTATCGAGCCAGTAGAGGCTGAGGACTTGACAAATCTTTATATGTTTTATGACTTTGAATGCAGACTTTGAAGATGAGGGGGTGCACATCGCTAATCACATCTGCTGTATTGAGTTTGAGGACAATTGTTGGTCTGCTAAGTGGGATGGTTGTATGGCAACCAGTACCGCAACCATAAATATAAGGGGTGCACATTCAAAGTGTATGGAGATTCTATGAACACAGTTACCTGCTAATGAAATGTTGAGTTGAAAATGCCATCACCCCACATATCAAGCAGGGCAGCAAACTGCTCTGTGTGAGACGAGGGCTCTAGCCAATGATACATTGACTCTTTGCTTTCTGTCCATAAAGCTGAGCGCTTTCCTTGCAGCTCTGGGTTCTAAGAGTGAAAAGACACATTTCCTACATGCCACCTGAGGCATATGGTGTGCAAACCATGATGGAAAAGGAGAAAAGTGAATTTATGGCGTGGTATGGCAGTGGTTGGCGTTTGACTTTTGGAAAGAAATGGCACCTTAAGAGAAGGCTGTCTCTTTCAGGGGTGCGATTATCAACAACTGTGGTGTAGACCCTTTTCAATGTGTCACCTTGGCCTCAGTATGCATGAAACAGTATTGCATGAGTTTTTTGCCTGAAAATAGTCACACTAACCACTCCAGATAATTACATCACGTGACAAAAGGCATACTCCACGACATCAATCCAGTTGCTAGTATACATCACCCATCAGGAAAAACTAGAGATTTAGTACGGGCTTTGTAGAGAGGAGGTGAAAATGGGTTCCTACTACCTGGATGGCTATGCCAAAGTCGCCGGGGTTCATACGGCATACGAATTTGCGGGTTTTTTTTTTTTTGTTTTTTCCTCACTGGTGCCTGGAATGCCTTGATTGAAATGCATGGAACTCTAACATTACTGCATTTTGGGGATATGTATCAGCAGTTTCAGGATAAGATCTTTGCCCTTAAACACACGTACAATCCCAATGTACATGTTATTTGGGAACACCAGTGGAATACACTGAAGGCTGAAAATGCACATGTACAGGAATTCTTGAAGGAATTTCACTTTCCAGAGCGAATCGATCCTTGGGACCCTGTGTTTGGTGGTAGAACTAACACTTTGCAATTGTACTATAAAGCAGAAGGTGATGAGCGCATAGATTACTATGAGTTCATGAGCCTTTATCCCTTGGTCAACAAGTTTTAAGGAGTACCCGGTAGGTCACCCTGTAATCATTTACCATGATTTTGACAATGTTGGAAACTATTTTGGGGTGATCAAATCTAAGGTTTACCCACTAAGAGGCCTTTACCTACTGGATCTGCATTACAGGTCCAGTGGTAAACTCCTATTTACACTTTATAGAACATGCAGTGAAACTGAGACGCAGGGGGTCTGGAATCATTCAGATGAGCAGAGAGATCTGATCAGCATTTGGTGCAGTGTCGAAATCAACAAGGCTGTTGAAAACGGGGTACAAATTTGTAAAGATGTATGACATCTGGCATTTCCCCGACAGAACAGACGCACTCTTTGCAGACTATATTAACACCAATTTAAAGGGAAAACAGCGGGTGTCAGGCGATCCGTCTTGGGTAAAGAGTGCTGGGGATAAAAAGAGATGCATTCAGACTTACTTTGAGAAGGAGAACATCTGTTTGAACCCCGAAAACATCAGGGTTCCAAATTGTTATTAAAACTTTTAGGGAAAGTTCGGCCAGAGAATAAATCAGAGAACCACAACGCTCATCAAAGATCCCATTGAGTTTCTCATGTTGATGACATCCTCAGCTGGGACACATGCCACCCCTTCATCTGCGGGCCCTTCTAGGGGTGGTGGCAGTGCAAATGTCAGAGACAACACCTCATTATCACCTTGCTTGGCCAAAGTCACATATCTCCAACAGCTCTGTTAACAGATATTGTGGTCCACAACACTTGTTCTTGATAAAATGTTGCATATCTCAGAATCCATTTTGCTTTCAGCAGTCTGTCTTATCATATCTTTAGGAGCTGTGCCATTATGCAGTTTTTTTAAGCTGTGCTTTAGGAATCAGAAGCATATTCCAAGCGTGTTCCTTGTTGCTTATCCCCACTGAAAAAGACTGGTGAGAAACTGTAGCGCGACAGCAGGGGTAGAATGAAACCCCTACTGGTTTGGATAATGACATTTCTTTTTAACGAGGCCCAAAAGCTTCTACAAAAAAATTTGAATGCGTTCATCTGCGTACATCTGACGTGCCAATACACTCGTCTGTAATTTATTTCTGGGGTTTTTAAATAATGATGTAATTGGCGTTAAGATTGATAGTCCGACTTTTCTTACCTTGGAAGAAAAATTTTGTACCAGATATACAACACTGAGATTTTTGTAATGCATGTACTTAGTGAAAGCTTTTTCAACTTTATCACAGGCTTTTTCCATAAGATCGTCAATGATGAGGTTGATTTTATTTGGAGGCAAAAGTTCATAGTCACACAGGCTCCGGTATTTCTTCCACAAATTTAATGTTCTTTATTTTGGTAAATGGACTGCATTATATATAGCACTTTTAACCAAAGCGCTTTACAATTATTCCTCACATTCACCCATTCATTTATACACCAGTGGCGGAGGCTACCATGCAAGGTGCCAACCAGCTCACCGGGAGCAATTTGGGGTTCAGTGTCTTGCTCAAGAACACTTCAATGAGGTCAGGAGGACCCGGGGCTCAAACCTGCAACCCTCTGGTTGCCGAATGGTAGCACTACCTCCTGCACCACCATCGCCTCACAGCATGGCAATTCATCATACAGCGGTTGCCAGCAAGAATAGCACCATATAACACTTTCAGGCAGTCTGGACAATGCACAGTCCACATTTTCAACAGTCTTTTAATGAAATGCGGCCTGCCACAGTTGCTCGAACCCAATATAATACATGAGAATGGGTGCTGTAGTCTATTGTCAAACCTGTCACTAGTATCTATAAGGTAAGGTCCTGTAGTGTTTTATTCATTTTGATTACCCAAATGTACAGTGGAACCTCTGATTATTAACACAGTTTACAAGTATTCCACAAGATGAGCAAAGATTTTTAGTAAATTTTGACTTGTATTGCAATCTTGCTCGGTTTCCGAGTATTACATATACACTTTTTCTGTCGAGCGTCATGTGATCACAACTGAGCCGATGGTTCTTCTCTCTCTATTTTGCTGCGGGATTGTGGGTTATCGTCTCCCATGCTTGGATTCAGTTAGTGTGCCTCACTTGTATAGTTAAAATTTAGTAAAAAAGCACCACCTGAATCATCATAGCTGTGCCAGCAATGAATCTGTTTAGCGACAATGCGATGTCCACATTTTCATGAAATCAAAAGGGAAACAAATGCAGTTGCCATTGGATAGGTTCCTTGTTAAAGTCACACAAAAAGAGATTCCAGTGAGCCAACAGATAGCAGTGATTCCGTTATTTAAAGTGAAAATCAACAAACATCTACAAAATAACCGTCCTCCTCTCATCTCCCTCACACCATCCACAATTCTTTTTAAAGATAAAGTGTACGTTAATTAGTTTTACATATATTTTACTATTTTGATTAATCATTTTTATATGAATATATTAGGGTTGTGGAACGAATCCCGCGATGTTTCAGGCCAGTTTGAAGTTTCAGAGCGTGTAGCAAAATCGCACAGAGACAGGGACTTATTGTGAGCAGTCAATGAGCAGAAGCTGAAGTTGTGTAAGAGACATGCATTTATTCCTAACACTACAACTAACATAAGACAGACATTACACCTAACACAGACAACAACATAAAATAACGGAATAGAAATAGAATGTAATTATGTCAATACAATGATCGGATTTAAATCCGTAACCTTAAAAGGGAAATGCTGTTCTGCAAAGCAAGCAGTTTGTGGAAACACGACCCTAAATTCTTTTAGCAGGTTAACAGTTTAAGTTGTTAGAATAAGAGAAAGTTGGTTTACTTAATTTCTTGCAGAGTAAGGGGGGTCTTGGTAGTTGGTTGCAGAGCTGATAGGATGATGGCATTCAGGAAGGCGCGGTGTTTAGAGCAGTGAAGTGGAGCCCCTTGGATTCTTTCTCCTGGTGAAGCTTTGTCTTGGCTGCTGTTCTCTGTTCAGCTGGGCCTTCACCGGAGGGCTTCTTGTGGGCTTCTCTTCTCCTGCGCTGACGTTTTCTCTCATCTCCTTGATGATGTTTTGTCCGCTCTTTGTTCTGAGGTGCCAAGGGTTTTATGGTCTAAAGTTCATGAATAGGGATGACCAGGAATTCAACTCCTGGACCAATGGCTGGCCATCCATTTGCCGGGGTTTCAGAAGGGGGTCTGTATCAGTCCGATTGGGATTTATGACCAGACTGATTCTCCCTTTACTGATAGTGTTCATTAAGCTGGTATAACTTTTGATACATCCACTTCCGTGTTAACCACTGGCTAGATTTGGAATCAGGGGTGACCAAACATGCCATACCAGCTTCACCAGTTCACACCTCATACCATCTGTATCAAGTGATTAAACAATTAATAATTTTAGGTATGTGACATCAGAGGTGGACATCAGTATATGATACCGGTGTTTTGGGTTGCATCTCAACAGATATTACACTTTGTGTAGACATTACATCAAATATTCATATCACAAACCACATACTATCCATGGATAGGTGTGTCAGTGAGTTTGTGGAAATATCAATAGAAGTTGCACATCTAGATACAAAATATCTTGGTTGGTGTGGGTTATTCTAATTGATCTTCACCAGAAGGGATAATGTACACCTTAATTTAGTTCTTTTAATATAACATGGCAAAAACAGAGAGCTCGCTATGGTGCCAAGATCAGATAAGGGGCCCAAAGGAATGCAGGAGAAGATAAATGGGGGGGGGGTTGTTGAACAAAGAAGATTCTCTGAAAGTTAAAGCCTATTTAAATTTTCAGATTCTTCTGGTATAACCACAAAAATATATATGCAGTGGCAGCTATACATATTTATTTATCCAAATTTATATAAGTGTAAAATAGGTGGTACTCCATGGACATGGTTATAAGGGTGGCACACACAACACTAAGATTATATAATGACACATACAAACATAAACTGTTATATTAACATAAACTGTAATACTTGTAGTCCTGAGTAAATCAATATACAGGGTATACAACAGCCAAACTTAAGTGAAACTTTCTTTAGGGTGTTGGTCTGTTTGAGTGGTATGCAAAGCAGGATGTCTGGGGAGGGGGTTGTGTGCCAAGTCGAGGGACCCCTGTCCTTAAGGTCCACTCTGCTTGTCTGTAGGTCCCTAAATCTTTGGGCCATAGTGCTGGCCTCCCTTGTTATCTGTGTGTGTGTTTGTGTGTAACCCCCCTTTGGTGTCTCTTGTACCAGGCTCGGCTTTGTCTCAGGCCACCTGGAATTTAGGCCCTGTGATATGTGCATGTGTGATTCTAGACATTTCTCCAGATTAAGTATGAATTAAGCCCCCTTCAACCTTGGGTTTGAGTTCATTATGCATAAAAAACAGAGCGTAACAGTCCTAAAAGCAAACTTTGTTTTACAGGAGCACACATCTGTTGATTCTAATCCCAGATCAACCCAATGCAATAAGCAATGCATATGGATTTTTTTTTCTTTTTATAACACATGACTCGTGCATTTTACCCAAGTCATTATATGCTCTATATGTGGAAATAAACATACAATTCATATCAACTTGGTGTCACTAGAGACATATGTCCTTTACTGATGCAAAATACATAAACATGTAAATCTGACATTCATGTACAATGTATATTAAATGAATTTTTGTCAGTTTTTATGCATAATGAACTTAATTGAATCATGGATGGTGGTTCCACACAAAAAGAATGAGTATTCAGTTGATGGATTCACTTGATGTTCTGAGAACAAAACATGAATTTTCTTTGTCTAATTAAACATTTTTGTTTGAATTTGGTGAGACTATATGTATCTTTCATAATAAAAATATAAAGGCAATGTACACTTTTTATTAAGCAACGACAAACAATAAAGATGTAATTCCTACTAAAGTCATATGTTATCACATATGGTAAAATGTACAAGTTTTATTTTTCCTTGAGTGCCTTACTTGCCTTTTGTGTTTCTGATATGAATGTTACCGTAATTATGTTATAAAGAAAAAACAGACTTGTAGTGAACATGTAAAAAAACTTGTGTTATGTATAATTAAAATAAGAAAAATGCTTGATAGCCTGAGGTGCGTGTACTTGGTGAATGCTTTTTCTACCTCGTTTTTATCACTGACCTTTTCCATAAGGTTATCAATGAGGGTAAGGTTGTTTTTATTTTCCGGCAAAAGTTTGTGAGTCCTTCCACAAATATAATGTTCTGTATTTTGTACAACAATTCATCATACAAAGGTTGCCAGAAAGAAAAGCACCACACATCATTTTCAGGCACTCTGGACAATAAATAAGCAGCATTCTCTAAGTCTTTTAATGAAATATGACTTGCCAGAGTTTCGTGGTTCAGAAATGATACACAAGAATGGATGTTGAAGTCTACTGTGGAATCCCTTACTAGAATACATAAGGTAAGGTTGTGTAGTCTGGCTGATACTTCAAGGCTGTGTACAATAAGTATTTGCTGACTCTCAATTTTGAGCTGCAACCCTCTTCCAGACAATGTCTGGGGGGGAGGGGTGATCTGAGTCCACTATTCTGGTTCAGAACCAATACAGCCTGAGGGAGGAAGCACCTCTGCATTCTCTCTGTATTGGCCTTGAGGGAGCCAAGACATTTCCCTGACCTCAACAGGGAGAAGAGTCCATTGTTGGGATGGCTAAGGTCTTTCATTATCTTCCTGGCTTTGGTCCAGCACCACTTGGTGTAGATGGACTGCAGGTCAAGTAGCTCAGCGTGAATATTGTGTTCGACCGCTCATACCACTCTTTGGAGAGCCCGTCAGAGGTTATCTGGTACCTTGGGCGGAACTTAAAGGAGGTCTCCGTCTATGATGTCATCACTATTGATTGACCGGTCCAGCTGCATGCTCCCCACCCCAACGATGATTGACAGGGCCAGCTGCTCCTCCCGTTCTCCCACAACCTAGCTAAAACTTAAATTAGTCATTTAAAGCTTGTATTAAAACACTGGTTACATTTTATTAATTACATTTTAAGGTGTAATACAGCTTATATTAGACTGAATGTAAGCAAGTGCATAATTGCATTTTAAACAAGTAGAGATATGCCCGAGCGAAACAAGCAGAACTATTTTTCACCAAACATGAAGATCCATCGATAGCGGCTCTGGGTTCCGTTGATGTCACACAAACAATGTGGTCAAGGCGGGCATTATTCTACAACAGAGTGAACCCGACATGCTGCTGGCCTGTTCAAAACTTGCGCGTCAAATGATATTGCCTATGGGGGTAGCACTTAGAACAGGTGCACTCACGCAGACACACGTTTCAAAATGGCAACAACAGTGCGCCGGTTATTTCAAATAAACCCATTAACCATGGCATTTTTAAAGTAATGAAGCACTTTTCTGCCAATGTGAATAATAAAGTAAAGCACCCCTAAACATTTCAACAACAATAATCAAGGAATAATGCAGGGTAATCCTTGTTAAATAGAGTACATGCATTCTCTCTCTCTCTCTCTCTCTCTCTCTCTCTCTCCACCTAGAGACACACTATGTGCTTTAAATAGTAGCATCGTTATCAAACCAGGGGGAAAAATGTTGGGGCCAGTGGACAAATTGTTGCCAAACTCAGACAGAGGCCACAAGGAGTTGGTTACGATACCTACCCATAACTTGGCGCTGATAAACACCGGGAAAACCAAGGAGTTGGTGGTGGATTTCTGGAGACGCAGACCCACCACACTGACACCGGTGAACATCCAGGGAGTGGACAATGACGTAGTGGACTCGTATAGGTACCTGGGTGTTCAGCTGAATAATAAACTGGACTGGAGCCACAACACTGATGCTCTTTACAGGAAGGGTCATAGCAGACTCTACCTGCTGAGGGGGCTGAGGTCATTTGGAGTACAGGGAGCGCTTTTCAAGACCTTCTATGACTCTGTGGTGGCATCTATCATTTTTTACAGTGAGGTATGTTGGAGCAGCCGTTTATCGGCAGCTGAGAGGAAGAGGTTGTGTGAACTCATCAGGAAGGCCAGCTCTGTTCTGGGATGCACCCTGGACCCAGTGCAGGTGGTGGAAGACAAAAGGACACTGGTCAAAATAACTTCCCTGATGGACAGAGTCTCCCACCCCATGCATGTAATGGTTGCTGAACTGCAGAGCTCCTTCAGTG
>JAABNY020000039.1:24254605-24279925 GCA_015164015.2 Brevimyrus niger
GTGGGGGATGTTTTCTTGGCACACTTTAGGCCCCTTAGTGCCAATTGGGCATCGTTTAAATGCCACGGGCTACCTGAACATTGTTTCTGACCATGTCCATTCCTTTATGACCACCATGTACCCATCCTCTGATGGCTACATCCAGCAGGATAATGCACCATGTCACAAAGCTCGAATCATTTCAAATTGGTTTCTTGAACATGACAATGAGTTCCCTGTACTAAAATGCCCCCCACAGTCGCCATATCTCAACCCAGTGGAGCATCTTTGGGATGTGGTGGAATAGGAGCTTCTTGCCCTGGATGGGCATCCCTCAAATCTCCAACTGCAAGATGTTATCCTATCAATATGCGCCAACATTTCTAAAGAATGCTTTCAGCACCTTGTTGAATCAATTTCATGTAGAATTAAAGCAGTTCTGAAGGCGAAAGGGGGTCAAATACCATATTAGTATGGTGTTCCTATTAATCCTTTAGGTGAGTGTACATTGGCAACAACGTGTTTTTGACCAGAAACAAAGAGAAAATCACTCCCAATTTGAGTTTTCTCATGCTCTTATGGAGCTTATGGATAAGGTGAAACAATTCAAAGGAGGCTCCATTATGAACTCTGACACAGTACGAGACCAGTTTTGTGAAAACATACGGGATCATTCACTGCGTAGGGAACTTAAGACTGGTTAGAGCAAATGAGGGTTTGTCTTTGTTGGAGATGATACGTGAGGCCACTAGGTGGGTGGAAGAGGGGCAACCTAGTCGTGACCGAGGTCCTCGTCGTCCTGGGCGCAGTAGTGAGACCACTCGTATGTCTCAGTGCAAAGCCACTGTTGCCCAGACATCTGAGGTGGCAGAGTTAAAAGAGATGGTCTTAAAACAACAAGCCCAACCAGTCCATTTGTATTAAGTGTGATCAACCAGGCCATATAGCTTGGTACTGCCAGTCTGTTCCCCCTCCTAGAAACAGTAGGCCCATTTTTCATTTGCTAACTGAGGACCCTAACAGTCAGTCGATACCCCTTGCCAGTAGTACTACTAGCCAGTTGGGCAACTAGACCCCCCCCCCCCCCAGTGTGCAGCGTCACGCACTGGGAGGGAAGGACTTTGGCTCTGCATGTTTACCCTCACTGGGTCGGTTAGTGGGAAAATGCCTGGTGTTAAGTGAGGTGATGGGTGGGATGTAGTCCAGTGTTTAGCTGATACTGGATCAATGGTTTTTAACAAGCATTTTAGTCATGTGCACATGCCCTCAGCTGGAGGCTGTTGAGTTTTTACTTGAACCGTTGTGTAGTGAGGATGGGCAATTGCCCGAAGTACTTCCGGTATCCCTGACACTCGTTTTGGCTAGGAAGGGCCTCCTGCATGCTCCGGTGGTCAACGTAGGTTGCTCTGAAGTGTGGCTTTCCTTGTGCTATGCCATCGGGACTGTTCAAGTCATTAGAGCGACTCCGGTGGGAATGAGGTCCATTGTTGTTGAGCCGGCATGGGAGGAGTGTTGTGCTTTCGTTTCTACTCAGGAGGTTACTCCGGACTCTGATGTTCACCTTCCTTTCCTCCCTGATTTCAAGGGACTGACACCACAGCAAGTGGCCCAGACTAAGGCTCTTTTTTGCCAAATATGTGTACATCTTTTCTAGGGGTGATGGGGATTTGGGGTGTACCTCCTCGATTGCCAATGAGATTCCTTTGGTTGACAATATTCCGGTCCGTCAGCCTTACTGACAAATCCCCCCTTCTCAGTACAAGATGGTGAAAGATCAGAGTCAAGACATAAGGTAAAGTTGTAGCCCCTACTCTTCACTGATTGTTTTAGTAATCAAGAAGGATGAGAGTCTTCATTTTTGTGTCAACTACCGACAGTTCAACTCCAAAACCTAGCGTAATGCTTACCCACTTCCCAGGATACATGAGTCTTTGTATGCACTTCCTGGGGCAAGGTTTTCCACCTTGGATCTCGCCAGCAGGTATAACCTGGTTCCAGTTGCAGAAGCTTATAAGTTAAAGACTGCTTTTTGCACCCCATTTTGCTTCTTCGAATTTAACAGATTTCCTTTTGGATTATCTAACGCTCCTGGCAGCGCCTTATGGAGTGCATTTTTGGAAATCAGCGGTACCAGTCTGTCCTCCTGTACCTTGATGTCACTGTTTTCTCTGCAACTGTAGAACAACATCTGGGACAGTTAGAAGAAGTGTTTGTTCGGTTGCAGAAACTGAATTTGAACGTCAAGCTGTTCAAGTGTCAGTTTTTCCAGCCCCAGATGAGCTATCTAGGGCATGTGGTTTCTGCTGAGGGAGTGGCTACCGACCTAGCCAAGATAGTAGTCAAGGAGTGGAGGTGACCAGTCCATATAGCAGAGTTGCGGCCATTTCTTGGCTCTGCAAGTTATCGTCATTTTTGGAAGGCTTCTCTAAGAACTCAGCCCCTTTGCATTGCCTTGTGGGAAGGCTCAGTGGGCCACGACAGAAAGGGAAGACTCCTCCTGTTCCCCTTTTGACAGCTTGGGATGAGGCATGTGAAAATGCCTTTCAGACCCTGAAGGAGAGGTTTACCTCTGCTCCTGTCCTGGCCTATGCTGATTTCAAGAAGCCCTTTCTCCTGGAAATTGATGCTAGCCTTGGGGGCCTGGGGGCATTCCATTCGCATTCCACTGAGAGTAACTTGGACAACTACAGTTGAATGAAACTTGAACTTTTGGCATTGAAGTGGGCAGTGACAAAGTTAGGAGAATACTTGCTCGGGAATCAGTTTACCATCTTGACTGATAACAATCCCCTTAGCCACCTGCAGACTCCCAAGTTGGGGGCGATCGAACAACGTTGGGCCGCTCAGCTGGCTTCTTTTAATTTTTCTATTAAGTATTGCCCATGGAGAAGTAATGGAAATGCGGATGCATTGTCTCGGCAGTACCTGGAGCTGTCGGGTCCAAGGTCCCATTGTTGGGATCCTTAGCCGCTGTCTGCCAATCGTCTAACACTGAGGTTCAGTGTGGGGAAGCTGTAGCATTACCTGGTCGTACACCGCAAGATCTGGCTCTGCTACAGGAGGCAGACCCTGTCATTGGCCCAGTCCGTAAGTTCTATCAAGAGAAGCGATGGCTACGGGCAGAAGAGCGGGAGTCATTATACAGCTCCAGCAGAGCACTGTCATGAAAAGAAATGTTCTGATGTTTATTTCAGTTTTATGGACTGCTGTCATTAAAAGAAAGGAACACCAAGGCTGCAAAAATGCAGCCTTATCACAGAATTGAATCAGGATCTTTTATTTTGGTATATATCAAACAGTAAAGGTAATACTCAATGTTCATAATTTCAAAATAATGTTTAGTCACATAACACGAATAATAAATATATCAGTAATTAACAATGAAATTTTATTTTTGGGGTTTGGAAACTCAGATTTTATAACCTTGGATAAATAAAATGTATAATGTATATGTTATCCAATTGCCCCTCTCTACCATTCCTGCAGGAAAGGTTTTATTGATTTGTTGTTCAGTCTTTATCTGGATGTGGTTATCTTGCCTCTAAAATATGGTGTAGCTTCACAAGTCATCAGGAGGCACCTTCAACTCTGAATAAAGAAATAGATGTATAACCTAGTTATTCTTCCACTTCAGGAAGATGTCCTTTCTGGTCATCCCGTCCTTCATATGTGTCATTGAGTATCCCCGGTTCTGTTGGCCTAATGGCTCAACTCCTTGAGTGTCTAGTTGTCTGTGTACTCTGTCCTGTGTTTGAATCCCACCTCCTCTGTTTTTGTATTTTTGATCCCTAATGTTTCATTTGAGTTTCTCTAGTTCTTGTGCCATATTTTGTAGTTGTTTTTTGTTCCCTGTGCCCCTGCTTGTGTCTTTACCTGTCTGATTATTTTCACATTAGAATGTCATACAATGAAATTCTTGCTGGTTTTTACAGTATGGGGTGTCAAGTGCTCATTTTCGTGCACAAAATACATTTTGTGCCACAAAAAGCATTAGATAGATAGACAAGTCTAGTAATTAACTTAAAATAAGTAGGCAATTTAAATTAAATAGAATATAAAAGGTAGAATCAAATAAAATAAAATATAAAATAAAAAAATAATGTAATAAATAAAATATAAAAAGTAGGTAAATTTAAATAAGATAAAAGTCCACAGAATGTTCAGTGTAAGTAATAATGATTATTGTGTCATGTGGTTAAGGTGCAAGTGACAGATGCAATGATGACAGAAAATGGTACAGTGGTAACGGGGGTGTGTAGAGTTGAGTAAACTGCATGAATACTGCACAACAGTTATTGCACTGGCTAGATATTCAATGGTGCTAAAGAGCATAAGAATATTGCACAACAATTATTATTGCACTGAGGTAGACAGTATCATGGCGGCAACTGTGAGGTAGTAGTGTGGCGCATGCATGCACAATTCCACGAACAAGTCCAGTAGGTATGGGGTGTGTGTGTGTGTGTGTGTGTGTGTGTGTCTATTATTTAATAATGAAATCAAGTAATGCCTGCACAGAGAGACAAACTCCAGTTACATTTTATCCAGAATTTTTGCACAGGGAACACAAAGAATGTTTCATTTTGTTCATGGAACTGATAGCACTTTGCATTTTGTGGACAGAAGAAAATCATCTAAATAAATTTATTTTGTGTACAAAATGGATTTTGTGAATTATAGGAAATAATTTTCTGTAATGAAATGTATGCCATGAATAATAGTCATTTAATGGACGAAATTGATTCTGTGGAATCATACAATGCTATTGCAGAACCATGAAATGCATTTCACCCTTTGCTGTGTCACAAAAGGCACCACAAGATGCCTTTCATCCACAAAATGATTGATTTCATCCTGCATTTATAATAAAAAAATAATTATTGTCAAAATATCAGTCTTTGCATAACCCATATCCCTTATGAAAACACAGATAAAAGTGAGTGCAATGCTTAGGATCAGTATATCTGGCACACCTTATCAATAGTAATATTATTACTCTAATGGTTACAGTATTTGAAATGGAAAACTTATGGACAAAGACATACTAAACCAGTGAACCACAGACCACCACACCATATATATAATAACCTATTTATGTATCTGTCACATCAAAATCAAATCACTTATAACAAAATTTATATTACCACTATGCAATTATCGATTGCATGGCCACAAAACACTCATAATATGTTACCCTTTGAGATGTATTTCTATTGCTCCTATAGGGTTGACACCGCCTCGACAGATGAGTATTACTAATTGGGTGACTCCAGCAGTCACCTGCTGTCCTAGCCCTCCCAATATCCCAACTATTCTAACAATTATCCTTGAACTTCCCCACAGTACACCCACACCCAAGCCCAGGACCCCTGTTTGGTGAGTTATATTGTAGGTTGTCGATTTAAACAGCATGTCTGGACTCATTCTTATAAAGAATCCATCGCATGTTTGTATTCACTCCCAGTCATGGCTCATTACAATTCTGACATTGTTACATCACCGTTAATATAGTTTATTTATATGTATTATAATATAAATTTATTCATTTGTTTTTTTCACTGATATCTCATGCATAAAGAAGTTAATGCATTAATGCTATTGTGTGAGTTAACAAAGTGGTCTTACTAGTGCTTTTAGTTTCCACCTTGGATTGAGATTGCATTTCCTTTCCCAAATGGCATAAAAGCCAAGTTCCAATGAATTATTTAGACATTCCCTTGGGGTGGCAAGACGGATTGATTGAAGTCCATAGGCAAAAGGCAAACTTTTTTTGGAAATATTGACGTGCATACATGCTTAGAAGGGAAAAACAGCCTTGGAAGTTGAAACCATTTGTTAGCAATATTTTAGACTTTTTAGAGTGAAAGGGAAAAGAGAAAATATACATTTGTTTCATGTCCCTGCAGTTTTTAGCTTTCCATCAATCATTGGAGAAAAAAAATTACAATATTATAAAATATAAGAAACATAAAAATATTTACATGCTCAGATCTCACCCTTGAGACATTTATGTGGGAGCTCTAAAAATTATGTCTTTTGTGTTATAGGTTATATTTACTTTTCTATATAAATATAACCTATAACATAAAAGTGGATCATCACCACACACTTACAAATAATATTTTATAGTCTAAATATTTTAGAATTAACAGAATTCCACTATTCGCAACATCTCATCATAGATGCTAGAAAAACAGCACACTTCTTGTTTCACCTTTATAATTACTTTTCCAAAACTGAGAATGTTATGATAAGAACTTTTGCACAATGAAATGACTAACTCTCAGTATTATATGTGCAGCAATCTGCTCTGTAAATTTACACCAGTAAAACTGGTAATAAATATAAAATAATTTGTTGGTTGAAAGATTGCTTTATGTTACTGCTTTACACATTATTAGAAATTCTATACATGAATAAAACAAATGGCACAATTGTGTCAGTTTTAACCCTGTCTAATACACTGGATACTTTTATTGAAAATATATTGTAACAGTAAAAATTTTAAGACATTGAAATTAAGAGCTGGCCAACCGTAATTGCCTTCTAAAGGTGTACTCTTAAGAGCTAACGTTTCATCAATGCTATGTAAATATGTGACCAATTTAACTTGTGTGTAGAATAACCAGTCACGTACCAGAGTTCATCATGAATACACCCAGCTGTAAAAACATAAAACAAAACAAATATTACAATATTAGCATTAATAGACATTCATTTCGTTATAGCACAGTTAAATATCTAATAACAATCAGATTTAGTTGCAAGAAAAATCTGAACTGAAAAACTAGGATATTCCATAAATACACTGCCCACAAAAATTTGAAAACACATCAGATGTAAATGGGGAAAAAATCATGCTGGATATCTATACTGATATGGACTGGGCAATGTGTTGGGAAGGAAAGGATGCCACATTGTTTGATGGAAATGAAAAGTATCAACCTACAGAGGGCTGAATTCAAAGACACCCCAAAAATCAAAGTGGAAAAATTATGTGGCAGGCTGGTCCATTTTGCCCAAATGTCATTGCAGCAACTCAAAATCGTGCTCAGTAGTTTGTATGGTCCCCACATGCTTGTATGCATGCCTGATAATGTCGGGGCTCCTAATGAGACGACGGCTGGTGTCCTGGGGGATCTCCTCCCAGACCTGGACCAGTGCATCTCTGAGGTCCTCAACAGTCTAAAAGTGCAACCTGGCAGCGTCAGATGGATCGACATATAATGTCCCAGAGGTGTTCTATTAGATGAAGGTCAGGCGAGTGTGGGGGCCGGTCAATAGTATCAATTCCTTCATCCTCCGTGAATTTCCTGCATACTCTCGCCGCATGAGGCCGGGCATTGTCGTGCACCAGGAGGAACCCAGGACCCACTGCACCAGCATAGGGTCTGACGATGGGTCTAAGAATTTCATCCCTTCGCCAAATGGCAGTCAAGGTGGTGTTGTCTATGCCTGTAGAGGTCTGTGTGTCACTACATGGATATGGCTCCTTAGACCATCACTGATCTATCACCAAACCGGTCATGTGGTTACAGGCAGCATAACAATCTCCATGGCTTCTCCAGACCCTTGCGCGTCTGTCATATGTGCTCTAGGTGAACCTGCTCTCATCTGTGAAAAGCACAGGCCACTGGTGGCAGACCTGCCAATACTGGTATTCTATGGTAAATGCCAATTGAGCTCCATGGTGCCAGCCAGTTAGCACAGGGCCCACTATATGACGTCAGGCCCTCAGGCCACCCTTGTCTGTCTCTGACCAAACAATCAGAAACATTCACACCAGCTCTCCTAGAGTAACTGCCTGTCTCCTGGAATCTCCTCCATGCCCTTCAGCCTCTTGTTACGAGCTCCAGTCTTGCAGTTTTGCAATGCTTCATTCAAATCCTTGTCATGCTGGAGCAAAAAGGTATTGAGCAGGTGGGAGTAAGTGTTAAAACTTTGTATGTGGCTGCGGATAATTTGGGAGCATATTCTTGTTTCTAATTCTAGTTTTACAGTGGATGACTTTATTCTGCATGGCAAAATAAAATGACACACGAGTGATCTATGCTCAGTTTTCTTTCATGACCATATATAAGAAACATCTGAGAGGTACAGACAGCTGGACAGGGCTATTTTTTTAAAAGAAAAAGCATGGTGTGAAAGGCAGATGTCCACGCACAAACCTCCATTTTCACATTGTGAATGGTTACCCAACTAGCCAACTACTATTTGTAAAAATGGCACGCCCATTTTTCACAGAAGGTTATTCAGTTTCTTTCCTCCACCACCACCCCTCTGTGTAGGACTGCTTTGTTTCTATTTAAATATTTGTTTATTTATCTATTTTTATTTGCTTCCTCATGCTACCTCAAGAGAAGGAGAGGGAGAGAGAGGGGGGGAAAAGGAGAAGGGGGATAGAGAGAGAGAGGGAGAGTAAAAAAAGAAAAAACAGGATCTGCTTCACTGTCTGCTAAAGAGAGAAAACAACCAACATCTCTACGAATCACATCGAAAATCAAACGTTAATGGTTATTAATTAGCACACATGCCCGGAAGCAACAGCCAATCGAGACTACGCCTCCATGAGCACCTGTCCGCACACCTGTGTGTCAGCGCGCTGTGTTCATAAGGTTTCTCTATGTAAATGGCTAGTAGTGTGTGTGGGGAGCTACAGCCCCCCCCCCCCCCCACCCCGGGACATAAAGCTGAAATGGACGAGACCCAGGCTCCAGACATCCAGAGGCCTTGGGGGCACAATTGCAGCCCCCACCCAGAAAAGGGCACCGAGAGTGAGCCAGCACACACCAGAGCATCTAGCCCCGGACATCGAGAACCACCAACGCACCGGCAGCCGGGGGCCTCATCCACGGCAGGGAGTGTGGCGGGGGGCAATAGAGCCTGAGATGTTATTCCAGGTGGAGTCTAAGACCCAACCTGACACATGCGTAAAGACAAACAGCCTCACACATACACAGGCATATGTTCCCACCCTCATGCACACATAAACAAATATTCACACAATCGCCCAACATAGAGACACACAGAAATGACACACATATATACTCTATACTCCGAGATCCAGGCACCACTACCCCCCAGAGGGGCAATCCGCCACCAGACCCCAGAGATGGACCCTTTTTTTCATCTGGCTTGGGGACAAGAAGACCACCCTGGACCCACCAGCCCAGACCCAGACCAGACGGCCAGCTCTTCCTCACAGCCCCTGGCTCCAGATGGCGAACAGAGATCGGGGGTGTGAATAGACCCCATGCCTCCCTTCGCCAACTCAGATGTGGTGTTGGTGAGTGTTGTTCTAAAGTGCTTTAAAACAGGGGAAAGGCATGGTGCTAACCACCCACTGCCAATCAACTCGGCCACTTCCCAGAACCCTCAATGTTTATGTGTGACTTAAAATTGAGAAGTGGGCACCGGCACCAGAGATAAGGCTGAATGAACAGACCACCCTCTGAACGCCATTCCGTGTCCCCACCACCAAGGCCCTAAATGTATGTGTCATGAGAGAGTAAGTAATGAGATTTAGATAAAGTTTTGATGTGTGATTGAGATACAGGTGGTCACGAGGGGACAGGGGAGGACATCCACCATGTTGGGGCCTTTGGTGGGTCCTGCACCACTTCCCTGACGATGACTCGTTTTCTGCTTGGGGCCCTGGATACTAGCAGGTGGCGATATCGGACCGCAAACGGCCCACCTCGTCTTCGAAGGCTGCGATCTTCCTCCACACTGCCACCCACTCGGACCCTGCCTCTGCTGCGACAGGAGCATGCTGGAGATCCCCGTGTCCACTGGGGAGCTAGATGCTACTCCCAACCTTTGCAGGGGCGTTGTCACTTTTAGCAAGCCCCGTTGCAACAGTCGAGGATGGTGCAGTGGGCTTGAGCACACAAAAGCTGGAACACTTAAAGCATCCCAGACAGGTGCATAGAAAACCAGGCTGGCGAGTAAAAGGAGCCATTGCAGACGTTATTTAAGGAATTTGATTTGATTAGACTTTAATTTCCTTTTCACTATAGATTTAACTGGTTGGTATTCTAAAAATCTATTCTTGTTAATCCCATATCTTTTAACTAATATGTCAAAGGGGATAAAGTCTATTTCTTCGAATATCTTCCAAGTATTTAATACCTTTACAACTTCAATCTGGGAAATGTATCATATTATTGTTGAGTAGTATGTCAGGGTTGTTCCAGATGGGAGTACGTTTGCATGGGATTAATGAAAATTCAGTCGTTTTTAAAAACCGTGCTGTCAGAGAAGAGCTGTTCTACGTCTAGCCAAGGTTCATCTAAGAGGGTATGTTTTAACCACCCTGAGATGTTTTGAAGCCTGTTGGCAAGGACGTAGTGGTGGAAGATCTAGACCTCCTTTGTTCTTGGACTTTTGCAACGTTTTTAAGCTAATACACAGGGGTTTGTCTTTCCAAAGGAATTTAGAGATGGCGGAGTCCAGGGACTGGGTGATGGTTTGCTCGTGATCATTGCAAATAAATTATTATTTCTTGGCAAAACCATAATTTTTATTGAGCATTCCCATGACTGATTTGAGTAGGGACTTCCATTTAACCAGATTATCCTCTACCTTCTTTAAAAGTGGGATGTGGTTTAACTCGGTTAAATCTGCCAGCTGAGGTGAAACATTAATACCTAAATATTTAATTTCTCCAGATTGCAGTGGAATCGAGGAAGAATTCTGAAAGGAGCAGTTAATTGGAAGAACTGTAGATTTTAACCAGTTTATCAAATAATCTGAGACTCTTGAGAAAGAGTTTATTAATGTAATTACCTCATAGGTTAATGGATGGGGATTAGAAAAAAGGAGAAAAATATAATGGGTTCTTATCTGTGGTGTTAATATAACCAGGGAGTGATGTTAGGGTCACGGTAGAGCTGCCCATCCATGTAGAGCCGGTCAATGGCGAGGACAGCTCGGGAGCCCTTCTGAATGGAGCTGCATCGCATTGGGAACAGAACTTTGCGTTAGTCCAGGATCTCTTTGAGGAAATGGTCGTGGTTTCTTTCAGCTCCCTTCTGCGACTCTTCACCTGCTGCTTCTGCTTGAAATATCTGAATTTAGCCACAATATTACATGGTCTCATGGAACCAGGCCTCTTAGCTCCCAGCCGATGGACTCCTTCAAAGCAGATGTGTTCCACAGTGTCCTCTGGAAGTTTCAGGTGGGTCTTCATAAATGTTTTAACAGTAACTTCTGCATCCCCCTTTAACAGATTCTGGGATGCCTGAGAACACTGGTTATCTCTCATGCTACGGGCTTGGAGATCGATGACGGCCCCTTTTTTTATTTTTTTCATTTAGATGAGCCATATTCTCAGACTTAACCGAGTCCCATAGTCAGGCATTTTTAGCAGCGAGTGTTTCCACCTGTTGCTGGCTGAATTCCAAAGACTCCCTCAGGGATTTGAATTCCTGATGTAAAATCTCGACCGGAGACAACCTCGCGTTGACGTTGGACAATCGCTTGTTGATTGAATCCAGGATGTCGGCCAAGTCTTTACTAGTCAGCGAAGTTCTTCCAGGGGAGTCTGCCGGGCAACTTCTTTTGGATGACAGCATTTCACTTTTACCTGGGGAAGATGTATTTACATTCTTCTTCATGACTCTAGCGTCGAAGTACCAGTCGATGTATTCTTGGAGTGATTCCAAATTCCCCTTGCTGTCCTCGTTGTTCATTCAAGTTTTCATCCAAGTTTCCGGCATCTGGTGTCACTTACAGCATTTCCAGTCTCCCTCTAAAAGCTTTAAAAGGCTCACTGAGCCTCCTACCTGCAGGTTATTCACTTTCAAAAATATATTCTTTGAAAATTATGGTGTATCATTTAGACTGTATTAACCTTCTAAAGTCATCTGTGGAGATAAATTACTGCAGCTGTGATTTCCACTCCTGAAAATGTCCTGCGCATGTTTTGCCAGAGAGATGCACAGCTAGTGTTCTTGTAGGATCATCTGTGCCATGAACCAAACAGGGGGATGCCCTCCTGCGTCACTCCCTCCACAGCAACCACACCCCTCAAGGGATTCCCAATGATGGACACTCAGGGAGACTCTGTGCAGCCCACAGCCCAGGATCACCAGTGACTTCAGTTTGCGCAGACATTCCTCTTCCTAACATAAGCTTGTCTAATTCAAAGAAACATCACCCTAAACAAGTAAACATCCATGATCCTTTTGTGCCAGGGACATACAAGTCCAATTCCAAAAAAGTTTGGACATTGTGCAAATTGTAAATAAGGTTCAAGGTTGCTTTTATTGTCATTTCAACAATATACATGGTACAGTACAAAGTGAAATGAAATAACATTCCCCAGACCATGGTGCTACATAAAAGGACTGGGAAAATAAAAAATGTTAATTGCACGTATGTAAAGTGCACATGTGGAGACATGTGCAAAAACAGCAAGTAAACAAACACAAAACAAGTACAACTGTGTGTGTGTCTGTGTCTCAGTCCAGTCTCTGTGTTTAGAAGCCTGATGGCTTGAGGGAAGAAGCTATTGCAGAGTCTGGTAGTGAGCCCGAATGGTTCAGTACCTCTTACCAGATGGCAGGAGGATGAAGAATTTGTGTGAGGGGTGCGTGGGGTCATCCACAATGCTGGTGACTTTGCGGATGCAGCGTGTTTGATGAATGTCTGTTATGGAGGGAAGAGAGACACTGATGGCTGAGAAGATCATTCCCACTATCCATTGTAGGGCCTTGCACTCTATTACAGTGCAATGCTGTCGCCGTTGGATGCAGCCTCCCTAAACACGTGCCAGTCAGTGTGCTCAGAACAGTCATGAAACGCAGAGATGGCTCCTGCAGGGCAGGTTCTCACCTGCTTCAGAACCGGTTTAGAGCGTTTGACGAGCGGTCTGTATGCTGCAATTAGCATAACAGAGATGTGGTCTGAGTATCCGAGGTGGGGGCGTATAATATAATATATAACATGACATGTATAATAAGATTATAATAAGATTACATAACATGGTCAGCACATCACATTGGGTCGAAAGCCAAAGAATAAAAGTGCGTTTTAGACGAGTTTTAAAAACCGCAAGTGAAGGCGCATGTTTAACATGCAGAGGTAGGTCGTTCCAGAATTTTGGAGCCACCGCTGCGAAAGCCCTACCACCTCTTTGTCTTCCTTGTGTCTTAGGGACAGATAAAAGCACGAGTCAGAACATATGGTTGTAACAGTTCTGACAGATAAAGCGGGGCACAGCCATGTAGCGACTTAAAAACAGACGAAAGAATTATAAAACGAATTTGTAAGTGAACAGGAAGCCAGTGAAGGGAAGCTAAAACTAGTGTGATGTGCTCACAATGGCCAGTACCAAAAAACGTGCAGTGGCATTCTGCACCATCTGTAAATGATTTATGGAACTCTGACTAATCCCAGTAAGGAGTGCATTGCAGTAATCAAGGCGCGTGGTGATAAAAGCATGAATCATAGTTTTGAGGTTGCATTTTGACAGAAAATAATTAATTTTAGACAGCTTTCGTAGATGAAAAAAACAAGATTTTACCACTGTGTTTACATGTGCGTTAAGCTGCAATAAAGAATCCATTTTTATCCCTAAATTCCTTATCACTTTCTCATATTGGGAATGGGAAGCAAGGGCAAAAGAAGAAGTACTGCTAGAGCCACTAGGTCTAATTAACATGACCTCTATCTTCTAGTAAAAACTAAGAAAATTTTAAGCCATCCATCTCCTAATGTCTGTAAGGCAGTCGAGAAGGGGCTGGGCTGAGCATAAACCCTTATGCTTCAAAGGAAAGTAAACCTGGCAATCATCAGCAAAGCAGTGGCAAACAATATTATGCTTCCGAAAGATGGTACAGAGTGGTAACAGATACAGCGAAAAAAAAGGAGGGGTCCCAGGATTGAACCTAGTGGAACCCCCCAGGGAACAACAGCAGAGGTAAAACCATTAATATATACACAAAAAGTTCTCTTTGAGAGGTATGACCTAAACCACTGAAGTGCTGGACCAGTAATACCCACCCACTGCTCCAGTCTAGCGAAAAGTATCTCATGATCCACACTGTCGAAAGCTGCTGTTAAGTCTAAAAGCATAAGTACTACACAATCACCAGAGTCGGTTGCCAGAAAAAATATCATTTAAAATCTCTTATTAATGCAGACTCTGTGCTAGGATGAGTCTTAAATCCAGACTGAAAAACCTCCATAATTGAATGATCATCCAAAAAGGACTTCAGTTGCACGTAGACAATCTTTTCTAAAATTTGTACTTGTCAGATTTTTTGATCTGGAGACCTGTCATCAACACAGGATAAAGTACCAATAACAATGATAGCAGTTTTCACATGCTGTCGGTAGTGTGCAGCTTTCATTCATTCTGTAGCAGAAGCAGTTTTACTGGAAGCCACAGTGACAGTTTGTCATTGTTTGTGCTTTTTCACCATTAACTTTGTTTACAATATTTACAAATGTCATCATTGAGTTTTCAGTTTGATTATTTCATTTTTAGTTAATGTTCAGTGATTTTTAGTAGATTAATTTTGTAGTTGGCTCACTAACTAAGCTGTCCACAGTCCTATGTTCAAAATGGTCAAATAGCTTGAGAGGGGTTCTCCTATTTATAAAAATCACCATCCTCCACTGTTATGAATGTAAACAATATGTGGCCTGGCATTAGCAATGTAAGGATGATAGAAAGATGTTGTACAGGAGCTGCTTAAAAAGAGTAATTCTGCAACGGGTGCAAGGAATTCTAAAAATTAGAACTTACTTTTTGTAGATTTATAAGTTGCTCTTTTTTTCATTGTTCAATTTGTCTTTACTTGTGTGACATGAAACATAGAAATTAATGCGTAAGGTTAATGCACAGTTATTTTTTATCTCCATTCACAATTTTATTCTTCAATTATTTTTTCCATTTGTTACAATTTAATTTTAATAATGGAAATGAAGCAAGGCAAAATGGAAGTGGTAACTAAACATAGAATGGTATCATAAAGCACAAAGAAAAATGAAAGGATCAAACAGACATATACTGTAATATGCACATAAATTTTGCACAGAAGGCAGATTTATAGAGGGTTTCTGCATTGCCCACAGTACGGGGAAAAGTGGGGCTGCCCAAATATATGGTAGTGAGTTTGTGACTGTAGCATGTTAAATTTCTAGTGGTTAAATAAGATGCATCACTCCTTGCCTACTGCCTCCAGGGCCGGTTCTAGACATGACAAGCATAAATGAGGGGGCTGACAGAAATGTGAAGGTGGCACATGGTGGCGACAAAGGTGAGAAAGGAGTTGGGTGGGGGTGCTCTGGATAACTGTTTGTCATGTAATTGGATTGCACTTTGTTAGGCCTCTACCCTAAGACCCATCCTACTTGGGTGTCCCACCTGAAGGCTAAGCTTCTGCTGGTGTAGCTCTTAGGGTCACTGAGGCACGCAAACCCCCTGACCACAGTAAGGTGGCAATCCCTCAGGGGGAAAACTAAAAAATAAAATAACAAAAAATAAAATATTCCTCATCAGATTTAAAACAACTAAAAACATGACATTTACCTTAATTGGATGGCCTATATAAAACATATTTAAACCCAAGAAAACACTTTTCACTATTGCCAATATAAACAAAACTGAAAAAGGTTATGAAAAAGAAAAAATCAATTCACCAAGTCTTGAAATGTAAAACTGAAAAATAGGATCTGTCCGAGTTCAATGCACTACATGTTGTACTTGTTATAACTATGTATGTGACGAATAAAGAATCTTGAAATCACAACAAAGTCGCTCAATGAGAATGAATGACGCAACCGACTGGCTGAGCTGCTTCTAGCGTCGAGGTGACTATGATTTTGACGAGAGAGATTGCTGCTTCCTCTAAACTTCCCGCAATCGCGAAGCTCATTTTGCTCTGCCCTGCCTACTGAGATACTGTGTCATTTGCATACTAACAGTGATTGGATGTTTAACTGGGGGGAGGGTGAGTGGGGGATCTCTGCCGAGTGCTGTGTGAGCCCGCGCACAAACAGAACGCGGCGGGAAAGAGCGAAAAAGAAGGGTAACTTATCATCTCGATTGTGCCTTTTTCAGTGGATTTTTCAGCCACTGTGGTAAATCTTGTCTATATTCAGTTTATGGTTAATAATTATTTTCTTCCTCAACTTCTAAAAGTTTGATTTAAGGGGGCAGGACGTTTGTTTAAGGGGGCGTTGCCCCCCCTTGCGCCAGCGTAGAGCTAGCCCCGACTGCCTCTATCACATATTGCAGCAATTGATCATACAGGTATATTGATTCTCTATCACATATTAGAATCATTAGAATGATTTAAAGAGAGGTTTACACATTTACACAGATTCCTTCATTGTGTGCAAAACGTGTGAAATATCCAACTGATCATTTTCTATTTTAATTAAAGAAGCCTATAAAAACTACATCATTCTGGTAAACTCAGTTTTTAATAACGAACTTTAGAGTGAACTCAGGAACAAGAATGATTCTATGGTCTAAGTGGGTTGACAAACAACCTTGCAGACAATAAATGAGAAGCACTAAGGTTTTTTTGGAGTCATAAAAAAAGAAAATGAAAGAGTATATGATCCAAATATATAAATTCCTGTGGGGGGTGGGCAACAGAAACCAAAATGGGTACTTCAAAATAGAATTCAAAGTGTAACATCAACTCCAATTTAGAATGTGAATATAATGTGTATATAAGAATACATCACCTATTAATACTATAGTGTTAGAAATTTTACCGGTTGCAGAAAGACAACATTTATTTATACAAAGACTGGTTAAATGTTAAAATGAACATCACTTATAGTGGAACCATTGTCTTTGTATTATTTCAGCTAACACCAACATAAACAAAAACCAAACAATGTGACAGTTGTGTTGGGGGTTGGGGTTTCCTTTTCATGTAAGAGTAGGAAAGGCATCAACACAACACAAACATCATGAAAAATGATGGAGCCATTTGCGCAGATGCAAAAAAAATTAAAATCTGGGTGTTTCCGTATGAAATGGTAAGACAGCAGCTTCGCTGGCACTCTTGTGAGAGGCATCTAGACTGTGACCCAGCTTACTGGGGCAAAACCAAATGGAACAAAATTATTTATATATAAATTTACAAACTCCATTCAATTCATTGTTACAGAAAAAAATCTCAAGATCTTCTCCTCTTAACTCTTTCAAAAGTCCAGGTAACTTCCCTGAAGATTTTAGGCAATGGGGGTGGATTAAGCACAGTGATGTGTTCTCTAAAGATTGCTGTCACCACAACAATTTGATTTTTTGCCCTGTGAGAATTACCCAAGACTAATGAAAGTGGAAAGTGTGATGAGAGGATGGAAGAGCTTTGTTAGTTTGTCAGATGTGAGCTTACTGTACATTGCTTAACTAAAGTATTATATTTTTGTCTATTGTTCTGAGTGCAATTTTGTTACTACTTTCTGTTCTTTACTCTGTCTCCTGCTGTCAGTTACAGTATTCACCCATTCATACAAACCAAAAAAGTGGATAATGTAGACCTCCTAGGATACACCAGGAAGAGGCTTTTCTTTAACCCCTTTACCATCCCCTTTATATTCAAGTTATTCTAATAATTGATTATTTTCTTATATTACTCTTAAAGTGCATTGTCACTGGGCAGCTTACATTAATATTTGAGACATAATGGATTGTTTAGTGAGCAACATATCACATTACCAGCAAATTCTGTCATGCCCTTAAAGACCTCTGTTGTACCCAAGAAGAATTGCATCAGCAGAAACAATCCCCCTTACCTGAATATTAGATAATATGCTGGTCCCCAATTGTGTGTCACAGTACCACATTGATGGGTTGGATACTTTAACCCTGGGGACTTCCCCTCATTGTGAGAGCCTGTCTGTTCTTGAGTTATATTCTAAGTCAGGGGTCTCAAACTCCAGTCCTGGGGGGGCGGAGCCCTGTGGAGCTTAGTTCTTTCCCCCTTCCACCACAAATGATTCTGCTCAAGGGCAATTACCACAATTAGCACAAAGAGTTGAATCAGGTGTGTTAAATGAGGGTGAACCAAAAACTGTGTAGGGCTCCGGCCCTCCAGGAGTGGAGTTTGAAACCCCTGTTCTAAGTGATGATCTTGATTTTGAATTTTCTTGTATATGTATTTTTAACTTGTATTTTCATTCTGCTACTTGTTTTGCTACTCTGGACTTTTTCCAAAATCCTGTCAGTTGATGTCTTGTCTGGTATACTTCACTTGTAAATATACGGTGGAATCTCAGATAGCGAGTAACGTGGTTTACGAGTGTTCCGCAAGACGAGCAAAGATTTTTAATAAATTTTGACTTGGAAACCGAGCAAGCATCTTGCAATACGAGTATTACGTATGCACTTTGTCTGTCGAGCGTCACCTGAGCACAACTGAGCCAATGGTGGTTCTCCCTCTGTTTCGCGGTGAGATTGTGAGTAATCGTCTCCCATGCTCGGTCTTGGTCGAGGAATCTGTTTAATGACAATGCAATGTCCACATTTCTGCAAAATCAAAAAGGAAACAAATGCAGCTGTCATTGGATAGGTTCCTTGTTAAAGTCACACAAAAAGAAAAAGATTCCAGTGAGCCAACAGATAGCAGTGATTCTGTTATTTAAAGTGAAAATCAACAGTCTACAAATAACCTTCCTCTTTTCCTCTCTCTCGTCTCAATCCATCCACGATTCTTTTCAAAGGAAAAGTGTACATGTGTAATTTGTTTTACATATATTTTACTTTATATTTTGTATTAATCATTTTATATGAACATTTTAGGGTTGTGGAATGAATCATCTGAGTTTCCATTATTTCTTATGGGAAAATTTGCTTTGATATACTAGTGCTTTGGATTACAAGCACGTTTCCAGAACGAATTATGCTCGCAAACCAAGATACTACTGTATTTATTCCTGCCCTTCAGGCCTTTAACACATTCCAAATAAAGTTGGCATGGGGGCAATTTATGGATAGTACTGAGGTAAACTAGATGTGACCTGAAACAGGTGATTGTAATCCTAATTTGGTACATAAACAGCATTTAAGAAAGGTCTAGTCTGTTAAGGGTAAAAATGGACTAAAGATTGCTAGTTTGCCAAAAAATGCCTGAGAAAAGCATTGAAATTTTTAAAAACAACATTCCTCAAAGATTGATAGGAAGAGATTTGGATATTGCACGATCTTAAATTGCATAACATAATTTAAAAATATCTAAGTATCTGGAGGATTTCAGTGTGCAATGGATAAGGGCGAGAGCCTAAGCTGCATAATCATGATCTCTGATCCCTCTGATTGTATGGCATCAAGAATCATCATTCATCTATAATCGACATAACCACACGAGCTTAGGATTACTTTGCCAAGCATTACGATACGTAGTTGCATCCTTGAATGCCAGTTAAAACCTCAGGCTCTTGTTAACCATGTCTGCAAGCGTCATTGACTTCTCTGGAGTCGGAAGTATCTGAGATGGACCATCGCACAGTGGAAATATGTATTGTGGTCAGAGGAATCAATATTTATGAAGTGTGGATGCTGTTGTACTTTCAGACGGTCCTCAGTTTGGAGAACCTTCTATAACCAGGGTAAGATGGATCATGCAACATTAGACCAGTCCCGCTTCTGCAGCAGCTGTTGTGAATTCGGTTCGAAGAAAGAAATAGCCAGTAATGTGCTGCATGTGTTTCACTAATATCTGTAGTGATCTTTTCTTCTGTATTGTGGTTACCATACCAGACTGTGATCTCACTACATGGAATTGCGTGATAGCATTCCAAGAAAAACTGAAGCCATTCTGAAGCCAAAGGGTGGCTGAAATCCTCATTAGATCCTTGAATTATACACATAAATGATATTTCACAAGCCATATATAATCCATACTAGAAATTTGCTACCGGTTAGAATAGTACATGCCGTTGCAACAGTCATATAGATATAACACTCGTGCTTCAAACAATAGAGCTTAAAATACAGTTTAAAAAATTCAGCCAAGCATAGAAACAGCTGCATCAGACTGTTAAGAATTTAAGAAATTTTAAAATCAGTACAGGAATAATACAAAGTATGATTATATGTTTTGAAAAAGCATATAGTCTGCAGTAGTGCAATATATCAGGATTTTTAAATGGATGTTCAGGAGATATACTGAGATGAAGTGCAAAATTATTTATTCAGAAATACAGTACATGCATTATGTCAAAGCAATTTTATTCATTCACGAATGCTGTAGCTTATGAGAAGTTATTTTGAACTTTTTGAGTGTGTGCCAGAGGAAAGGAGTCCAAATAAGTGATAACCAGGATGTGAGAGGTCACAATGATTTTCACAGTCCTCATTTTGACTCTGGAAATGAACAGAAAGAAAAGCTTTCTGCTGAGAGGACATATTTACAGGGTTAAGGAGGGTCTCAAAATGTTCTTTCCATTGCTCAACACAACCATACTCTAGCGCATCGTCACGTCTGCTCAAAAGATCATTGGCTGTGACCTCCCTTTCCTCCAGAACCTTTCCAACTCCAGGGCCAGGAATTCAGAAAACAGAATCTTTGCCAACTCCTCTTATCCTGCCCATAGCATCTTCCAGACTTTCCCTTCGGGTTTCAGATTCAGGTCACTAAAATCCAGGACCAAGGCTCAAAACAGCTTCTTTTCCCCTAGCAGTGGGCCTCTTTACCAATTGATGGCACACACCAACCAAAACAAAAGCAGATAATTACTACTGATGGATGTAAACTACTGCAAATAATTTTAAAATCTTATTTACTTTCTAATGTCTTTGTAAGTTTATCTATTTTATCTTTCATTATTCTGTAATGTTGTTTGATTTATATCGGTACTGACACCAGTCAAGGAGAACGGTGGAAACGTGTACTTAAGTGTTAATAAACCTCATACTTTCATTTATAATGCAATTAGCCATTCTCTAGGCTAAACATCTGTGCTTGTTTGCAATCACCTTGCTGTCCCTGAACTAAGACCAAGCCAGTTTCACATTGTGTTTGTGGATATTTAATAAGCGAAAAGCAAATCCTGTGCAAATTAATGTTCTTGGATGAACTTTGCTCAGTTAAAAGTAAGGGAAGTCTAGAAGTAATTGGAACAATGCACCGTTTCATGGTTTAGCCGCTTATTATCTGTCTGACTTATTCACCTAAGTACCTAAGCACAGGTTATCAACAATGGATGGCAGAGCATTTAATGTAACAGCTCCTAAACTTTGGAATGCTCTTCCTCTTAGTCTCCGTTAGGAAAAATCATTTAACCATTTTAAGCTCCTGTTAAAAACATATCTATTCAATGAATATTATTCATCTTGTATGTAACTTGCCTGCCTTGTTAAATGTGTTTTTGTTCAGTGTCCCTGAGTGTATGAAAGGCGCTATATTAATAAAACGTATTATTATTATCGCTGAAGTATTTTGAAATCGTCTCTAGATGAAAATAAGTTGGAGTCAGATTTAATTCAAATTGACTGGGAAATCCTCATTCCCCAAGTTAGTAGAAGGTCTATACTTGGTACCACCCTTTGAGCACCTTATGCACTTCCTTTCATAAAGGCTGAGTACTGTAAACTTCGGGGCATACATGCAATGATTTACCAGTGAGTCTTTTTAGCTCTCACACACACTGGAAGAAGCAACGCAGTCTTATCCTGGCATTTTTGAGTGGTGAGCCTAGAAGATGGCTCCACATAGCCAGTTCAGGCTTGGATTCCACAGATGACCCTGCTATCAGGCACTTTCTGGTGAATGTTATCCTGAAAAAAACAGGCTCCAGGGGTGGATCCCATTAACATTACCCTGGGGAGGATACAGTATCTTTATTCTTTTTGGTGTCTTTCATTGGGGATCTCCATTGGACCACAGTTTTTTTTTAAAAGACACATCCCACAAATTGCCACGCATCAAGATCCTTGATTAAGAATCCTTAATGACTTAAGATAAAAGCCTAATGTTTTTTTGGATGTGCTCCCGTCGCTCAACAAGTAGACCACTGTATTACTAGCATGAAAGTTTTGAGTTAAAAGCCCAGGGAGCATGCCTATAATTATAACTCTTTCCTTTACTGTAAGTCTAGCAAGTCATGTATTTTCAGATTACAGTGGTACCTTGGTTGTCGAACTTAATCCGTTGCAGACTCCAAGTCGAATCTAAAAAGTTTGAGTTCTAATCAAATTTTTCCCTTAAGAAATAATCGAAAACCAATTAATTGGTTTCTGGGCCCCCAAAATTACACCTAAATGTTTTTTTTTTTTTTTTTTTTTTTTTGCATTTAAACACCCGGCTACACAAATTGGAACTGCCTCCATGACGACACACCTTTGCCCTTATTGGCTGAAGAGTTTAGTTACATGCATGACGTTTGTATCCCAGGCAGTTCCGTTGCGTAATCTGCTATTTCTCCCGAATATCATGTAAAGCGGTGGAAACTGTTTTTTAGTTAATTTGCCTGTTAAATAAAGTTTAAATAAATGACATAAATGCTCTAATAGTACACATAAGTTAGTGGTTTATTTATTGTTAGCTACTGTAATGTTGCGCTGCTTTATTTGATTAATCGTCCAGTCTGTGAAGAAGGCATTCAAGTAAGAATTGCATTGCATTATGAATCATTTTGTGGTGCGTACAATTTATATTAAGTCAGCGTTCACAGTTCCACTTCTGATATTCAGATCGAGTTCTAGGTCAAACTGGTTTGTTCGACTTTCAAAAAATTCGAGTTCTAGTGAGTTCGAGAACCAAGGTGCCACTGTATGTTTCAAATGTTTTAGGGGTCCATGGAATCGTCCTAAGTTTCTCTTGCTTTATGGCGCCCCTGTGTTCTATAGTTGAAGACATTTTTTTCCTCTTATTTTAATGCACTGACTGTTTTCAATTGCATTATAAATGTTCCTTGTGAAGCCCTTGAATTTCTAAAATGAAGAGCAAGCATTATTTGTATAATCGGATATTTTCCATAATGTGTGAGGGACACAAAAGGTCCTCTCCTTATTTTAATAACTTTCAGAACATTTACAAACCTTGCCCATGCACCTACATTTTATTGGTAGTCTATTGTTTGAAATGCAGTGTCTGTTCTGCACAGAACTTTAATATAAACTATGCAAGTCTGAGTATTCCATTAGCCTGTCATCCACCATTTATTTTTTTTCATTCTGGCATATATTTTAATCAAGAACTTTTGTTTTACTCTGCCACCCTGCACTGAATATGCAATCGGAAGATGAATGAACCTTTGTTATTGCTCATACAATTTTCATCATGTTTTGTGCAAACACATATCTTGGAAAAAAGAAATACATCTCCTACAGTCATCCTACTAATTTCAGAGAAAGCACCCAAAATGCTTCAAGAATGATAATGTTATGGCAGCCACAATATTCTCAGGCAGGCAGTTAATTTATAGCATGTGCAGCTCAGTGAAATATTATATAGTGATTTATATGTATAGAACAAATGCTTTATTTAATTCAGACATTTTAAATTGATAAATGCCTACTCTTTCAGACTGTCTGCACTGCTGATAATTATACAGTGAATGTACATCTTGACAGTTTTATTTTCAGTGATGCAAGCAAATTACAATTTTGTCTAACATTATATTTAAATTTCAACCTTTCTAGAAGGAAATTACAGTAGTAGGAGCTGTGTGTTTAAATAATTTTGTTTTGAAAAGAAATATACTAAAATCAGCATAGATTAGCATCCATTTCATTTTTGTAATGTTATTGGTAATTTATGCCTCATTAAAATAAAATAATAAAATGCCTATGACTAATCCATTTGTCCATCTTCGAACCGTGGAGAGGGGGGATGGTGGTAGGGAGTAAAAAGCAAAAATGTGGACTGTCTGGGAGACCACGAGGACCGGTCTGAGAAACTGCACTAGATCTTAATTTTTACATGCAATTTTAATACATAATTATTTAGTACATGTTCTCCCTGTGTTATAGAATAGAATAAAAACCTTTATTATCCCACGAATGAGAAATTTAGGTGTTACAGAGCTCTTACACAAAAAAGTAATGTAGAACAATAAGAGCAGGTAGGTCAGTTGATTATATACACAAAGATATAAATACAAGTATACAAAAAGTTTTAGAATGATCCTGGAAACAGCAGTTAAAGCCATGTGATATGTCAGTTACTCATATATGAGTAAAAAATACTCACGCTAAACTGTTATAATGTCTGACAGCTGCTGGTAAGAATGACCTGCGTTAGCACTCCTTCCTACACTGTGGGTGTAGAAGTCTATTGCTGAATGAGCTGCTCAGAGCTCATACAGTCTCATGCAGGGGGTGGAAGGTGTTGTGCATAATGGATGTCAGCTTAGACCACATCCTCTCATCCCCAACCTGCTCGATGGATTCCAGTGGACAGTTCAGGACAGACCTGGCCCTCTTCACCAGTTTGTTCAGTTTCCCCCTGTTCCTCTCTGAAATTCCACCACACCAGCAGACCACAGCATAAAAGATAGCAGATGCTACCACAAGGTCCTTAAAAGAGTCCTGTTCACCCCAAAGGATCTTAGCCGCCTTAGCAGGTGAAGACGACTTAGACCCTTTTTGTAAACTGCCTCAGTGTTTGTAGACCAGTCCAGTTTGTTGTTGAGGTGAACACCCAGGTATCTGTACTCCTTCACCGTTTCAATGTCCAGACCCTGGATGTTCACCGGTGTAGTAGGAGAAGACTTCTTGCTGAAGTCAATCACCAGTTCCTTCGTCTTGCTGGCATTAATATGAAGATGGTTCAGTTCACACCAGCTGACAAAGCGATTGATGACCCCCCTGTATTCCAGATCGTTCCCCTCTGACACCTGACCAACAATGGCGGTGTCGTCTGAAAACTTCTGTAAATGGCAAGTATCTGTGTTGTGATTGAAGTCCGCAGTGTATAGGGTGAAGAGAAAAGGGGCGAGTACTGTTCCTTGTGGGGCCCCCGTGCTACAGACTACCACCTCAGACACACAGTCCCGGAGTCTTACATACTGTGGTCTCCTGGTAAGGTAGTCCGTAATCCACGCAGACAATTGATTGTCCACTCCCCCTCCCTCTAACTTCCCCCTCAGCACTGAGGGCCGGATTGTGTTGACGGCACTTGAGAAGTCAAAGAACATGACTCTCACAGTGCTCCTAGCCGTCTATGCCGTTATGAGCATTCTTTAGCATTCATTTAGAATGTAATATTTTACTACGCAAATTTCTATCCTGTACCTTGAGGAAAAAAGTGAAGTTAGCAAACCTCTTGTGACGTCCACGCCCCCAGGGGGGCGGGGCTCCTCGCGTGTTCTGGATTAGATCCGCGATCATCTCCCCATAAAACCGAACAACCTCCCACCATCTAGTTG
>JAABNY020000039.1:24280025-24322156 GCA_015164015.2 Brevimyrus niger
GTCCTTCTTGTGCCGTACCGAGCAGTTACTTGTATCGCGTCTCCCCGCTCGTCCTCTGTTAACCTGCCTTTCCTCCCTCAAGTACCTCTTGTCCTCCTCTCCTCTCCCTAGCCCAGTTCCCGCTCCTGATCCCGTCTCGCCCCGCCATTCCAGCTCCAGCCCCACGATCCTTCCCTGCTCATCATCCCTGTCTCCACGTCTAGGACTGACTTCCCGGTTTTCGACTTCCTCGCCTGATCCCCGTTACCGATTCCAGCCTAACCCTTTTGTCACCTTCGCCTTGCCTTCCGAGTTGGTCATTAAAAGAACCACCTTCTCGCATATCTGGGTCCTCGCTTTTGTTTCCGTTCGTGACACCTCTCATGATGCTAAATAATTTACTGCTCATTGTCACACTTGTCACAGGCGCAGGGAAAAACGAGGCAGGAATCCTGGAGTTCACAGGTATCGGGGTTTATTTTTACGGACACGAGGCAGACAGCGACCTAACATCAATGACGGAATTGGGGAATACTAACCAGGCAATGAGCTCGTCCCGTCACTCTGCAATCCACTCATCACTTGTTCTGAAAAGACTAAAAAGGACATCAAAGGACTTTATAAAGTGTATTTAACACTATGCTATTCTGTAAGGTATATAACATTGAATAACTGGCTGAAAGATTTAATCATAATCTGCATATTATTAATAATAGTGTAATCCTTACCAAGGATTAACAGCAATAAATGTTAGTAGAATTTGCTTCACTGACACCCAATACCAATGACAACACTCTCTAAGTCTTTTGCAGTGTTATCCAGAGATACAAACGATTTACTTTCATTTAACGATTTGTTATGTTATTCACACTTAACTCAATACAATGAAATTAAATAATATAATTAAATTGAAATTCCTCAGGTAATGTATTTATGTCAGTATTGCTTTTTTATATTTTATAGTAATAGAAAGCCATGATACAAAATTAACACTACAGTGAACAGTCTAGAGACATTTCATTATTTGTTATTCTAATTTACTGTTATGGAAAAAACAAATACTGTAGGTCCAGATGATTATTATGTCCTTGTTCTTGTATGATACTGGAACAACTATTTCCTGAATAAACTGTAATTCAATAACATGTTTTCACAGATTATCACATTGGTATTCAACATTCAAGCTAAGATTCAACTCGTGCACAGCCTCAGCATGGATTCTGATTTGGAATTCTACACTCAAGGCACACAGAAATTTTTTTATGTTTAAGTGTTTCATCATAGATATGGAAGTGTCACACAACAATGATGAATGACTGGAGCAGACGTTGAAACAAAACTGAAGGGGTTTTATTCGGACTCAAACCAAATAGAACAGTACTGGGGCTAGAAAAAAACAGGATCAGGAGGGGTCAGAACAGCAGGACTGCAGCACAGAAGGACACGGGCAAACAAGAGTAGCGATGTTAATGACAGGACTGGGGAGCGCAGAACTGGGAAGCATTTTTGTACAAGGACTGTCAACAGAGCAAACGAGAGCCAACTTAGTGAATCACACAATGGCAGGAATGAGAGGTGAAACAAATACATCACAGGCATGTCTCATTAGAGCCACATTAGGGAGAAAACAGGAGGGACAGGTAGGCAGGGTATAACAGGAAGCATTACTAAAAATGTTCTGTGGATGTGCAGTTATACTTGAATTTCATTTGTTACGTGTTTACAATGTTTTTATACATGGTATTCTACAAGTCTTTTTTAGCCAGTTTTGTCTGCACCACATCAGTGCTATATTCATGCTGGCAATTAATTCATGAGGGTGAATACCCAGCAAACAGCAGTTATGATAAAGACTAATTTAATAAACAGAATAAAATGTGTGCAATCAAATTTGACTAACATAACACTGAAGCTAATTTTTAAGCTTTCTGAAGTAGTTCTCTGTATTCACTGCTGTTACAGCTATTCCAGCATATCTGAATGGAGGAAAAACAGAACAAGAGGACAGTATTCATGTCACCAGCTGTGTTTGATGGCATGTTAGCACTTTGAGATGCAGGCAAGTGCCTCATACTGGACACGGACCTTAGTGATGTGGTATTGAGTACTATCCTATTCCATTAAAACTAGTACAAAATAAGCACAATTAGTCTGTGATTATATAGCTATCGATGATGAATTTCTATAGAAGGTTCATCTTCAGTTTTAGCACAATTGATGCTCAGTTAACTAACTTCATGCAGAAGGCTACAAAAAAGTTTGTCTGCAGTAGTTGCTGTTATGGAGAGTATAGGCAAGCAGGCAATGGGAATTGTAAATGCAGGCAGACAGGGTTTTTTTTTTTTTACCAGACAAAGACTTCACTCACAGGCAACGTTAATGACAGACCTAGGAAAACGTACTGGAACGCAAATACACAGGACAAGCCGGAAATAACAAACAGCTGGGAACAATCAGGGTTTCACATAAGGTAACGAGGGGGCTTGGCCCACAGAAGGATTGTACGAGCAGGGCCTGAAAGAACCCCCCCCCCCCCCCCAAAGGCGCACACTCCGAGCGTGCCTCAAGGGAGGTAAAGGACGATATAGGACCGGGACATGGGACCTGGAAGACAAAAGCAAGGAGCATCAACAAGGGACACACAAAACAGGCACAAGGGCAACAACCAGGACAAAACGGAGGAACAAAAGGACCAGGAGTGAACGGAGGAGACACTGAGGGATGAGGAGCAGACATGGGCAGGATGGGTGGGAGCCTACCCCTGCGTCTGTGTCCTCTCCCCTTACGGGACACTGAAAGGTGGGGCCCTGACCGGGATGTTCCAAATGTGCCAGAGCGCTGGTCAGGGTGACCCCTTAGTGCGGGTCAAGCCATCATGGACCTCCTTGGGGCTAGGGACTGGTGGCGTTGAACCTGGGTCAGGGGTAATCGGGGAAATCCCTGAGGGATCCCATTCAAGCTCCTCATCTCCTTCCATCAAGGGAGGAGGAGCGACAGTCAGGCAGTCTGGAACCTTGGGTGGAGCAGGGTCCTCAGGTGGAGCCAGAAGCGGAGATGGAGCTAGGACCTCAGGCATAGGAGCAGGCGGAGGCAGCGCTCAGCTGCCGGGACTTGGGATCCACCTGGGTGGTGGCCCTTCAGGAGGGCACGTCAGCCACCGGGACTGAAACTACTGGGGCTGGTATATCAGCCTCTGGGTCCAGTAGGTCAGGCACATAGGGCAGGCCCAGGACATCAGGCAACAGGCAGACCAGGCAGGTCAGGAACATCGGGTGCCGGCGCATGAACCGCGGGGGGCTGAGCATCCACCGCTCATGCTGGAACCTCGGGACACCAAAACCCATTGTCACTGATCAAGGGCTGAAGCCAGACTGAGTGCTTACATTATGATATCAGGTAATGTTTGCAACATTATTGCTTTTCCAATCCAGCTCATTGGAGTCAGTATCTCTTTTAGGCAGAATCTAAAACTCAAAGGCTCACAACATACAGAACCCCCTAATTTGATGTTTCTCCAAATTTTCGCTAAGTCCCAGTTCCCCAGTTCCCAGCAGTCTTGCACTAAGCAATCAGGAACACCAAATACCCCTTTCCAATGTGCTCTAAGCTACTTGGCCTCACTATTTCCATGGAATATGGAGGCAAGCAGTATACAGACCAAAGAAGATTATTTTAAAAAGAGCGGTCAAAATGAGGAAAAATTAGGAAATTGCTGCCTTCACCCATCTTCTTTCTTACACACCAGACAATACATTTAGTTGTTCACACAAAAGACATAAGTCTGTTTTACCTGGTGATGTGGCTCAGCAGGCTAAACCGCTGTGGTTGTGAGTATGAAGGTTACCAACTCAAGGCCCGGCCTCAGCAGTGTAGTCACAAGTCTGTGGGCCCTATAGCAAGGATCTTAACCCCCAGCTCCAGGAGCACTGCATGCAGGCTAAGCCTATGCTGTGAGACTATACTCACTCCATTAAATTCGAGGTTATGTCCCTGAGGAGAGTCTGTGCTTATAACATCCTGATCCCTTCCTTTATTGAAGATTTACACTTTTCTCACCCATTATACCGATCCTCACCCCCATGGTTGCCTGCCTCTAGGGCTTCCTGATTTGACCAGGGATGAGTAGTTCCCTCCTGCAGTTTGCAAACCAGAAATGGTGAAGTGGTGTCTAAAATTACCCTTAGTGTGTGACTGGGCTGGTATACAAGTGCTGTGCGATGACCTGACATATCAATATTAATCTGAGTACATACAGTATTCTCTGTCTCGTGCCCTGTGCTTCCATGCAAAGGCTCCATGGTTTCTATGCTGCTCCCTTTAAAAAATTGGTTAGGGAAAATTGGCAGATAGTGTGACACGACCTCGTTGGGAGGTTACCTTGCAGAATGGATTTGGCACCATGTATGTCAGCTGTAACCATGGTTTTTAATCATCAGCCATAAGGAATGCTAAGGAGGGATGACTGGTAAGTCACTGCTGCTCCAATCTGATACTGGGAAAAATCTGAAAAAGGAGAAAGTGGGAAGCCAGGTCTGCATGGATGCATGCTTTAGATTAGTGTCCTGCAGGGAGCACCACCCTAGGGTTGCTGGGGTTACTAAGGTTACTGGAGGACCACCCGGAATGGACTGTTATCTTGTTGCAAGGCACCTAGTGTGCCCTCAGTCTCCTTGCACTGTGACAAACGTTTAGACCCTAACTCATCTCCTAAAAATGTCATTCATTGCACTCTTAAAATACCTGAAAAAAAAACACTTTTCTCCAAGATATTTTATTTGGAAATGAGTTGTTCCTGTGGATAGAAAGCAACTCATAAATTCTCTAAAATCATTTCACATACTTCTGTGAGACCTGCATCCAAATTCCATGGCTGACAGAATAATCATGTCACTTTTGGGCTCGTAAGTAAGGTCCTTAGACCCAGCTGCTTCATGGATGATCGCCTATTCTGATCTCTCTGACCACAAGTTTTCCTCATTTGTATATGGCTTCGGAGAAAAATCATCATACCCCTTCATAATGTGCATCCTGTCTTCCCATGCAGTGTGCTATGCTAAACATGGTAACTTTAATCAGAATATACCGGTTGAAGTTTTAATAATTTAACTACAAAATACAGTTAATTATATAGCTTTAAATATTATACATTTTTTTTATTCAGATTCCTTTTTAAATGTTCAGTTTAAAACATGAAAAAAAATCAGAGGACTTTTTGTGCATTGTAGAGAGAGAATCAAGATTTATAGTAAGTCTTTCTATTCATCTATCCATCCATCCATCCATCCATCCATCCTTCCATCTTATCTTGGATACAGTCTTGGCACCTATCCCAAATATCAATATAAATAAGGAGTTTTTCTGGCAGCATGAGGCGGAATTGATGGGAGTTTCATGGTGGTTCCGTGGGTGGCACTTATGACTCACAACTCTTGGTTTGACTCATGTCTGAACCCCACCTCTGCTCTTTGTGGAGGTGAGAGTTTGTTCTCCTCATGTAGTGTCAGTTTCCTCCTTCAGATGTAAGATATGTAGTTAGACTCATTGGCAGCCCCCCCCCCCCCAAAAAAGAGAAAAATTAACACAGCATTTAAATTGATCCAGATTTCTTTATTCTGATAATGTGGAAAAATTAGTGTAAATTTCAAACAGAAGAAAATTACTATAGGCAGAGGTAAATGTGAGGCATACTACAACATTTCATTTAGAAGGAGTTTTTTCCAGTTATATAAATAATTGTAGATATTATAGGGTCTGTTTGTCGCTAGGGTTTTTAATTTGATATTCTACTAGCCCTGTCCATTGGCTGACTGTATATGATCCTCTAAAAATAAATATATGCACTGCATTTAATATAATATTACTTTCTGGTTTGAACTGTGATCTCATACCCTCAGAGATTTAGATTTATGTTCTAATCTAGTTCTGTACTCATGGAGTTTGTATATTCTCCCATATGCTATGTTTACTACAATTCCCTCTCCAGTGATATATATATATATATATATTGCGTATTGGCATATTTCAGATGCATTTTGCTTCTAAAATTTAAAAAACATCTGTAGTATGAGTACTTCTCGTGCTCTGTGCTCCATGCAATAGCCTTAAGACTGACTGTAGCCCTACACAGATATGTGAAAGTGGATGGATCCAGCCAAGCATACAATCACCTGATAAAGATATATGTAAATATGTAATATATGTAAATATATGTAAATTCATATTTCATCCAATTCCTCATTAAACCTTGGCTTATAGAAAAACAGTAGTAGGCTGTTTAAAATGTTTTGACCAAAGTATCCTAGAAATTTGAACATCAAAGTACATTTGAATTTCAAGAAACTGTATGGCTGGAAAAAGAATGAAAATATAAATAATTAAAAGATGTGTTGAGAATAAGTTTTATTTACTGGGGTAGTAAATTAAAGAAAAATCACAGGTAATGTATCTCTAAGGTATGTAAACTCACATAAACGTTTGTGATATTATAAATAATTTATGATATTATAAATAATTTAGCACTTGATTTTGAAATTAATTTGTGATAGGTTAGCTTCTAATTAAACCATAACACATATTATTATTACAAGGTAATTCTTACAGTCTTATGATTTGCTCTTTAAGACAAGATTGTGCTATACCTTCTCCATGGGTAAAGTGTTTATATTTTACAACGATAAATCAATTTCTTTGTGAAATCTTGTTGATCTTTGTGAATTAGCCTTTATCCCATTTTAAATGAGAATTGTTGTTTGAATCTCAAGTGAAACAATCACTGGATACCTTGATCTGTGCATGCTGTCCACTGGATATTCCATTCAATTCCATATTACATTTTATGTCAAACAACATTCAATACCCATAAATCGAAGAGGAAAACCAACCAGTGTTTCCTGACTGCAAAAGATTTTCAACCAATTATTCAAAAATATAATTATATTAATTATTATGTTACTTTGTTCGGTTACTTTTGAGTCCCTGGGGACTATGAACAAAAAACCTAGAAATTCCTAAATGACTCGTACCATATTTTTGTGTAATTGTCACGCCTGCATTTGAGCAGACCCGACTATGCTCAAACTTACCTGAACCACCATGTCTCCAATGCACTCCCAGTAATATGATTGCATTGTACTGGGCAGTTCATCACACTCTGTGCATGACCTGTGTTTTTCACTTCTTGAACTTGTGTTTGTTACTTTTGTGTTTTCTTGGATTTGGCATCAACCTTCCATCTGTATCTAAGTTCCCCCTTCAACTTGATTTGTTTCTATGCTGTTTGTGAATACAATTTGAGCCTCCAAATTAAACATAAATTCCCCCTGCGATTGGATCCCTTCAGTTTGTTCATTCTGTAAGCCTCTTGAATTAAAGCTGGAAGTTTACACTTAAATCACATCTTTATTGTTTCATTTCAGTTCCATTATGGTGGTGTACAAGAACCAAAATGATGAAAATTAAACTGTTAGGGTTACCACCATACCACTTTATACCAATGTAGAAGTTGTAGAATAGCAAATCTGTTTTTCATGCTGATGAAGAGTCCCACCCTGAGTATAGAGAAACATATGGCTACTGTACATATAGATATTATCTCCTTAACTTATCAGTTTAGATTTAATGCTTAACATTGAGAATCCAGAATCCAGGTCACTAGCTATCTGCTACAGGCATGGCTGTTGCTGATGTCCTCACTTCCTGTAGGAGATTGTAATGCAATCAACCATACCTATAATTAATGTATCAAAGCTGATTTCCATCAGAGTTTCTTTGTTCAACCTAAATAAGACTTTGAGTATTTGACTTCTGGTTCAGAGTAAGGTCACAAGGAGCTTGTTCAATTTCATATGACAGCTGTGTAACGCTGGTCTTGTATCCCAGCAAAGATTTTCCACCTTCAGTGTAGGAAGATTCTGAATACATTACATCACTATCCACGATGATTCTGTAGTTCATTCAGACAACCACAAGTATGAGAATCTTTCCCACCCACCCATCAGCCTCCAGTTTTCTGGTTTCATGGGATTTTATTTAGTGTCCTTTTCCATCTGTTTCTACTTTAAAAATTGTGATTCAAACTCAGAAAACGTCCTCTAATCAAAGCTATTACAGTTACTACTCAGTAATAAAATACTAACATTATGCTTATTAGTGTGATGAAGGACTCTGGGAATCAGCAATTCCGACAAAAAGGGTAAAAGGCCTGAAACCCGCACATCTGGTGGAGGATCATTCCACAGCTGAGGAGCTCTATAGGAGAAAGCTCTGCAGCCTGCCGTAGCTCTTTCTATCCTGGGTACTAACAGGTATCCTGCGCCTTGAGAACGAAGCAAGTGCAGGGGGTTGTATGAGGTCAGCAGATCACTATGGTATTCTGGTGAAAGGCCATTCAGTGCTTTGTAGGTTAATAGCAATATTTTATAGTCAATCCCAGTCTTAACTGGTAACCAATGAAGGGAGGATAAGACTGGTGTAATGTGATCAAATTTTTTTAGTGTTTGTCAGAACTCTGCTGCATTCTGTACCAGCTGAGGTTTATGTAAGGGTCCAGACGGGCAACCAGAAAGGAGGACATTACAGTAGTCCAGTCTGGAAGTTACAATGGCATGTATTAATTTTTCTGCATCACGAAGTGAGAGGATCTTACGAAGCTTGGCTATGTTCTGTAGGTGATAAAACGCAGGCAATTTAACAGTTTTCATAAGTGCAAAGAGAAATCTACAATACATCTATAATACATTTGGTTGCTTAATTTGATTCCAGTGGCCAATGGGAGGTTTTCCTTATAGTGTGTAATATAATATTATTATATAATAGTATATATCATTGTTATTGGCATTATCATTAATAATTACATTACTGGGGAAAAGCCATACAAGCTATGATCAAAGTCCTTTTGAGAGGTACCCTGCCTGGAATAGGGTTATTATAACCCAGCTGGGTTCAGCCTGAAATGGCTATTTAGAGGCATCTTGTAGAAAGAACCCAAATGGATGAGACCTTGGAAATGGACACTGATTTTAGGAATGTGTAATGTTACCTCTCTGGCAGGGAAGAAGCCTGACAAAAAAAAGTTATGTACTCAGACGGAATGGTGGTATGCCCCCCCACCCCCCGGGCCTTGATACAGTACATGTGGTGATACGATGCGGAAGGGAGTTGTACAACCGTTCTATCCTCTCTTACAGCAGGTTGGCCCACCACTGTTTTAACTGGCCCTCCGAGCTGCTCCCACACATGTTTGATCGGGGAAAGATCAGGGGACCTGGCTGGTCACAGGAGGACCTCAACATGACGCAGGCAGCCCATAGACACACGTGCCATGTGTGGACGGACATTGTCTTGTTGAAAGACTGTACCAGGGTGCTGTCTCAGGAGGGGTGAGTCAAGCGGACACAGGAAGTCACTGACGTAGCGCTGTGCCGTCAGGCTCCCCTGAATCACTACCAGAGATGACCTGAAGTCATACCATATGTCTCCCCACACCGTGATGCCAGGAGTAACGCCGGTGTTTCTCTCCACAACATTGGCAGGATTGGTCCTTTTCCCTCAGCGCTGCCATGCGCACACGACAGTCATCAGTGGTAATGCAGAACCGAGATCCATCACTCTGCATGGTACGATGCCATTCATCATCAGTCCATGCCTCCTGGTTATGGCACCACTCCAAACACAGACATCTCTCTGCTGGTGTTAACAGCAACCTATGAATGGGACAGTGAGACATGGTGCGGGATGACATGGAGTGTTGTAGAGAGTCCAGTACCTGTGTCCGGATGGCAGGCGCAGATGTCATGGGATTTTGTAATGCCAAACCCACCTTGAATATTCATGGATGAAAAGCTCCATTTTGTTTCATCATACCATTGAATTCGGCTCCAATCGAAGTCGTAGTAGTGTTTTGCGTACTCCAGGTGTTTACGTTTCAGGTTAACTGACAAAAAAAGCTTTTTTTTCTGGCATACCTTCCAAATAATCTGTTAGCATGAAGGTACTGTAGTTTCTCAGAGTTTTTCGGAAACTTGGTAACCCCAAGATTTTACTTGGTCTTCACCAACAGTCATCCTTGGGGATTTTTTTGCCTCTCTTATGATCCTCTCCACTGCATGTGGGGGAAAAAAATAAACTTCCTCTAACAATTGAAATGGGCATTTTAGAAGTAGCTATTTTTAATACCAATTCCCTGACTTATGAAGGTCAACAGACTTCTCCCTCATTTGTTTTTTTGTTCTCTAATCTTTCCCATGTTGATGGATGACTAAGGTAATTTAGGCTCTGTGTTACCTCATGTTTGTAGCACAGTTAATCCGGAAATCATGGATTAACAGTTGAAGGTTCGTATTCACTCCAATCATCTCAAAGATGTACAATTTACAGGGGAAATATGCATCAGTTACATTATGTTCACTATAATTTTTAGGGGTGCCAATAATCGTGGCACATTTGTTTTTGTTAATGAATTGTTATTATTATTATTTTCTTTGAATAAATTTATTTTGTTGAAAGGTTAGATTTTTCTCTGCTTTTCAGTGTCATATGCAGCTACTTCACCAAAAGATGGTTGTTTTTCTAACCTTTTTTATGATATCTTTACAAGGGTGCCAATAATTGTGGTAGGCGCTGTACCTGTATGCAAAATAAAATTCAACTAAATACTTTGTGCAAAAAGACACAAGGTGCAAATATGGTGGATTCACAGTGCAAATGTGGACAGTTTTTCAGTCTATGTTGTAGACTGTAAGCAAAAGAAAATAAGTAGCTGGTGATGGATACGGGTGGATGGGGGTTACACTCTTATTTTCCAGAGAAAGGAAAGTTTTCAGCATCCTGACAGCTTTGTGGATGAAACTATTTCTCAGACTGGTGGAGCAGGTGTGGAGGCTCCGGTACTTTCTCCCAAATGGCAGGGGACTAAATAGGCTGCAAAAGGGGTGGATGGGGTCTCCCACAATGCCGACTGCTTTGCAGGTTGTCCGGGTGTAAGAGGGGTGGGTGGGGTCTCCTACAATTCTGACTGATTTGCGGGCTAGATGGGTATTGTAGATGTCTAGAAGAGAAGCGAGTGGTGCTCCAATGATCTTTCCTGCTGCGTTCGCTGTCCGCTGCAGGGTTTTTCTATCATTGGCAGTGCAGCTTCCAAACCGCACAATGATGCAATTTGTCATATAGCAGGGGGCTAAACAAGCTGTGCGGTGGAGTGTCACAGTTGTGGAAAATTCCTGCTGACATGCATTTGTTAAGTTCTGCTAGTGAGCAAGTCCAGGATCCAGTTATAGTGGGTGGCTCTAAGCCTCAGGCCCAGGAGCTTGTTAGTCAGTCTGGATATGACAGTGTTAAACGACAAGCTGCAAATAATAACCTGGAGTATGAGTTTCTATTGTCCAGGATGGTATGGAGGGCAATGAATAATGCCATGCTAAGTGGACCTCTTGTGGGAGTAGACTAACTGTAGGGGATCTAAACTGTCCACAGCTTAGAGTACTTCATTTTAATGGGTCAAATGCCTCTGTTTTTGAAGCAGTTGGGAACCATAGAGTTTCCCTGAGAGAGATTAAAAATGCTCCCAAGTAGTTGCTGCAGATTTTCAGTACACAAAAAAAACTCTGTCCGTTCAGGCTGATTGCAGATGTTGACTGACTTGAAAGTCTTCCTCACCCCATCCACAGAGTGGAACTAGGTTCATGCGCTGCTGCATGAACTTCTACCAGAAGACATTTATTATCAAGCCCAAAAAGCATTTCATTCGGGAGGGTCTTTGCTCTCCGTGTAGCAGTCATCCATAATATTAGTGCTCCTAATGGAGGATGCCGACAGGTGCCGATGGTACTTGGGAGAAACTTTCCAGAATTTGTTTGTTTTAATCTCTCCTGAAGTCACCAGCAGTAAGAACTTCTTTTAAGATGCTCATTTGAATATTGATGAGTGATAATGTTATACAATTTTAGTGTAATGATGGTATATTCTGCTGGAAGGTAAATGGAAGCCATAAAAGCCATTGAGAACCCTCTAGGCAGGAGCACTTGATCAGCAGATACTCCAGGTCAGGTGAACAGAACAGATTCAGATTCACATCTGTGGGCAATGTATTTTTTTCCTTGATGATTCAGGCGCACCAGTGTGGTAGACAGAAAAACCCGGGGGGTGGATTTCAGAGTCTGACATGTTGGCAACCAGCCATGTATTTGTGAAACAGAAGACCTTTGAAAATGCTGGCTCTGAGTGATGTTTTGAGAATATCTGCTCTGAGTAAGTGAACTGACTAAGTAAACAATGACAGGAACATGATTATAAACATACTACCAAAAAGTCAGTGAGGAGCAACATGAAGTGAGAGGTGGATCAATGCTCAGGCTGTTTTTAGCACAAATGGAGAAGTACTGACCAACTCTGGGGATATAGGAACACTGAGTAACTCCTCAACTTGGTGGATATACCCACTCACCAGGAGACAGTGTTGGACCTCTGCAATAGCAAATATTGATTGAGGTCCCTGTTTTGAACTTGTTCTAAAAATAGGAGGATAAAATTTCTCAGGCTGTCTGAAAATATGCCAAAGTACTAGAGAGGAACCTATGCTAGGGTACAAGAGTGGAGACTCCAGTGGTTGGATCTCAGGTTTAGGAGGGACAATGCAGATTCCTTCCTGGCCATGAAACTAGACAAACTTTTCAATCTCATGCAGCTGTGAGGGGTTTTCTTTGGAATATGCCTAAAGACCACATGTGCTCTGTGGGCTTGGTGAAGGTATATGACTGTGTTCCCTGACTTACTGTAGTTGCAGGTGTTTTGGTATACAGGACAACTGTGGTACCAATACATGCTATTAGGTCCCTGTATGAATCTGCATCCTTGACACAGGGAGTGTCAAGGGTGGGTCACTACCAATGTAATTTTACAGGCTAGGATATCAAGGCATAGTCAAGGCTGAAAGGGTGACCAGAATGAGCTAGATGTGGCATCCTTGCTACTAGCAGATGATGTTGTGCTTCTGGCCTCATCCAAACAGGACCTACAACACACATGTGAAGCAGCTAAGTTAGAATGTTTGAATTAAGATGTGCCAGGTGAGGTGGGTCAGGCATGTCATAAGGAAGCCATCTGGGCCTGTACTAAAAAACGGGATTTCCAGCTTAGCTGGAGAACTTGTCGGATATAAGGTAATGTAGGTTAAATGTAAATGAATGAAGATAAAGTCTATTTAAACTGGGGTACCTCAAATCCGACAAATGATCTAGCTAAGCAAGAAATCCTGTTTTGTGATACAGGCCACTGGTTGGTTCCCTAGGTAGCTATTCATCTCACTGGATGGAGGCCCTGAGGAAGATCCAGGACACACTGGAGGAAATACACCAAACAGTGGTAACATTAAAACCATCAGCCTAATGTTGTGTATTATCTGGGGCTAGCATTAGCAGGAGATCCTGCCTTGGATCAGACTTGTTTGTCCAGTACATCCCATAGACACTGGATTGGATTGAGATCTGGGAAATTTGGAGGCCAAGCCAACACTTTGACCTTTTTCATGTTCCTCAAACCAAACTGATGTTTTTTTTTTTTGCTAGTTATCCTGCTGAAAGAGACCAGTGTCATTGGGGAATACTGTTGCCATGAAGGGGTGTACTTGGTCTGCAGCAATGTTTAGGTTGGGGGTTCATGTGGAAGCCAGAACCCAAGATTTCCCAGTAAAACTTTTACTAGAGCATCATACTGATTCCACCAGCTTGCCATTTCTTCACCAGGTAAATAGATCTTGAAGGCAGTCAGTGGTTTTAATGTTATGCCTGGTCAGTGTGTATCTCCCAACTGACTTGGAGAAATCTGAGGATCCCCCAGAGTGAGTGATTGTCCATGGCCTCAGAAAGGTGGTCTGAGATGATCTTCCAACACTCAGATTGAAAATCGATGTGTAAAAGCTTAAGAATATTGCTATTAAATATTTAATAATCACCCCAACCATTTTCTAGATTGTAAAAAGCAGTTGTGCATTAATTCTTCATGCTATTGCAAAGTAAACAGTGCAATAGCAAGTAAAACACTCCCTAGAGGAACATAACTGTAAGAAATGAGTTGTGTTACTTTTGTATTGATTTAAAGAAAACAAACATAGAATTTCCTTTTAAATTTGGTCAGACCAGAAGGTATTTTGAATACAATGTTGTTGATCCCCTCCTTCAGAAGTCCCACCTACTAGGCACATTTAGAACAAGTCAAAGCAAAGGACAGACGCCTTCCAATCCAAGTTAATTAGGGCCTTGACTTAGTAAGATTGTTGAAGCTGGGATGATTTATCAAACCCTGTTAGATATTTTTTTTCCTGAAAAAAATTGTTTCCTAGTGTGGGAACATGCCTGTTGATCATTTTACTGTGAAATAGTCCATTCCATTTTTATGATATATAGGATAGCACAGTAGCACATGAGTCATAGGCTGTCAGAGAAGTTTGGGCTGAGATTCTACAGAAAAATGACTTGTATGCCTTTATGGAGATGGCTGGGTGCTTAAGTAGTGATAACAATGGACTTCTATGTTCCTTAACTATCTACTCAAATGAAGCAAGCATATGTATAACATTTGTCAAAATTGTACACTGTGCCTTTCCAACTACTTCCAAGATTGTGCTTAAAAGGAACTGAATAATACAAAATGAAACAAAGTAATACATAAAAAGAATGTATTAATCATATTTATTATTATAAAGATAAAATAAGACTGCAGAATAAGATATAAATAGGGAGCAATAGTATCTCTCTGCAAAAACAAGAAAAAAGACAAGCATGAATAAGGAATTATTTCCTTGCCAGGCACATAATGACTAATGCTTTGTGAATGAAATACTTTAAGGATCATATTACTACTGAAAATCTATTATTTTATGTATGATATTAGTATTGGGATATACATTTACATCCTGGCCAACAATTTGACTGAAGGCCACATAAATTGTCTTTATGCATAAAGTGTTATACATCAAGATGATTTATAGAGTGAATAATAAATTATGATTGATTAAAATGAGCTTTTCAAAACTTTCAGGCTTCTCTAAGGAAACTTCATCTGCTTTGGAGAGACATTAAATTAATCTCAAGCTTAGATTTCAAATGCACGGGTTGAAGCTTAGCAGCATGCTAGCTTAGTGGATAAGGTTGTTGCCTCATGCCTCCAAGGTGGTGGGTTTCATTTCTGCTGTCAGCTATTTGTGTGTGTACTTCTTGCTTATTTGTGTGGGTAATCTGGTTTTCTCTTGGATTCCAAAAACTTGCAACTGATTGAATCAGTGTCTCTGCATTACCCATTGTGTGTGAATGTGCCTATTGCTCTGTAAAGGCATTTCTTCTTTGATGTACCACGCTTTGTTCCATGAGTTGTAAAGCCAATTGCAAATATAAGTGGTGATGCACAATTGAGTAGAGATCGAGGCATATTTCCATTAATAATCTTTAGCACAGAATGCAAGATTCTATTCAACTACAAATTTGGGCCACCTACTCCCTTAATTCTTTGCAGTGAAGTCTGACTGTTGCTTAATGGTTCCATATTTAAATTTTGATACAGCTAATTTTTACTTCTTTGTCTCTGTTCAGCAGCTCTTTGGGAGAAACACAAGCAAATGCATGATGAGGCAGAGGATTTCAGCTTGAGAAGATGTGCGTGATGGCTTCACAGTGATCAGGGTTATAAAAAGCATGGATATTCAGTGAGGTCAAGGAGACTGGGCGCACTTAAAGTAAAATGTGTGATACCCCATTACAACTCCAGACTGACACATTTTTTGAGAGTAGATCATCTGCGCATTTTCCACCCGGCTACATATTTTCACCTTATGATATCAGAGAGAATGCATTTAACCAATTACCATGTTCCAGATACAGATTTGCAGAATGCCACTATCAGCAAAGAAAATGAAGTAGGAATGCCATGCACAAATGGCCAAAATTTGAACAGAAGTACAGACCAAGAATGTTTTTTCAGGGTTGTGAAACAGAGTGTAGCATATCTTTGACTTTTAATGACTCTGAAGGCTGCCACTCAGTGAGGTCCTTTATGTGCTTAGGGTTCATAAAGCTCACTTTGTAAAAAAAAAAAAAAACTTTGAAAGATACTATTATTAAATATGTAATCGATAAACTTAAAAAATCTTCATGCAAGGCATTTAATACACTTTTCTAGACAGGTCGGTGCCGGAATACAATCTTCATCTATTTTGAACCAGTGCCCTAAAACATTGGATCTGATGACTCTGGAAAAGAGTGCTTTGCCAAAATATGCTCCTTTAAAAGTATTGATTCGGAGTCAGTCAAGAAAAAGCACACTGTTCTCAGAAGTTCTCAGTCCAAAGGGAACATAAGTAGCTAGAGAAGAGTATGATTATGTTGAGTGGGTTGTGTGCCGTAACTGGGGAAAATCTAGGCTCTCATAATGCTAGAGGTTTTGTGGATAATTTCAGAAGGACTGCATATACTGTATATATTTTGTTACAGTGACAGAAAAACAGTTCAAGGTAAAAATACTATGATAGCTTTGAACATTATTTCCATCCTCAGTATAACTTGAAATTGAGGTTTTGATTATCCTTGATTAGTCCAGCTGTATCAAGAAATACAGTGGTACCTCAGAACTCGAATTTAATGTGTCCAGAACTCCAGATCGAATCCTAAAAAGTTCAAGTTGTGATCAAATTTCCCCTTTAAGCAATAATGGAAAACCAATTAATTGGTTCCCGGCCCCAATAAATTACACCAAAACATGTTTTTTATTTAGCATTTAAACACAAAATGAACAGGATAAAACAAGAGCATGTATTGTACTAAACACATCTACAGTAAGCACATTTATCAAAACACTAATTTGTAAAGTAAGAAGATAAATGTATCCAAACAATGTGTCCTGCCCCGACCGTCCGCTCCTTCCGTGTGCCACGCCCCCTCGTTAACTCAACGTGGAATCCCCGTGTAATCAGTTGTATCTGGTTGTTTTCATTAGCCCTCTGTATTTCGCTTGTGTTTCAGTTTGTTTCCCCAGTCTGGTCATTGTATTGTCCGTCTGTTTTGCCTGCCTTACCCGTAATTAAACCCCGTATTCCCCGATACCCTGAAGTCTGTGCCTTTGTCTCCGTTCTGTCCCCGCTCTGTAGGTCAATATTATTATAATTAAATGTATTAATGGTTTATTATTAATGTTAAAATAATCAATAAGAAATCTTTATTTTTTAATGTATTTTATTATATAATTACTGTTACTGTCTATCATTGTCTAAATGTATTTTTACTGTCTAAAAATATGTATTCAGCTAGTGTAAACATGCACGATGCTATCACAGCGAACACCGGGTCGAGACTGAAGTGTTAACTTTTGTTTCCACAGAGAGACGTGCCGCGACTAACTTCCCCGCATATATAAGTTATCTTAGGTAGGCGTTCACGGTTTGACTTATGAGATTCAGTTCGAGTTTTAGGGTTTTTTTTTTTTTTTCAAACTGGTTGGTTCGACTTTTAAGAAATTTGAGTTCTAATGAGTTCAAAAACTGTGGTACCACTGTAGTTATTACATTCCAATGTCTTTAGGATAAATTCCTGTTAGAAAAAAAAAATCAGGTTTCCTTCTTTTAGTCTACTTTACTGTAAATGTATAATTTTTTATGTAAAATAAAGTCTGATCATCAGCACTATGCAACATGTTTTTAAGTGTGGAAAAAAGTGTACTGGTCACAAAAACTGCAAAATTATTTACTGTTATGAGGTGACAGCATATGCAATAAAGGATAACCTGCATCAGCAAAGAAATGTGGTCATAAGTTGACAGTAACTGACAGTGATTAACAAACCCTTAGCAGACAGTTTCTAAACACCACAGAAAATGTACTATCACAGTGAATCAGCACTTCTGTGACCTAGTCTTATGAAGTCTCATTTTTGCTAGTTCTGTTTGCAAATTGGATGGATCAAAGACCCATGCAAAAAGATAAATAACTTGGTATAATGAGCACAAAGCTTGGACTCGTACACAGGGGTGTAGCTAAAAATTCTGGGTCCCTGACAAACTTAAGCCCCTCAAATAAGGGCAGTGAGAGGTGGACTCACATGATAAAATTTACTGAGCAGATAAAGACAGTATAACATATCCCGGGCGTCTCTTATTTATTGTATCAAGGGGCCCCTATAAAGTCCTGGACCTCCCCCCCCCAAGTGGCCTGGTCCCACAGCGTTAAACAAGGTAGGAAGTCTATAATGCTATGGGAAGCCATTTTTATTAGGTCCAAAAATTCCTCTGCATCATTGTATGACAACTGAATAATATGAGCCTACTGTAGGTACAGCTTAGGGTGCAAACACTGTGACCTCTTAATGTTCCCCTTTAACAAGATGATAGCACCCTCAAATACACTACTGAACAAATTCAAGAGTGTTTGTATGAGGCACCAGAATGAACTTAAATGCTTTCCATCTATAACAGGACTAACCAAACTTTATTATTTGTGCAGTGCAAGATCAATAGGCAGGCTCCTACACTGGGAAACAAAATTTACAACATTGTTGGAGCTGGGATGATTGATCAACCAATCTTGGAGTCAAGAAATCTGACCCTGACTGGGATTGGTATCGGATGGCTGCTGCCCTTTGCTGGCACCATCTCCAGCATCCCTTTTAAAAAACTGGAGGCTTTTCTTGGAAATAAATGATTACATTTGTGGATGGATAGATGAATGGATGAGTTGAGGGATAGATGTAAGATCCGGGACTGCTGGGAGAGTGAATGAGAAGTTTATTAGTACCCTGTTCTGTATTAAAGTGATTGGTAGATGAACAGATAGAAAGACACATGCTCTGCTATAGAACAATAAGTGAATGGTATTATTTTATATTAAAGCATCTTGAATTATTCCACATTTTTAAAGAGCTTCATGATCATTGCAACCATAATTAGACAGTACCTGGAAGTAGGTGCCATCACCTCTTTCTGTCCTGCATGTTATAAACATGCTACATTATAATTACCATCAGTCTTCCATTCCTTTCCAGTTCTTAAATCAAAATGACTTTTACTACCTTTACTTACATGAAAGCATAAAATGAAAGCATAGTTAAAACTGAAATATTTCTCTTTTTATTTAACTACTTTGCTTGACAATATCCTGCAATGCCTGAATCTGTCTCTTTAAAATAACCATTGCAGTATCCACCCTGCCTCACAAACAGCTCTTTGTCGAAAATCCAGTGCATACTTGGCAGCAGATGTAATGCGTTACAGCACTTAAAAATGCCATTTTATTTATTTGCTTTATAAGGGAGAGGAAGACATGCACATTTAGATTTGTCTATGTTAACATATGTTTTCAGCTTCAGTACACATTAATACCCACAATGGGTTGGCACCCCATCCTGGCTTAATCTCTGCCTTGTGCCCTAGACTCCGGACCCCCCACAACCTTGAATAGGACAAGCAGTTACAGAAAGTAGACACACGCAATGCACAGGGACAATGGTCTGTTTTGTATACCACTGCTGTTTGCCTTTCTGCCAAGAAGTTAGAGAATTATTTTTCAACCATATACTGTATAACATAATACTTGTTTTGAAATAATATTGTGTTCTTTTACTGTGGTAGTGCATATTTGGAAAATGCATCCCATCCAGGGAGTACTTCAGGTTTGGGCCTGTCCTTCTTGGGATAGGCTTGAGCCCCACTTCGGACACTGACCTTCCCTCCACAGTTCTAATCAGAGCGTTTCAGAATCATTCCTGTGTACTTATTTTCTTAATTTTAATCTGTTTTATAGGTTTTCTGCTGCCTGCTCCTAGTGTCCACAATCCTGAGCAATAAAATCATCTTGGCCCATCCCAGCTAGAGTCCACGTTGTTTTGTATTGGCAGTGCTAACATGTGCGGGGAGGAGCAGAGGTTGTCTTTATCAGCGAAACAGCGCCCCGATTGGCGTTCGGCCGCCGTCTGCGCGCGGGTCTCTCTCTCTCTCTCTCTCTCTCTCTCTCTCTCTCTCTCTCTCTCTCTCTCTCTCTCTCTCTGTTTGCACGTAGAATAAGATCCACATCCTACAAGCTCACATTCCCTCCGTTATTAGGCTATTACTGCGGTTAAGCAACCAGAGCAGAAAAACTCAACCCTACATTCAGCATTGTAGGCAGAATCTGTTTCTTTTAAAAGAGGACTTGCAAAGGTCAGCTCTGGGGATATTGTTATTTATTACTGCACAGTTGACCATACGGAACTAAAGTTTTATCATTGTTTTATTGTTATTTTTTCTAATCGTGGATCATATACCTGTGAAAGAGGATGGGACTGTTATACGTATTCATCGCCCTTTTCGTAAGCGCGTCTGTCCCACGACAAGGAAAAGGTGAGTAAGAGCAGCTCAGCAGTCGATGGGTTTATATATGAGCGTCAGTAAATCTGCGATCGGCTTATGATGTTACCGCTCAACTGGGTTAAGAAAAAGTAGGCTAAAGTAAACCCCTTTTGATCTTCTGTTACAAATAGAAATTTAGAGAAACATAACATGATAATGTGTGCCTTCGAGTATGCAGTTATCCACAATGGAAACAATTAGTTTAACAACGACTGACTGCAACAATAATATGCCTAATAATAACAATAATATTATAAACGTGTTGTAAACCTGATAATTACGTTTGACATGTTTTGCGCCTTCTTTTTGATTGCAGGTGGCTATTCTTATAACTACATTTTAAATAATATACATTGCCAGTTGATTACTTTTGAAACGCAGTTATGGTTTCTGTAAATGCCACCCGAGTTGTGCACCTGTGCGAACTGCATGGTTTACTCTGCGTTATTACCTCTCTATGGGATACGCAAGAACATACGTAATATATAACCAAATAGAGTATTTTTAATCATTGAGAACAAGTAAAAAATAAACATAATGTGCTCGAGGTTCAAACTAACTTAATTTCTCGGTGGACTGGCTTTGGTTACGCTATTTTTGGGTTTCCTGTCATTACAAAGTGAATCATTAAAGGAAGCGCGCGTAAATTTTTCCTGGTTCGACTGATTTGTGGCCAAATTTGTGGAATCATCCCAATACAAATTAATGTATAATATGACGCCTCAACTAGTTTTACAGCCTAATTATGTATAAAGACTTTCGCTGCATTCATTGAGTGCAGTTATCGTAGGTCGTATTTCTGGTTTTGTAATGCAGTTTTTAAAGTTTAAAAAGTTTTACAGGTAATGGTTGCAAAACGTGATGATACAATAATGAATAGAATAATTTTGATCAGTTTACGGGTTGCACATACATTGGAGAAGGGATTTGCATCGTTACAATACGACCTGCAAAATATAACGCATACAAGCGGATTATCCATCTGATGCATATATCTGACTGCTTAGCTCAGGGAATCAATCAAACTCCAGGCTGTAATCCAAGGAGTGACGTCACAATTGTAATGAATTTACACATACTGGGTAAGGTCTGCTTTATTTATGTGATACAAATCTATCAAAATGACACTTACGTAGTTTATCAGCAGATATTATAGTATTTATTCCCAGTAGGGTATTTCTTTTCTTCTAGTGACTATGTGAAATCTCAAAATTTAAAATAGAATGTTTCAACTAAATAAAAATAATAGTACAGTAATAGCAAATAAGACAACATCAATTTTGAAGTTGTAGGCCTATGTTAGTGACACAAAATATAACTGCAAAGAATTTTCAGTTACGTTTTCAGCCACATAATATTTTTATGCCTTGTTGTACACCTTGTGGGTTTGCTATTATGTATGATTACAGAATAAAATCAGACGTTAAAGGAAATCAGGAAATCGGCCTCATATTGTCAGACCTACCAAATTGTGTCTAGTAAATATCACTTTCCCTGCCCTGATTGCCTTTATGTCTTGCCCCTTTGTTTTCCCCTCTATATGAAAGGGCTTAGGTCCTGGCTGATGAGTCGAGTGTTTCTTGTGGGTATTAGTGTCTTTGTCTTCTTTGTTACCCCAATCATTTTATTAATGAACCTTGTATATAAATTGTTTAATAAACCTCCTGTACTCACATCTGCATCCCAGTCTCCCTCCACCCATGCCAAGCCTTTTTATAGGTGAATGCTCGACTTCAAACCAAAGGAGTCAGCCGTGGCACCACATTTCCAAGTTCCATCCTGTCCTGGCTTCAGCCCTGATTCTAGTCCTGGTCTCCCCCAGTTCAGTCCTGTTCTCAGTTCTGTCTTGTCTCCTTTTATGTTTAGAAGTCCTGCTTCTGTAGGCCGGTAATCCAGGGACTAAAGGTGGACGCCAGCTGTGTCCCAACTGGTTTGTGGCAGGGTGCCTGCTAGGGATGTGAATCATAGTAATGTTTTGTGCTTGAGTACATAACAATAGGGTGATATGACTGTAAAATAATATCTCAATATTTTATTAACATTTATCAATATTTGATATATGCAGCTCTGGAAAAAGTTAAGAGACCATTCCATTTAAAAAAAAAAAAGTCTGCATCGTTTAATCCAGGTTTAATCCTGGTTTAATCCTGGTTCTGTTGGCAGAAGGCTATGCTAAGCAGCAGGTTGCTTCCAGGCTCAAAATTTCTAACATTGCAGTACACAAAAACAATGTGAAGCAGGAGGGAACGACAAAAAAACCAGGCAGGCAGAAGAGACTTTTTTATACCAGAGATGACCATCAACTTGTCCACTTGCCTCATGAATCGGAGGATGACAACAAGGGATCTTCAAAAGAATGGGACACATTTAGTGGTGTGAAGTGCACAGCTAGGACAAGTTTGTAACAGGCTCCTAGAAGTAGGACCGAAGTCCCATAAAGCCAAGAAGAAGCCCTTCATCAATGACAAGCAGAGATGACCAGGGCTGGAGTTTAGAAAAAATATATATATTTTATGCAGAAGCATACCAATAAATTGAGAAATGAGTGAAACTAAAAATGTTGGTATGGTCTCAATTCTTTTCAGAGCTATATATTGTTATTGTTATGTTTTTTTTAAAAGGCAAGGCAGATCATCAAGTCAGAATGCAACATGGTTCATTTGTTCATGTTAATGTTTCCTGGAAAACATGAATAAGTGTGTCTCTGCTGATTTGAACAATTACAGAATATACATTATATGGAGAAAAAATAAATTATCTAAATATCCAAGTGCCTGAAATGTAAACAGATTTTTTTACGTGTTTAACTGTTAGATCATTCAGTTAAATGCTTATATTCAAAATCAGACGTTATCATTTTTTTCAGTGCTGTTTTGTACCTCTGCTGAACTGTTTCACATGACTGTCTGAAATGAATGAATGAATGAATGAATGAATGAATATTTAACAACCAAATTGGATTAATGGAGCCCAATTGAAGTCACATGTCATTGTTTGCACTGCAAACAAACGTGCGTACCAAAAGCAAATAAATATATTTAAAGATTTTATTTTTCTTTGCCAATTTTTTTCAATATATATCTTTTGATAGTTTTTTTTTTTACCTTAAACTTTTTTCTGTACTCTTTTCTTCAGGGAACATGTGTTTCCCTTTGTATTACTTTGTATTCCCTTTGTATTCCCTTTGTATTTGTATTACTTCTTTCGCTTTGCATTGTATTTTTCTTTGCGTTGTTGTTCTCTGGCCTCTTTTTGGCACAGTGTGGGTAGGCAGGGATTTGTGGGGGTGTCTGTCAATGCCCGTTCCTTACTGCCTGCCTGATATGTACTTCACACATGTGCAGCTCTCTTGAGCACGTGTACACTACATTTTCCGGCAGTGCCTGTGCATACACTGCTTTTTATGTTCTGGCACTGCCTGACCCGTTCATCCTGCCATTTTACGGCAAACCATATTGCCTACATATTTCACAAGAAATAAATCAAATTGATGCAGCGATACATAAACAAAGCCATTTTGCCTGTAAAAATATATTGAATATAAGATACATTGAATTTTTATCACTTGGCACTACCTGACAGGGTGGGATGGACTGCAGAAAGTGGGAGTTGTGGGGCTAGGTAACGTGCTAATAGTGGCTGCATACTTCAAATAATATAAGTGGAGTCAGCTTTGCTTTATCAATGTGACGTCGTATGTGTGATCAGCATGGAGCTCAGGTGGAAGACAGCCGGGCACTGATCAGTTTGCGCTGCCTCAAATGGGGTGTCTTCCAGGCAGCAAAATCATACCCCTGTTCTCAGTCCTGTCTCCAGTCCCCTTTCACCTGTTCCTGGCCATTTTGTGACAAATATGGATAATCTGCAAATCTACCTTAAGTATACACTGTGTGCCTTAGGGTATGTGTGTACGTAATATGATCATTTAATGCATAAAAAATGGAAAAGGGAGGGAAAATAAATCCCTCCGTTTTCCAACTGTCTTGTCCTGGGTCATGGGGAGGTCTGGATTATGTCCCAGGAAGCATAGGGCACAGGGAAGGTTTTCACGCCAGACAGGATGTCAGTCCTTCCCAGGACTCTCTCTCTAACACACACACACACACACACACACACACACAAAGTTGGTCTTCCTATCTAAATGGTCCATTAATTTCTATGGAAAAAACCCTAATCTCAATCACGACATCCTTAACCCATACCCAGCCCTAACCTTAACCATAAGTAACTGACCCAAATGCAAGTTTTTTTGCCATTTTTATGTTTTTGATTGCATTCACAGATTTTTTTATAAACCTGAGGTTATCCAAATGGGGACCTCAAAGATGTCCCCAAAAGTAGGGAAATTTCAGGTTTTACTACACTTTGGGGACAATTTGATTCTTAAATGTGATTTATGCACATACACACGCACACACATACACACAGACACACAACCAAACAAACACTCACAAGCAAACAATAATTTTGGGAAATTTAGAATCAGTTCACCTGACTACATAGAAGGGAAAAGGAGATGGGAGTGCCCTGAGGAAACATGGATATCATGGGAAAAATATGCAAAATTCACACACATAGTGGGGGGAGGGATTTGAAACCTCAGCCCTGGAGCTGTGAAGCAGGAGTACACTTAAAAAGATTAAAATTTGAATCTTATTAGATTTACACGCGCACTGTTTGTGAGACAAATACATGACATGTTCTCTTTTCTTCTTCTAAACCTGTCCACCAGTTGATAATTCTTCACATGTTGAAATTCTACACTGTGAGAAATCTATTTTTTTTAACATTAAAAAAAGTCCCATTTTATATACAATCGACCATTCTGCATTGTAACTTTCCCGTTCACTGTTTTTGATATATTGTGGGACTGATATAAGAAGTTAAATGGGATGTCTTTATGAGTTTTGCAAAAGCTGCAGACAACATGAGAAGGCCAGCAGACGGGGAAACTTGCATATATTGCAAATAACTTTAATAATAATAATAACAGATTATTTGTGTATAATTGCCAATGTAAGCCATCTGTTAACAACTCTGCGGGTTGCAAATTGACACTTTAAGGATGGTGACAATATATACACACTTTAAATCAGACTGCCAATCGGTCATTTTTTTCCAAAGACAAAAAGAAAAACAAATGATCAGCATAGTTGATCAGCACCACCCATCCTTGTCCCTTTTTGATGTGAACATTCAATGCAACTAGGGATTATCTTCCGATTACCCATCCAAAGTAGTCTCAGGTGGGTTTAAGTTTGTAGGTCACTTAGGCACCACTTCCATGGTGCTTTCTGCTAGCTGAAGGCAAGTTATAACAACTGGTAGGCAGTGGCCACTGCTCGTTCGCAAATTCGCAAGTACTGTATTCCTAGTTGGCAAATTTTCAGTGTACATTCCCACGTCTGCTGACTGACAGGTGACAAATATGAATGAGAAACATACTGAACCGTGGCAGGTATTGTGTAGCTTTAGAAAGGAATGACGGGATAGGGAAATCAAATACAGGGAACTATTTATATTATTTATAGGGTTGGCACCAGTCCAACGTGCTGCACTGCCCAACGGGTACCTCCAGTGCTACAATATAATAATACGAAAAGATAGATGTTGTTTGAGGTAGGCACCAGGCCACCCAGTGACCCTGTAATGGATAAACAGTTGGAATAGATAGTATATTGTTTTGAAATCTGGGGGAAAAAAACTTGGCCTTGATAGCGTACTAATGCAATGCTACTGGACAGGTTGAGTCCTCTGAGATATGAAGATTCACCAGAGTACTTCAATAAGCAGAAGGCTGCATACCTAGCTCCACAACAACCCCGGGATTATACCATCAATCTGCTTCCTGAAACCAGTATTTCTAGTTGTCAGATTTATGCTTAACATATTTTCCATGCCAGAGTCTCGGGAAGCAGTGAACCATGATTTCATCCGTCCATCTCCTTCACCTACTGCTGACAGCTCCTTCATTGTGGAAAAGAAAGATGCTGTTTTTTTGATCTTGTATTGAGTATCGTAGCCTGAATAATATTATGGTGAAATATTGTTACCCAGTACTCTTGGTTCCTGCGGTCCTCAGACAGCTTAGAGAAAACCTAGACCTGTGAAGTTCTTACTTGATGTGAACGCTCAAAGGGAGTAAAGTCTTATGGTCTTTTCTGCACCTTTGTTCTTCCAGTCCTTCATCAGTGGGGTTCTGCCTGAGTGCCTTGGGACATCCGTTATTGTGTATTAGGCCTACCTGATGTGTAATGTTAAGATTGATATTGCAAGCTATGTACATGCAGTTGTCACATTGCAAGAACCATGATAATAAGCAGGGTTAAGATCCCCATTTTCATTAAATTAGAGAAATGTGAATTTCCCAAGTCTGAAACCCTATAATATATGGTGAATGTTCAACCAAGGAGTACAAATAGACTTTCTAAATGTGTTAGCAGTGAAATATTGGCTTGTGAGTATTAAGGTTTTATAGAGAGATTTCTAACGATTGCTGACTAGTGCTCTGCTATCCTTTATTTTAAGTTCTTTTGCAAAGCAGCTCAACCGACCTATAAATGGTAGGTACTCGCAGGCTCATTTGGAATAAAGATGCTGTCAAGGATGTCAAGGAGTTGAAGAATAGATTCACTTGGGCTCTTGGCCCCTTGACACAATCTGTCATTGATGTAGATGTTTCCAGCTCGGCAGTGGGGTAGATTTGACCCAACGGCGAGGTGAGCCACTTAAGTTGCAACTATTTTTGTGGGAACTCCTTACCATGAAGCTGGCCTTTTAGCAGTGATGACCAGATGTGTCAGGGGCCTGGAGAATTCGGGGTTTTAGCCTCAAAAAAATCTGAATGAGTCCCAAATGTTTTATTTAGCTACAATATTTTAACAACCATGTTGTCCGTTTTAGAGCCCTCACTCATATAACATTTACTGATGCTATGTGATGCTGATGCTTTTGTGAGGGGAAACCAAAGAACCTGTTGTGCAAATGCCACACGGGGGCTGAGATTTAAATGCTGGTCCCAGAGTCGTGAGGCAGAAGTACTAACCATTGTGTTGCTATGCCTCCCTCTACCAAGCAACCGATACCCCAGGGCCCATATTCCACATAGGCAATGATTTTGTCATGGATTTCTCCTGCTCTTATGCTCTTAGGGATTTACTTCTATGCTTGTGGCATTGGATGGATTCTCTAAGGGGTGTTGGCTAGTTCCACTAAAAGGACTAGCCACTACATTTCAGACTGCATAGCTTCTGTTTTACTATGTCTTTTAGATTTTGACTGCAGAAGTTGATTAAACGTTTATATCTTGAGTTTATATCTCAGGTCTGTTCTGTTTTTTTTTTCTCTGTATAGTCTGGATACAGCTGTCAGCCCACCAGCTAGGTCAAAATCAGGAGGTAGCCATATTTCTTTGTACCTGCTATCACTTCCGCTAAAAGAATCAGTGGAGGTTCCTTTGCTGGGTGGAATATGCATGAATTTTCTTATTAGTCAATCCATAAGCCTGACCCGATTGCAGTGTATTTTGGGTTATAATCCACCCCCGTGTGCGTGCAAGATGGATGAATGGCCAAAGTTCAGTGAGGAACTCTAGTTACCTACCCATGGGTGTATTCAGTGTGCTGTGTGGCGAGAATTATAATGCAAACCTGCTCTTATGTCCTGCTCCTCAGTACCACCCCAGTCTGGAAGGCCACTAGCCCAGTCACGATCTGTTTCAGGCTCCCATCAAAAAATTAAATTCACAGATCACTGGCCTTTTCTGTATAATTTGATATATTAACTGTATCCTACGACCTTAGATTAACTCTTACTTATGCAATCAGTGCCATTCCCGACTCCTGACATCACCAGAGACTGGGAGGGATACAGACTGGAGGAATGCTCTTGGGTTCAAACGTAAGATATCTTACTTACTGAAGAGTTCCATTATTCCCATCCTGCCTTGCTCCTCACCCATTATAAAAGACCCATATGCTTTGGCATTGTGTGCCCCCTACAGGGGAAGGAGTTCTATAACACCATCACATATCACATGCTATGTGTTCTCCCAGATGGAATCCTCGATGCCCCCCGCACTGGTTAGCTGTGAATATTTAAACCACCATGTCTATTCTCTAGTTGTAAGTCTTGATTCTAATTTCTTAGTTACATCATTAATTTGTTTTCTGTGTTTTTTTTTTTTTTTGTTGTGTATCACTTTCTTTACATATGTGTGATAATGTGTGTAAAACTTAATGTTTATTGTCCTCTTTGAACCTGATCAACAATAGCCTGCCTTAAGATTCATTCTTGAGTACTAGAAATAAAATGCTTGGACCTATATGTAGTAGATATCTTTCATTATCACAATGCTACAGCTCAACAAAGCTGAAATCCTTTACATTTTAGTTATGAGATCACCCTTGTGGGTTGATATCCAGCCATACTTCTGCAGAAAAATGTATGCTCCATCCCCAGTATATTTTATCATTTTTGTTGGACCGCTATTTATTATGCATATATACACTGTAGATAAACAATTGCTGTTTATAGAAGTATTGCTACTATTCTACAAAAATACTACACATTATAAAATAAGCCATGATAGGTCATTCACTGGATTGATGTAACTGCCTCACCTGAAAACACTATTTTTATTTTAGCAGGTTTCAGCATGCTACACTTTCAGACAAATATCTTTCAACTTTTCTGCCCTTTAAGTACCAAAGTCATCTTCTAACCGTGAAATCATTCACTTTCTTGTTTAGTCAGTTTCAAATTCCCTTGACATGAATGGGAAATAGCATAAAGGCTCCAGACTCCATGATAGTAGAGACCTCAATTACTTCCTGGAGTATCATTATTTCAATGATTTGTCCGGATGCCTACTGTTTTATCTGCTCTTGACACTTTGAAGTTTGATGATAAGGTCAAAATTTGTAAGAAGGCAGTCCATAAGAATATGAATTAGTCCTGCTTAACTTAAATACAGTAAATATATAATAAACTATATGGTATCTTCTGATAACAGTTAAGGTGCAAACAGTCACCTCACATGTATGGAGTTTTGGTTTCCGATCTTGTCCCTGCTCTTTTTTGAATAGGGTTCATAGGCAAATTGGTGTCTATAAATTCTCCAAAGTGTGTAACAAAGTTGTGTATCGGTGCCTGTATGTGTATGTGCATGTGATGGAGGGCTTATCAAGGCTCCTGGCCTCCTGTAACCTCAACTTGGAAGTAGTTAGAGGATGGGATGGGCACCTAAAGAGTTTAATAATATTCTATAGAAGAATGCAAATAGAATGTCTCCAGTGTTTGTCTGTCATTGAAAAACAAAATTGCAAGAAACTGTAATTTTTAGAGGAGTCTTTGAAGCAATAAAGCTGTCAAAGACGGCTTATTGTAATTAAGGCATAATTCCCATATTTTGTGCACCTACATCTGTTCCACAATGTTAATAGCATATTCACTACTTCATAAGTATATATTCCGCTGTAACCTTTGTTACCAAACTGCCCTTAGGTGTGCATGTGTGGGTAAATGGTATGGGAGTGTGCCCTGTGATGAGTTGGTGCCCCATCCTGGGTTGTTCGCTGCCTTGCACCCTTAGCCTCCTGCATGGTCTTCAGACCCACCGCACCCTGAATAGGATTAACAGTTACAGACACTGAGTAGATGGTTGTCATGTATATCTGAATTTACACAGCCTTTGTTTTGGGTGTTTCTTTAGGTTTGTCAGTCTTTCTGTTATGTTTTCAATATATGCACTTAATGTAAACAGAATAAGCCTGATGATGTCCAACAAGCTTCAACTCTCCACTTTGTCACCAAATATATAGCGCAATTTTAAACTAAGCTGTTATGATTTATACTGTACTTTGAACGATTGGTGCATTTTAAATCTTTGCTCAAGGATTTCAGCTCTCGGCATGAACAATCATGGTGACATCTGTGCATGACGTTACTGAGCTATGATGCACAGCTGTATCAGGGAAATACACAGGATATTAAAAGCATCTCAGGAAATTCTCTAGACTCTATTCACTGCCTTAATTCAATTTTCAACAGTCACTTGAGAAATGGATGTTATTCAGTGGTGCTAACTAATCTAAAAAATTCCTACTTTTCATATGAAAAAAAAACAAATTTCTTAAATGCATTACAATGATGAGAGGTAATTGTATGGTAAAGTTGTGCACTTTACCATAATATAACCCTTAGATAGAAGTTTCAGAATAAGTATTAAGAAGTTCATGCACTGCTTTGGATTGGTGTGCATAATGAACATTAGTATGGAAGTAAATGTGTCATGCCAATTTGAATTTCATATGCCACTGAAATTCTAACATTGGGTATTTATGCTTTGGAAATATGTATCGGAAATTCAATGGTCTGAATTCGCCTGCAAAAATATGAGGTTAAAAATCAAAGACAACAAGTTGTTCCAATGTGATGGTCCGAATTCACAGGTGAAAATACGAGTTATACATCTGGGATACCAAAGCTAAGCAAACAAATCTGTAAGCGGCTGCGTCTGACGTCATGCAGCCGCTTACAGCACAACAACAATGCATTCTGCTCCTGACGTTTGTATCCTAGGCAGTTCCGAGGCGTTATCTGCTATTTTTCCTGAATTTCACGGAAAGCAGTTGTAACTGATTTTCAGTTAATTTATCTGGTAAAATATAGTTCAAATTACATGAATGCTCTAAAAGTACACGTTAGTTAGTGGTTTATTTATGGTTAGTTACTGTAATGTTGTGCTGCTTTATTTGTTTATTAGTCCAGTCTGTGAAGAAGGCATTCAATTAAGAATTGCATTGTACTCAGTACATGACAATAACAAGTTTGATTCCTTGAAATAAATGTATTTGATCTTTTTCCTGGCAGCTATCTTTTTACACAGGGCCACTATACACAATAGTTTATTTTTTTCCACTGCTAACAGTTTGGATCAGGAGTTGGTTATTGTAAAAGATGTAATGTGCATGCAGGTGATATTTGTATAGATTTATCTACACCCTTCTGGCAGTGCAGCCATTGCAGTCAGGTCTTGCACACTATGAGTAGTAGAAGTTGTCCGACTTAAGTTGTAGTCAGTTTATACTCGACCTCCGCAGCCGCAGCCAGATGCTCTTGTCACGTCAGCTGCAGACAGACCTAAGCCCAAGTCGGAGCAGCCACAGATTTGATTGCTAAGCCTTGGTATCCTGGATGTGTAACTTGTATTTTTAACCTCGTATTTTTGCATGTGAATTCGGACCATCAAATTTCCAATGCATATTTCAATGCATATATAATCAATATTAGAATTTCTGTGGCCTATAAAATTCAAATTGTAATGATGCAGATTTACTGCTATAGATTGATTTTCATACATTATCATAGCATGTTGAGCAGCTGAAAGGTTTTTATGTTGTGTTGAGAACTAGAGGATATTCAGAATAACAAATGTGTTTTTTTTTCTTCCAACTGTGTATGGATGGCTAAGTGGAATATTTCCAGTGCAGATGGTCTTTGTTACAGATAACGGATAATCCCCTGTGAAGAGTACAGATGGTGAAGTCATAAGTCGTAAGGGGGGGGGGGGTATAATATCACCACCTGCATATACTAGCTTGTGCTCTCCACCCTGTCATTCATTAAAAAAAATGGTTCAAGGTTTGGAGTGATTTCGTGATAACAGTTTGTTTTGGAATTTGTTTAAGACTGCAAAAACAGCTAAGAAGAGTTGTAAACCAATTAAAAGTTTAAAAGTCAGTGTATCTGCCAATGTGAATAACAAGACAGTTATTTGTGCATTATAAAAATAAGTTTAAAAAAAATATTCTAAATGAAGACTGCATCGTAACCATAAATGAACTAAATCCTGTTTAAATCCCTTGTTCCCTACTATCAAGTACAGCCGTATATATCCAAAGCAACAAACACCTAGTTAGAATTTCCTGGCAAAAGAGGCTGTTTCTGCCCTGCTGTAGTCGTACACACATTCAGATGCTGATGTCCCAAATGAGTTAGCATGTTTGGATGTGTTTCCAGAAACTACTCTCATCTCCAGTGTTGGTGAAATATATTGGCAAACCAGAATATTCCCAAACCGATGATGTAAGTTGTGTGTGTGTTTGGGGGGGGGGGGTCTTTGAACTCTCACTTCCAGTATGACTGGCTGCAGCTAGCATTATCCATAACAAACTCTCAGTTAGGATCTTTTTTTCCATGTTCAACATCTACTTGTGAATTTTGGTTCTCCTTATGTCAATAAATGTATTCATTCATTTCATTGTGCGTTCCTAACCAAAAATGAGTTACCTTAAGACACAGGATGAATATGTGTACTATTACAGCCCTAATATACAAGTAACTTATAGATCCTCAAGAAATGCCTCAGTAGCACATGCTGGTGAATTTTATTTACAGTGGGAAAAGTACAGGGGGTATTTTTAAACTTCACACTGTTTAACTTGGTCAAGCAACAGCTTTAAGGTCCTGTGCTGGAACCTTATTTTAGTCTCTTTTAATTTAGCCTCGTTATTTTGGTCACTTATCTCAGTTTACACAACATTTAGTTATGACGAAGAAATCTAATTGGACAAGAGTCATTGTATCAGCACTCTTAACTTTTCACATCAGCTGTATTACTCCGCTTAACAGGGGTATCTAAAAACCGTTACATATGCCTCATTTCTACCAACATGGAACTGTTGCTGGGCCAGTTCTCTCTTGGCGCCTTTGGAAAACCTGCCCTTGTTTCCACCGCTCTCAAAAATGAACATAGGCGGAACTGATCGTAAAATAAAGGTTCATATGTATTCCATTTTGTTCGATTCATTTTTATCTGTTTCAGATTTTAAGTTTTTATAGACTGCCGAACAGAAAAAAAAGGTTTTCAGAAGTATGACTTGTTCCACTCTCTATTGCCTGTATCCACTTTTGTGTCCATAAAGGCTCCCCGTCTGTTTGTGGAAGTGAGTTTATTCTCGCTCATTATTCTAGTACTTTTAAAGACTGCACAATAACAGAGTCCACTAATAACTGAACTTTGCTGTCCGCCTCAAAATCTCCCCACTTTCACTTACGTTCATAAAACACACATATATTGCTCATGCCCATGAATGTTTAAATAAACAAAACATGCTCTATTTCATTAGTTACCTTATAAATGCTACTCGATGAACTGTTAGCATAATAAAAGCAATAACATACTTGAAGTCATGCGGTTGTCCTCCAATATATAATGGCTGTGATTGTCTTCAGCAATCGACCTGCGGCCTCGGGCCCCATGACCGAATCACAGCCGTGATATATTAGTACAACCACACTCCTTCTCATATGTTTTTGCTTAATTATGATGATATATTTCCTGGTAGATTGAAACGCTGCTGTTGACACTATTGTTTCAGCAGTGTCATATCTTTCTTTGCTATCAGTATTATGAGGTACTTAAACTTGTCCATTCCTACCCCTTGCCAAAAAGTAGCAATTCACTCTTTTCTAAGTGAGTACCATGGAGTGAGATTTAGAGGTGCTGAGTTTTATCCAGGCCAATTCTCAACTTGCAAAAATGCATGTGTCAGTGATCATATTCAGATGAGGCCTCAAGGATGACATAATTTACCAAAAGCAGAGGTCCTGCCGCTTGTCCTATAAAGTACATTTCCAGCCTTACCTTAGACGTAGTATATTGTGAATGAATTCTGAATTAATTTGACACTCAGAGTTTAAGTGGTGCATGATACAAAGTATCTCCTGCTAATAATGAAAAATCTTTTGCACTCACCCTCAACAGGAAATGTAGAAGATAAGTGAAAATTATATTTAACAACAACGAGACACAGATTTGTATTAGGTAAATGAAATATGCCTTTTTTCATTGCTTTCATTGATCAAGCAGCCACAGTAATGTTGGGATAAGATCTTTATCGTTTTGGAAGCCAAATTAATTGGTTTTTCAAATTTGATCAGAACTCAAACTTTTTAGGATTCAATCTGGAGTCCGGAATGGATTAAGTTTGAGAACTGAGGTACCACTGTATTTAGTCTCACAGTCAATTTTTGAACAATTTTGGAGAGTAAGTTGTCTAAATTGTTATATTTATATTTTATTCTATTACACATTTTCTATTTGATATCCCTGACTGGAGAAACAGTACTTCAACAAAGTGTTGAAATCAGAGATGTAGATAGCACTATGGACCACAGGCTATTATTAATTTGTTCAATTAACCAAACATGGCATTGCAATTATATTACTTATGGAATTTGAAGTCTAATTTTTTCCACACCTACCTGATACTATGGGGAAAACAGTATAATCCTTGTTTTTATATCAAATATGTTAGCTATGGGTGTCTATGGGTTAATCTAAAAGGTTTATTGATTCATTTTTCATAGATTCCTTCATTAACAGTTTACAGTTTGTAAAATAATAGAATCCCATGCCTTTGGATTTCACTTTTTGATTGGATTGAATTTTCTTTATGCTAAAGTGTTCCAAAAGGCTAAAGTATTTTTAGCAAAAAGGCCTCCAGACAGTTAATACCGATATGTTAAGCAAGGCTTTCGTGTTTCCTGACATGAGGTGACCACTAACCACTCCAGACATTCCTCTGTGGTGTGTATTAATGCTTCTTTTGCAGATGGCACAACGAACTTGCATTTGGGCTGAAGATGATTCAGCTGAACTAGCAAAGGATCAGCTTTTGGGGTTTTTTCTCAGTGAAATATTTATGGTTTATGTAGCTTTTGGCATTAGAAATGTGAAAATATCCAGATGGCTGGGGACTGTTTCCTGCCATTTATAAACTCATGGGCCATACTGGTAGTAGTATTAGCAGTATTTAATGAAAGCTCACATATATCTTAATACATATGAATATCATTCTTTGCAGTTTTTTCCTTTGTCATGTGTTTAATGTTTTATATGTGTCACATATTGGTTACTTGGACATATTTTTTCACAATATTTAGATGTAAATATATCACTTTAAAAAAATTCTTGTACCGTGCCTCAATGTTGTCAACAATCATGACTAAGTGAGATGTTTACAAATGAAGGGTTTTTTTCTTGTATAATCTACTTGTATAATCTGTCTACTTATTTTCTGTGCACTTAGCTTTTGAGAGCTTTTTGACATTGATATTTTTTATACTACAGTGTTCAGTGTTGATTGTATTTACAGTTGGAAGAATTACATTATGTGATTTTGATAGGTACCCCTTTCTCAAATGTTTCATGGAAACACTGACCACATAAAACAAGATTAGAAAATAAAAGCTCAGGACATTGCAAACCTGTACTGCAAGAAGAAATCTTGCAACAGTTGGAAAATTTTCCTTCACAGAGAAAGAATTTGTTGGGAATAAAAGCCTGAAAATGTAATTAATGTCTGATCTTGTGGTGGTTCTGTTGTGTGCTGTGCCCCTCCCCCATCCCCTCTGTAACCAGAAGCCATAATGATCACAGTGGTTTTCATTTTAAATATTGCTGTGTACAGCATATACAGCAATGGTAATGGAAACGTTTTTAAAATCTTGTATAGTACTTAAGAAAAGATAACCTCTGAAGTATTATTATGTGAGGTACAAAAAATAAAAATTCATACCATTTCTGAAGCTGCTTTGGGTTTGCTTTTACATTTTTACACATTTGACACTATCCAAGGACTCGGTAATTTCTACACTTCTAAATGTTTGCAATGTTTAAAGTAACACAAGAAAGGAAACGATCCGTCTTCCACAGGACTGTGGCATGAAATAGGTTTTCGCCGTCATAAATTTTTTATTATGAATGTATTGATCTTTAGGAATATAAATATTTCACCAGGAAGGTTAACCTGTTATTTTATGCTATTCTGTTCCCCCAGTAAATGTGGAGCCCCTCTTCGTTTATTTAATGGTGGTAACAAAGGGGTTTTATCTCTTATATTTTTGCAGGGGAAGACTGCCTAACAGATGCACGTGAGACCAGGGGCCCCTGCTTCATGCCGGAAGCTGATGAAGCATTTGTATGTGAGTATTATGTTGGTTTCTAATTTTGTGAAGGTGGATAAGCAGAGAGTACGGAAGCCCCAATCAATGGCATAAGTATCTCCAGTCTATCTTATTATTACTCCCCCAGAAGCTTGAAATCTTATCTTCTGCAGCTGACCTCCCATCCTCACATGGCATAGTATACTTTTCCATTCTGTTTATAGATAAGTCCTTGCTCCTAAGTTAATATTAGTGGTTAGTGCTCCCAGCACACATGGAATCACAGCAAATGTCAGCAGTGGGATAGTGTTCTGTCTCCTATGCAATATTCAGATGGCACTTATGTTACGGATGGCTGATGTATGTCTTTTCAGATATTTAGTTGTTCCTTCTGACATCCTATTGACAATATCAGGACATGCCACTTGTACTCTATGATCTATAAAAATGTATAAACGTTTTTGAATTACCTACATTTCTTTATAATTACTAGTTAAAATGGTTGTTCCAAATTATTTTCCAGATACATTGGTTGATATTGTCACCCAATATACTGATCATAACAGGGATATTTGTTATAGCATGTCTTTTCATGAATATGTATTATTGTTGAAAAAAAATGACAAACTAGGACAAAAGCATACAGTTTGGAGGCAAAAAAATGCATAACCATCAAATGCAGGAGAACAGCAAACTGGGGCAGTCCATTCCTCTCACAGATAATCACTCACCTCTGACAATTAAGGCGCCCGTTTTACATGTGCACTAAATAAACTATGAAAACACTGATACACAGAGACTCTGTACAATAGCCATCACTTAGTCTTAATAAAATAACCAATTTCAACATTGTAAACTTTATCACCAGTCAGCATAAAACCCTCTTTTAAAATTTGTCAGTTTAGAAAATTAAATAGTTTGAATGCATTGGGAAGATTGCATGTATAAACTGATTTATACATCCATTTAACTGCTTATCCTAGTCACAGGCCTGGAGAGAGGGGTTAATGCAGGCTGGAATTATTTGGATGGCATTCTGACACCTTCAATTAATAATTATGTACATAATTATGTCAAGCAAGTTCAGTTTTCGTGTGCTGCAGTCTGGCTTTTCTTCCAGCTGAGCCATCGAGATCAAATCAGAGAGAAATGTCCCCCCACAGCCATGCCCCCACGCTCAATGCATGACCTTTTTTCCTTCTCGCCAGTGGGTTCATGAATGCAGATAAACTCCTGGTCATAATACTAACTAGCTACAAAAGGAGAGTGAGTGTAGAATGGTATTGGTATTTAATGGAATTTAAAATGCAGTGTTTAAACAGAGCTCAACAAATATCAACAAACAAACAAGCTGTTTTACGCGCCGCTGGCATTCTGGTGAGTGCTTTGGCTAGCTTAGCTACAGTGAGGTTCGATTCCCTTTGTAAGGCCCTCACATATTTTCATACTTTGCCCAACTTACAGTAGTCATTCCTTCGTTTGAGGTGTATGTGCTTTGCAGACTGCTGGAGGTAACTGGAGTAATTACAATAAACAGAAGCAAGCTCAGGTAGAACATACTAACTCGCAAAGAGGAAGCTGAACACATTTATTTGAAAATAGGCTATTGTCTAATGAAAAAAATTAAGTACTAGATACATTAACAGCAGTGTCGACATTTAGGAATTTTCAAAATGTGTAAAACTGCCATACTGTAAGTCCATTTGGTACAATGACTATTCCTGTCTTGTCTTGCACGATGCAATGTGACTGACCCATTAACCATGATTCCCTGATCTATACAGTAGTCCTCCCGTATCTGCGGGTGACACATTTCTACCACAGATGTCTGAAATTGCTGATACTGGCGGACCCCCCACAGACCTCATCTATAAAGCCGTGACACACTGGCTGCATGGCATGTTCTGTATGTTGTAGCTGTGGAAAGAATCCATTTCATTTCAACACCTATGTTAACAAGTTAGAGCAGCCACAGGGCCTGTGTGAGACACGCATCTCAGGTGTGGTTCACACCTCGTGGCAGGGGCTTGTCATCTAGAATGTTGGAGTGGCGTCTAATCTTCATGCGTGTGGTAAGCGGTTCCCAGCAGAAATAGATCGTTAAAATATGTGCCCATATTCATTCTGACGTCATACCGGCAAAATTGCATAACTGACACCTATCATTATAGTTTCAGTGTCTTGGCTACGTATCATAGACATGAAAAAATACAAATATTAATTATTATTTTAACCATTTTCCAATTGCAGGTTATTGAAGGAGAAAGTTGAGACCACGGGTGTAGCAGGAAGTTCAAATGCAGGCTATAATTATATTAAGTTGGTAAGAACAGTAACAAGCACAGTTTTCAGATGAGCACACACTTTTTAACTGTTGTCTGTTTAAACTAAGTATAAATTCAATTTATGTTCTAATGAAGCGAAACATTCTATTATTTGACTTGTAGTCGCGGGCAGTATAGACAAACGCACAGATTCTCTCTGCATTCATGATTCAAATGACACACTGCATACAAATGGCAAAGGTTCATTTTATAAATTATGGACAGTAGTTCAATACCAACATTAAATAGAGTAATAAGTATATTGTACATTATTATACAGTACTGTACAGTAGTATACTCTCAAATGAAAGGGAATCTGTCATTATTGCCCAGTTCTCAAGAGACGAGCAATGAAAAAATATGTATCAAGGGATGACAGAGCAATGAAAATCATGCTTTTTATATATTTTGACATGTGTATTGCAATAACGGCAATGACTGTGATCAGTGAAAACACTAGAGGCAGACTGGATAAGATTTCTGCTGAGAAGCATGGGTTTAGGGACAAAGGGAGAAGAGGCACGAGGCAGATTTCACCATGGTACAGCCTGTATTCACTTGGCATTGTTTGAAACTTTTCTTGTTTTTTTTTCTTTGTTTTTTTTTGATGGTGGTAAACCATGGATAACTGTAACCCAGGTTATTGAAATGGTGAATACACGGATCCCACTGTATTTTTCTTTGGGTAGTTTCATGTTTCCCGGTTTTTGCCCCTCCATGACCATTACAATAATTCATCAATCATGTATCCCTGGCAGAAGTTATATATTTAGACCTCAGGCAATATATAATAAAATACAGTATAAATACAAAAAAGTAATAAACTCATATAGTTTGACATACTTTGTTTTTAAAACTTTTTAAATTTTGAGTTTAAATTATGTGATATTTCGTAAAAGTGCAATTATTTAACTTCTTGCCACATGGGCTAAGAATGAGTCCAACAGCAAAGATGACAATGATTGTGATTGTCTTAGAGAGTGCATGCAGAGCTCATCTCAAAACATGGCAGTAAACTTCAGGAAGAGAAGAGTGGTAGAAAACTGTAGAAACTGCTTGACATTCAACTGCAACATGAGATTGAGTTGAAATGCTCCCAGACTTTTCATAGATTCTGCCACTTTTTCCCACCTTTTTCTATGTTTTATTTTATTCCATTCAAGTGTTATGAAGTTATTAACCTCTATTTGAAATGTGACTGTGAGAATCAGGTAGTGCTTATTTCACTTAATTACAGCTCTGGAAAAAATGAGACCATTCTATATATTTTTTTAAATCATGTTTTTTTAAATCCTTGTTTAATCCTTGTTCTGTTGGCAGAAGGCTCCACTCTGAGGCAGGCTGCTTCCGGGCTCAAAAAGTTTCTAAGATTGCAGTATACAAGAACCAGGTGAAACAGGAGACACTGTCAATAACCAAAAACTAGCCAGGTAATGGGCAGAAGCAACTTTCTAATGCCAGAGATGACCATCAACTTATCCGATAGTGCCTTGTTGAAGTTGAAGGATGACCACAAGTCATTAAAAAATGGGAAACATTAAGTGGTGTATTGAGCAATTCATAACAGGCTCCTAGAAGCAGGACTGCAGATCCATAAAACAAGAAGCCCTTCATCCATCAGAAGCAGGGAAGAGCCAGGCTGGAGTGTGCAGAAAGATGTGTGTTTTATACAGGCAACATACCCATTGAAAAATGAGTGAAACTATTTTTTTTTTCTGTGGTTGTGTAGTTTTTATTTCAGAGCAGTATTTGCATCACAGGAAACTTAATTTTGTTTTGTTATAAAGCCACTAAAACAAGCTGAGTTTACTGACTTTAAAATTTGCTCAGAACGTTCATTAAAAGGTTCTAGACTGCTCATTCAGCAAAATTATCATTCTGTCCACTAGCAATGGCATGATAAAATATGAATATCTTGCAATATTGCGGAATACAGTCCCTCCCTAAACTAAGGGACCTAACTGTTAGGAGCTAATTATGCTACCATCATCAGATTACTAGCCAACAGATAACTGATTATAGTGTGTTTTGCCATATTTTAAAATACAGTTTGAGTGTGATTTTTGTACATTCTGGACTGTCATGTGAATGGCGGAGATGTGCAATTAACTTCAGGTTTTGGGCTGAGTAATATTTTATGTGCACATTTTAATAATGCTTCCTAAAATACTTATAGATTTTAGATGACCTGATCTTAACCTGCCAATTTTTTCTATTGAAAGAGACTAAACACATATAATAAAATTTAATCTTTTTCAGTAAACTGCAGTCTCTTATGGACACTTTATGTGGTTTGCCCAACCATGCTCACCACTGACAGCATTTTGAAAATGGTCTATATGTCCACCATATGGTCTGTGTGTCCACTTTTTACATTTTCATATTATAACTATTATCATATATTATCAGTAAATGTTTACCATAGCAGTATACAGATGCAATATGGCAGTTAATGCACTTTGCAAAAAATCTGGGTGGCAGATTATTCTCACACATAAACAAAATACTTTTTTAAAATCCGATTACCTGATTAATCATACAAATAATGGATAGAATACTCAATTATAAAATTATTGGTAGTTGCAGCTCTAAGCAGCATAGTTATTATAAACCACCAATTATCAATATGCCTTTATTGTTTGTTAGTAACTTTTTTCCCCTTCATAATTTTAACTTTGTTCACAGTATCATTTTGTGATAAATGGTACATTATAATATATAATATTGCATCATTGTTAATGGAGACGTTAGTATCAAATTCTTTTTTTGTTCTGTTTCTTTCCTACTAATTTGCCAGGGAATATGTGGAAAGTGAAGAAAACATTTAGAAAACAGGTTGATATGGCAGGCATCTCTTTTACGGACAAAAATATTGCCATCCAACGCAATAATTCTATTTATTTTACAGAGAAATATTTGATTCTCTGTTCCTGTGTACATCATCTATTTTTGGATGTATAGTGTTGGATTCCAAATAAACATGCAGAAGTGTCGAGTTCTGGAGTAACTTAACTGCTGAAAACAACATCAAATAACAACATCAGCAAAAATAAAAAGCTTCAGTGCTACAAACACAAATATTGGAGCATGTTGCTTTTCCTGAAATGAAGGATCCAAAGGTATCCAAGACTCCAGTCTCCAGAGGGATTTTTTAGCTGGGTGACCAAAAGTGAACCCAAATTTGAATCTATTGTCATCATTAGACATTAACTGATTAAACGGACCATCTCACCTCATTGTGTGATGACAAACCAGGAACCTGCCATACAGCAGTCACCAATCAGAACCACGCAGACAGAAAGTAACCATAGTTTCTGTAAACCACCTTAAAGGGATGCTGACAAGAGGCACCCGGTGGCCGCTAATTGTCCCAACTGTTGGGGGAGTGGCAAATTGGGGGGGGGGGGGGGGGGGGGGTGGGTTTCCCCCCTTAAACCCTGGTTGTGTCGGGGGGGAGGTGAAAAGTAAAAAGAAGGGGGCGTTTTTTAGGGGGGGAAGAGCGAGTTTGTTAAAGGCCCCGTC
>JAABNY020000039.1:24322256-24333789 GCA_015164015.2 Brevimyrus niger
GCGGGAGGCAGGGGGGGGGGGGGGCGGGGGGGGGGGGGGGGGGGGGGGGGGGGGGGGGGGGGGGGGGGGGGGGGGGGGGGGTGTTGTCTTCCCCAGTGTAGTGTATTGCTGATGCTGGGGAGAGTGAGCCCAGAGTAAACAGTGCCACTTTACAATAAGGATACCCATATAAAGGGTTTATGAATAATTTATAATCTAGTTATTAATTAGGTTGTTACACTTTGTAAATTATTAATAGACAATTTTAAACAAGTTGTAACACTTTTCTTTTTATTAATGAGTTACAGTACTACTATTAACAAGTGGCAAAAGGGAGCCTTATTGTAAAGTGGTATCCAAATTTCTCATGCTTTCTATCCAGCCTCAGCTGGCAAATAAGTGACCAAGTGGTTTTGGTCACCAGTTCTGTCTCCATTTTTCCCTCTTGTCCCCAATTAAATTTTGCCTCTGTATGGGGTACTTTGTGCTCATTCTTAATACTCTAATAATATTTGAACTATTTGAAGAAGTTGAAAAATAAAGTAAAGGTCAAGATTATAATGCCGGCTGGTGCAGGTCATTTGTGAACACTTCTCCAGGGCTGTTAAAGTCAAGTGGAAAAACAAATCTTCATTATTTAATACAAGACTTAGAGTTTGTTTAACCATTGTAAATAAATGTTGTTTTTCATTTGTTTAATACAATTTGTTTTTTTTTTCTTTTTTTAATGTGGTACTAAGTTTCACTTATAGTACTTAACCTGTAATAAACTGTAGACGTCAGGTGTCCGAATAACCTTTGTCAGGCAGCACATATCATTCTGATGAGGACATCATTAATTGCATAAACAGCATGAAGCATACATTTTAACAAACAAGGCCGACTAAAAATAGTCAATTTACACTTAAGTTAGAATTCGAATGACCTGAAGTAAAACCATATTGTGGAAACAACAATGGCAATATTTTTCTGAATTGGGGAATTTAAATAAATAAATAATATAGGATTTCACAGTGGGATTTTCCAAGTATATTTTTATTGTTAATTAGATGCAAAGTAGCTGTCTTTAAAATTCCATGAATTTGCATAAGAGTAACAACCTTCTTACCAACAGTAGCCAATATTGTAATAGTAAAGCCTTCAGCTTCATGTATTGATAACGTCATATTTTTTTAATTTCTAGTAATAAAGCCATGATGTTAATATGTATGTTTAAAAAGCACTTTAGAGAAAATAGAATTTAGATTACTTGTGAATATGCTTTATTTCAGTTTTGAAAAGAAAAAGTTTTTAATATATTAATTGTATGAATGTTTTGTTATGTTTACTGCTGGTTATTATAAGACTATTATAACTGCATGATGGAACCACAGCTGACAAACGATCTCTCTTATTGTTCTACAGCAGCTGATGGTGAGAATCCTGGTGAAGCAGGTAGGATATATTTCTAGACCTAGTAACTGATCATCTCCCCATATTTATCATGCACTCCGATGTCTTTTCATTCTTGTTTTTCAGTATTTTCTTTGTGAAATCTTTGGAATACTTTGTAGTAGCTTCAATTGGAGCTTCAATTTTAACACTAGAAAATTTGACATTACTTTTGAAACAAATTGGTAATAACTAGCAAGTCATGTGCCATTCAAGGCATAGTATAATTGCAAGTCAGTTACAGATGCATTATAGATTAGATATTTTTGGAAGGAAGTGCCATGATCATCACAGGTGGAACATTCAGGTGTTTTTAAACAACTCAATTGTAATTTAGGATGTGCATTTTGATTAGTATTACTGGACAACATTTTTCTTAGTAGTCCTGGTTTTCCTGCAGGTCTCGTACTTTAGTGCAATTTTCCTTCTCTGTTCACAAAGCTTTCAAGCAGCAAGGAAGCAACCTTACAGGACCGGCCTAGGCAATTGTTTTCTGTGGCAGAATCTGAGCTTCATTATGTTACTATGTTAGCAAGAGCTAAATTTGTGCTTTACTATGTCAGTAAGTCCCATGGAAGCTACAATTGAAGAGTTCCTTTTTTGGAGAGGCTCATTTTCATGTGCAGGTATAGAAGTACCAGGTGTTTTTGTGATTATTGATGGAACTTTAGTATAAAACTTGATCATATGGGCCTTGAAATACCTTGCGCACTGGCTTCTGCCCAGGTTTGCCATAGGATGATAATGGCAAAGTGTTCCCTGGGTAATGTGCAGGTGTACACTTGTGCCAAATATAGAAGTGAGGATTTGTTCATTTATGAATTAATTTATTATGCAAGGCTATAATTATGCACAAAGCCCAGATTTGTGTAGCATCTGTTCAGTTTTCATATTCACTGTTTATGCTATATAACCCATAGAAAATTGTTATGGGAAACCTAAGTTGTTATAGGCATATTATTTTTTGTTATAGACAGGATATCCATCTGTGCATCAGTGCTGTCATCAATCCAGTTTCTATACCCATTTGTCCTTTGGAGGGACGTAGTTAGGCAGGATAGAGTACTTTAGAAGAACTAGACAAGGAGGTAATCGGAATGACAGCATTGTATTCTCCGCACAGCCCTGTCACCAATTACAGTGATAACTCCGAACTCTCATTTAAGATTTTATTTAAAACAGGGTCCCACAATTGATGTGTGAATAATAAATTGAATTTTTCAAAGTGCCAGTCAAAGCATAGATGACTCAATTATGAGAAATCCTCCTGCTAAGATATTTCAATCAAAACAGAGGAGGAACAGCAGAGACTTAGATTAAAACATTTAAATGTCCCATTCTCCAACATTACTAGCATATAAAAGGGCAGATTTATTCGATTCTTGAATATTTTAATATATACATTGTCATGGGTTGTGGCTACACGGACGATGATGTAGACAAGATACCTAGCCTAATGTGTTCTGATACCACCAACTGTTGCTCAAACTTCCACTCAAAAAAAACCATACTCTTGCATTAATTGGATCAAATGTTATCAAAACTAAGGGGGTACAGCAGGAAGAGAAATTAACATACAGAAGGATTAATCCCCATGAACCGGATCAATACATCCTGAGTACTGTAATCAGTATCAAGTGGTACCACTACGGTGGCCAACTCCGCACTGTGACTATCTATTTGGAAGACATCGTGGTGCTGTAATTCATTGAGGAAGTGGACATACATGCAAGGTTATGAGGAATCCAGAGAGAACAGCAAAAAGTAGATACAGTAGATGAAAAATACAAAGATCATCAATGAACTGAAGAGGAACTTGCTGGCCTTATGCAAGACTTTCTGTAAAGGAGTACTGAAAAGCTATTTGATGTTCTATTGTAATTGACTGCTATACTTACGTTTCTGGTTTGAGAGTGGCACTTGAAATCAATAGATGTGCTGTTTTCCGATTGATGCAAATTCACCTTGACTGTGTCTCGCCTTTGTGCATATGAAATTTGTGAAATATACTATGTGTATTATACTGTGAAATATAAATTACAAAATCATAGTAAATAGTACGAGTGCCTTTCTTGAAGTCAATTGATCCATGCAAAAGGCATTTATTGGCATGTTCTGATTTAAATTGTATTTATGCCTTAATCTGAGCTGCGAAGCTAAATATACAGACTGATTGTCTGAGAAAGTGCTACTGAATGACCTGCTGTGCAAGAAACCAGTTTCTCCAAAATCTTCCAACAGGAATTACACATGGCGGGATGCAATAATCAGGTTTCAGGGTGTAAATTGTTTCTATCAACTTGCAGCGCATATGTCTAAGAGCAGAAGGCAAGTGGTCGACTAGCTAGTGGACAAGCTATGTGACATGAATAAAATGAATAACTCATCCTCTGTTTCTCAAACGGATTAACACTAGCCTAAAGAACTGTATAGCCCTAGGACCTTGCTTTTAGCATTGAGGAGTTCTAGTTGTCTTGGAATACCGTGCATGTTCATAACATGGTGTGAGTTTTCCACCTCTATTAGCATGATGGCATGTGATTTGAATATTTTGTGGAAGAACAGATCCTTGCTGCCAATTTTCACTTCATTACAGTTCATACCAACACACAGACTTTGGTGTTTATTTTTTTTTTCATGGCAGTTCTTAATGCATAATGCATGTATTTTCTAATCTCTTTTGAACAACATAACAGTGCTTATTATGAACAATATTCTACAGTTTTCAATCTTTTCAGTTTCAAATTTTGTCCACCTCCCACACAGAATGTCTTATACATGCTAAAACATTTCCTTTAGTTAGATTGTTATGTGTAGTTATAAAGAAAAACATTTTTTAACACAAATGGTTTGTGGAAATATCATCCTGTAAACTGGAAATGTGTTTTAAATGTGTAGATTTAATTTTTATTTTGACTCTCTATTGTTAGCTGATATGGGCTGGAGGTGACCATACCACTCTTAAACTCTGTTTATTTTCCTACATTAGCATGGTGCCTTGTTCATTGGTTGCATAAAATTGTACCAAGTTTGGGTTTTACTATATAAATAATATTTTTAGAAGCAGTTCTTGAGAAAAATCTTTGTTTGAACCCATACTTTTTCCTCGCCATTCTAGGCCCTTGCCAACCAAACCCATGTCATAATGGAGGAGTGTGTGTAATTAGCGAGACCTTCAGAGGTGACACCTTCATTGGATATGTCTGCACGTGTCCACCAGGCTTCAATGGGATTCACTGCCAGCACAGTAAGATTATTTTTAATATTGCTATTTTTATCATTTCTGTGAAACTTTACAGTAGTATCATTAATCCGTTGAGATGCAGAGAATTTTTTTTGTCTTTCCTTAAGGAATTGTTTGCACATTTAGTGGAAATAACCTGGTTCAAATATTGCAGTCGCACTGCACTGCTGGTTGGTAAAAGTTCTAAATGTAAAAGTAATTTAAATATGCCAGAAATTCCTTAAGGAATATTGTTTGCACATTTAGTGGAAACCATCTGGTTCAAATATTGCAGTCACACTGTACTGCTGGTTGGTAAAAGTTCTAAATGTAAAAGTAATTTAAATATGCCAGAAATCATTTTAACACAAAACTTTGTTTGAATTGAAGTAACTGGTTTCATAGCTGCTATGAAAACCATTCATGTTTGCGTTGGGGTGGCTGTCTGAGGAGCTTTGTTGCCTGACACTGGATACTTGGTCTTTTGGGGTTTATCTAGATTCACGCAGTTAGGTTTATAGTGTCTTGAACTTGCCCTTTGTGAATGATTGCATGTGCCCTACAATGGAATGACATCCTGTATCCCTGCATTTTACCCTGTGCTGAAGAGATTGCAGGCCTCCCTGCAAGACTACACTGCATAAGCAATTGGAAGATGTATCGATTTTTGCATATGTGTGGGTTACACATTTTCTTGCTTTAAAGGTTTTAATTTAAAAACACATGGTATTTGGTACAACTCCATACCTGATCTCTGGAAAACTTTAAACATTTTTATACTTATAGGTCGCAATATTGGTGCTCTTTGGGGCTACACAAGCATGTGGAGAAGTGAGTGTACGATGGATATGTTGGAATATGTTGAACCATTATAAATTATCTGAATTTCCAAATGAATGGCTTCTGAGATGTGTTGTCATTGAATAAATTTATTGCATAATTCATTAATTATGTTCATTGCTATAACCACAACAATAATATTAAACACGGATTGCAAATTTCTAAAGACGGCCGACAGTCAGCTTGACATTCTCCCTAGGAGATGGTGTCCTGTCAGTAGCTGAACAATAAATCCTCACACGGATGGCAAAGAATCCTGCAGCCTTCGGTATCTGCAGTCTTCTCTTGCACTTGACAATCTCTGCTTTCGTGAGTCTACCACGGTAAACACACTGAACAATAGTAGTATTCATCGGAGGATTCCACAGAGGAATCTATTGTGCTACAAAAAAACATTATTGCTGATCTCAAGTGAGCAACAAAGCACCTGAATGTGCCACACAGTACCGCAACAGTGTTCTGTGGACATATCAAACAAAAGTTGTACATAGTGTTATGTATGAAGAAAACAAGACACTGCATACCAATAAGAAAACATCATCCCAGCTGTGAGACACAGTGTTTTGAGTTCAGTGGTTTGGGTGATTTTAATTATCGAGTCTATTAGTTACCGACCAAAATGCCCTGATCCTATTGAAGATAAAATAACAAAAAATATTTTGGTGCCAAATTCTGATACCCAAACAGCAATTCTCAGTGTCTGTGAGCTAAAAAGCATGCAGCATACTTTTGTAAAGATCCAAAGTTTCTGGTGAGTGACAGTCTAACTTAACGTTAGACAAAACACATCATAAAGGTTAGAATGAAGAACGTATGCTGAGAGACAAACTCGTGAAGTGGCTCATGCGTGTGTGTGTGTGTGTGTGTGTTACTGTTTTAGTTTGTTGTGAAGCACCCAGAGAGAGCGAGAATTGGTGTGTATGTGTAAGCATGTGTGTGGATGCGCTTACAGCAATAACATCGACCACAAGCGCCGAAGCTATGGAAGTTGCACAGAAGTTATGCGGAAGTGCAGGAAAAGAGAAAAAGTAGCAGGGAGAAAGATGTTTTTATTTTTGTACCTCAATACATCTGAATACCTTTTTTGCTTGTGTCTCCATATATTGCTGGTGCTGGTGGTGAAATGTGCCAATGTGGAAAATAAAAGATAGATCTGGCCAGATTTCTTTATGAATTTTGTCCCATTATGATCATAATTGATCCCTCCAGTAACTAACCAAACAACAAAATGGGGCTTGTTCAAATAAAAGATTTGTGCTGTAATGTTCACTGTATTTTTGTTGTTGAACTTGATTTAAAAGCATACTCGTGTAAAAAAGTATTGTTCAAGAACTAGTATCAAAATCAAGGTATTGTTCTGGTACTGATATTTCAAAAATTTTAACGATACCCTGCCCTAGGTGTCTGGCCCAGCAGGTTAGGAGTTCGGAGTCTCCAGAATGGTCATTGGTTCAAATACTATAGCCAGTGATATTGCTGTTGGGAATGCCAACTGTAGGGTCTCACTACTAATTAGGCAATCAATTAGTGAATGAACTGGGGTGAGAAAATCTTAAATTTCTCCTCTGGTGTCCAGGTTGGAACACGATGGATTAGCCAAACAAATATAAATTTTATTATAAGAATAAGTGCTGTTTGTCCTGGCTTGATGTTTTGTTTTATTCTTAAAGCAATAAAACTATTAATTTCAAGTGAACTGTGAGTATTTATGAATGTCGCAAACTAAAATCACTACTGGTAAAATATCTTCTAAACAAGGAGCGGCAGTATATTGATTCTATGTGATCATCCTGTGAACGTTTGATATTTCAGTAATGTCAATATATAGAAATGACAATGATAATCTGATGGTGAATTATTGAAAAGAATAGAAGAAAGAAAAGGTTCTGTTTTCCAGCCTAGCCAAGTATCTATTTACTTCATGGATGAGCAATACATTTTGATCATTGTGGTTGCCTTCCCATCAGTATTATTCACTGAGACAATGAGTCCAAAATATCCATATAGGAAGTACTAAGTTACTCAATTAACAAATAATACATGACATAAATGATAAAGGCAGTTTTTAATTTTATAAGCTTGAAAAAATAATTTTCATCCACCTACTCTCGATCTAAATCCCAAATTGAATTATTTTTCTATTATATATGCGACACATGATTTAATTTCTTATTAATTTCCTTAGCCCAAGGGGTCTTGTAAACAGCATTGTTTTCCTGTTAGTTTCAAGAAAAGTTATGGTGTGATTTTATACATTATCACCTTACAGTAGTTTTCAGTTATTGCTCATAGACATATAATGAAAGTGTCTCAGTGGATCTACTTGGAAAGAAAATTTCACCAATCCTAAGGAATTAACTGCTTATTCTTTTTTGCCCTCTCAAAGGGAAAAAAAACTATTTATTTTACCACAAGCTCACTGCACTTGACTTGAAAAAGAAGGCACAGTTGTACCAGAACTATACGTGATTCATACAAAAGACGTGCAGCAGCATTTTGAACAAGCTGCAGTCGAGAAATAGAGGACTGACTCACCCCAAAATAAAGTGCATTGCAGTAATCTAGCCGAGTGGTTACAAAGGCATGGATTACTGTTTCAAAATGCTGTCGTGCAAGAAAGTGCTTAATTTTGGCCAGTTTTCTCAGGTGAAAGAAGCTACATCTAACCACTGACTGAACCTGGCTTACAAACTTTAATTCAGGATCCATTTTAAAACCCAAATTTACAATCTCAGGTTTGCAGGATGATATCAGAGATTCTAAATCGACAGAGAAATTGCCAGCAGAACCAGGTCCAATCCATCACCTCAGCCTTCGAATCATTAAAACAAAAAAAATGTAATGCCATCCAAGATTTGATATCCTCCAAACATGTTTGCAGAGAATTCACAGACAGCCTATCCTTCCTTTTAAGGGGAACATAGATCTGGCGGTCATCTGCATAACAGTGACAGGAGACACCATGTCTCTTGAGAAATGAGTCCAGGGGGAGCAGGTAAAGACAGAACAAATTTGGGCCCAAGATGGAACCCTGCGGGACTCCATGAGATAGTGGAGCGCAGGAGGACTCACAATTACCAAGACGAACCGAAAAGGTTTGATGTTTTAAGTAAGACCTAAACCATTTCAAAGCCACACCTGATAAGCCAACACAATGTTCCAAACGCGAGATTAAAATCTCATAGCCGACAGTATCAAATAAATAGAGTAAAATAAGAACCACACTGTCACCGTAGTCACATGATAAAAGAATATCATTAAAAACTTTTAAAAGTGCTGATTCAGTGCCGTGCATTGCTTCAAAATCAGATTGAAAAATCTCCTGAATGTTGTGTGCATTCAGGTGTGAAATGATTTGATTATATAATATTTTTTTCCAGAACTTTAGGTAAGAAAGGCAACTTGGATATTGGTCTAAAGTTTGTGGGGGAATCTGTTTTTTGAGAAGTGGCTGCACAATTGCATGTTTGAAAGTTTTAGGTACCATATTGACTGATGTGAAGATTTTTGGATTTTTTGGCCATTATCACCCAGCTCTGCCGCTCCCTTAGAACATACTGGAGTTGGTGCAGATCTTGCTGGTGCTCCTTGTTTCAGCGCCCAGTGTATATTTTTGACCCAAAAATACATCTAGAATTCAAATATAATTTGCCTTGGCGTGTCCACCAGTGCTGACCTGCCCTATAGGCAACATAAGCTAAGGGTTGTCATTTGATTAACTGATCTGAAAGAATGAGTGAAAAAACAAGAATAAATACCTCGGGTTGAATTCTGTGATGTTACCTTTATTTATGATTTATGTTTTAATATTTCGCTCCTTATTTGTGAAACTAATGCTAGCTAGCTAATTACCAGCCAGATACCCTGTGCTACTAAATGTTTTTAATGCACATTTATTGACTGAATTTGGTTTCTGCTGCTCTGGGTGAGGGTGGTGCTCAATCGAATCGACCGTGACACGCACGAGTACCTGCCGCTCTTCTAGATGATGGACAGCTGGCGTACGCAAAACCACGTTTTCTATTCATGTTTATTAAATTACCATTAGTATGGAGAGCTTTTTAATACATTTTGTTACTGTACACTCAGTATTAAAGCCTGCCTGCTACCTTTGAATCACCATTAAATAAGTTTAAGAAAATATTTAGGCTATGATCTATGCTTATTTTACATTGATTGACGGTGCCAGTGTGTGTCTACGTGTGTGCTGGACTTGTTGGGACCAGTGTTCTTGTAAATTAAGCTTGACTTCAGTGCTATTTCTTCCATGATTTACCAAAACAGTAACATGTGGCATGCTCCGCTAACCCAATATAATTAGTATAAGGATTCACAGAATTTATACAGATTGCTATACCTTTTGGGCATCACAATACGCCTCAGTAATGTTTTAGGCATACAGCTGGTCTTTCCTTCTGAATCTTAGGCGTGAGTAAGGTACAGACAGTACAGAAAAGTCTGCGTTCGTTATCTAAAGAGTTTGTTCTTGTCACAATAAAAATAGTCGGTAGATTAATTTACAGAAAATAGTTGTTTGTGGTAGCCTTAAATAAATCCAATAAAACAGAATTCATAGAACCATTACTTTATCTCACTTCCACCTTATGAAACATTTCTGTTCCATTCTTTTTTGAAACCGGTGGAAATGAGGGCAGTTTCTCAAAAGTTGCCAAGGGAGAGCCAGCCCAGTACCAGCACTGTGTTGGAGGAAAATAAGTACTAGAACAGTGGTTGAAACCAGTTTCTGGTGAAGACTTCATGCAGATCAGCTTGGAGCAGCCTTATTAAAACAGTTTAATCCCCATCCTGCTGTGGACGGCTGACTGGACTCAAAACGCTGCAGATGACCTGCTTGTAAAAGCTGTTGGACCAGTGATATCACTTGTGTCTAATGGGGCTACTCAGACTGTGTTTGACATTTTGAACTAATAATTAATTTATTATAGAGATGTTCATATGTTTATACTGTTTATAAAATCTAAAGCAGTTCAAAGTATAAATAATTACATAATTATTAGATTGAAGCGGAAATAATTGAAAACCTAGCATATGTATTTAAATAATTTGGCTTGTAAATGTCTCCTTATATGCCTTAATTAGTGAAAACACTGCATTTTCATTGCCCAACAAAATTTCTTTATGTGCTCCTTGGGAAAAAGAAATCATCGAGCCCTGTGTGCATAAACTTTTCATGGAAGTGCGAGTGACTTTTTGCATGAGCCGCAAACTTCTCAACGCGCTTTTTCCAATTTCTAACGCCTACACTCACAAAGGCAGAGTCTGACTTGCTAGCAAATAGTGAGTTTTTGAACAGACTTTGGCACAGTGGAAACATAAAACCCCTTTTAAAGTGGCACTGTATTGCAGCCAGGGAAAATTTTCAAACCACTTCTGCTGAAAGGATAACATAGCTTGAGTTTGCACAACCATGAACTGGGAATGAGGATGTGCATGCTTTGTGCAGGTGTTGATATCTGAATCATCAAATCCTTTTCTCTCCCTGATGTCTGTGCTCAGTTGGTCCTTGACACGTGGCTCAGTCCTCTGCTACAGGCATGGCATGATAACTTGTCACACACACAATATTTATTAAAGAGCTACAAATACATCAGTAACTGTAAACCATATATGACTAATACATTTTTTTTTAATTAACTCACTTTCTTGACTGGATTTGTGTAGTCATGTCCCCACACACCTACTGTTTCCTTGCCAGAGCATTTATGTTCTCACCTGCTCACCCGAGACTCCCCTGCCAGTCTGACTGCTGCTCATCTCTCTCTCTCTCTCTCTCTCTCTCTCTCTCACTCTCTCTCTCTCTCTCTCTCTCTCTCTCTCTAAAATGAAACCATATGGACCAGAAAAAATGTCACTCACTACTATGGGCAACTCTTTGAAATCTATTAACGTGCTCAACACTGTTTGCTTGCCACAGCATTTTCATTCTTTGCCCTGATCACCTGTCCCTCTTATCCATCTCTGGTCACCTGTGCATCCTGTGCCTCCTCTCCCTTTCTGGTCACCTGTGCATCCTGTGCCTCCTCTCCCTTTCTGGTCACC
>JAABNY020000039.1:24339975-24356318 GCA_015164015.2 Brevimyrus niger
TCCTCTGTGTGAGGGCCATAAAGATTGGAATGCGGGCCTGGTTCTCCTGGAGAGGGGCCCTGGGTGGATGGAGATCCTAGCATGTCTTTCTCACTCCCTTAGCGGCCATAAAATACTCTCTGTTGGCCTGCGTGATCCTACACTTCCTGTGTGTTTGTGCAGTGGCCCACTGTAATGTTATTTGGATGTCTGAGGACCACATTTTTTATGTTTTATCCTTGAAGGTCAGTACTGTTTTTAAACTCTACCACACGATGAAATCAAAACGTATTTTTAAAGGAGTTGACATTAGGAGCTAGTCATTTTAAGAAAGACACCTGAGAACTCTGTTTACACGTCATGCACATGATCTCTCATACACTGTGACTTGTTTACTTTGCTGACTTTTTTATTTAGAGTTAAATAGAATAGAATGGTAAATTTACCATTTACCATTTAGAGTTGTTTTGCATAAGTAAATGCAACTGCCTTTAATTGCAGTACCTCTGCTAGTGAAATAGCAGATTTGTTTGCTGATTTATGCATAGCTTTGAGGCTAAAGGGACCGTATTTTGATTTTACATTACATTTAAAGCTCTTGAATTATCGGCAGATCTGAAAATTAGAAATTAAGCACTCAATTTCTGAACTGCTATGTCAGCCACTTCCCATAAATTGTGATCTGCAACCTTGCTTGAATATATTAAAACAGCTGGTTATTAAATATTTGCAAACTATGTATGAAGCATTACACTTCGGACTTTGTAAATAAAATGCAATATTTTGCAACACTTTATATTATAAAGTTTATAATGTAGGTGTGAAAAAATGTCTGTCTTATTTATGTCTGTATTGTAGCACCAAGTTTTCATGTGAAATTCTCTTCCACCACAGCCTGTTATTTAAAGAGTAAAAGGTATTGGAAAAATTGAACCCTGCGTGTATTTGGACATTAAGAAACCAATGCAGAACTGTTGTGGAGTTTCTGGGTTTAAAACCCTCAGCCCCATTAATCATCTAGCAATTGACTCCCATCAGGTTACTCCTGTTTGTTTTCACAGCCCAACAAACAGTCTAATGCTTTCATGTGCAGTGTTGCAGTGTTATGGTGATGATGTTGATGACCTGCCAGTCATACCATGTGCTGGGAGCGTGCTTTGGAAACAATGTTGCATCGTTTGGCCCACTATAGCATTTGATTCTGATATGGATCCATTTGTGTCCCTTGACAAGTGAGAGCACTGTGCTGAAAGAAATTGACACCACACAGCCTTGCACACTGACAGGAGACCCTAGAGGATCACTCTGAAGTTTCCCTAGAATAGTGGGACTGGTTCGCTGGAACAATACAGTACCTCAGCCAAGTACAGATGGCAGTGTGCACTATGGGTGGAGCAAAATAGGAAATCACAGTGCATCTGGCACCTGCAATAAAGGGACGCTCTTTGCGGGCTCTCTTCGAAATCATCCCAGTGGCGCAGAAGGATTTATTGGCTCAAACCCCAACATTAGCATATTATTTTCATTGCCCCACAGAACCTTGCAGGACTCCTGGCTGTAAGCAGAGAGAGTCTTGAACATGCTAATGGTATGATAGACAATGGCTAATGTCAATTGTGTCAGAAAATGGACTGAAGAAAGTGAAGAATCCAGCTGCTAAACCCACATGATGTGACCTGTACTGCAAATGCAGAAGTGACATCAGAACGAGTCCTGCTACTGCTGTACCTGCACTCTTGTCACCCGTGTCTGTCTCGGGACTAATGTTAGGCTGATGGTCAGTGCCATCGCATACAGCTGATAGACGTCGCAATGTGATTTTATGTTTAAGCATCATGCCAAAACTCTGATAGTTGCCTTGTTAACCAATTCATAAATGTTACCCTAGGGTAGACTCTGACCTTTTCAATGCTAATCATGGTGGCAGTGGTAGCTGGGACAAATCAGCCTACTGTCACCTGCTTCTGTCATTCCATCAAAGTTTAAACTACAGATTTGAGTACTTTGGGCAAGAACCAAAAATGAAAAGGGTGCTAAAATGGAAAAGTGCTAGTGGTTCACATGTGCAAAAGAAAGTGACCTGGAGCTAGGGGGTGGACATTGAGGAACATAGAAATACTCCTTAATGTTTTACGCTATGGGGCTGCAAGCCACGTTCTTACAAAGTATTGTGGCTTGAATCCCATCCTCATCTGTTTGTATGTATTATGTGTGTTGGCAAAGATTTCCTCTGGGCACTCTGATTAGTCATATCCTGTGTACAGAATTATTAGATAAGTACCATTCCTGAAGATTAGACAATTACAGCCTAAGTGGACGCTTAAATGCTCCTCATTTACCATGAAGACAAACAAAGCACATTAATTACTAAATCTTTTTACAAAACAACAATATAATATTTTTTTATATAATAAATAAGATAGGCCATTCAGTACAGTCAGTTTAATGCCCATCATAGCCTCTTTGTTTTTTTCATGTCCATCAAGAATCTTATTAATTGACCTAGCTAAGTTTTTTTTTTAATCACATCCTGTATTAGCTGATGAAGCTAGGACAGCCTCCTAGATGCTTTCAGAAGTTTACCGTTTGCCGCCTTGGTAAGTTTCACACTATGGCAAGAGCCATTAGTTATCAATGAGGTTTAAGTTTGATCACCATTCAAGCCTGTTAGCCAACCAATTTATGGAATGCTGTAGTGAGTGGGAAAGGCCATTGTCCTGCATGAGTGTCATAGCTGTTTGGCAAATTGCTTTCTTTAAGCTTTCTTTAACCCACTCTATAAGGAAGGCATCTTCTCAAATTGAGAGTTATAGTGTTATACAATTTGAATGTTGGAAAGTTCCAAGTGGTGGGTACTTGATTCAAAACTGCTGATTATGTCCTTTTTATAATGCATCCTCGGGCCCATCCATCTGCACCATCAAGAGTCAATCTCATCTGTCCCGAAAACTTTGGAAAATTGATTTTGGGATGTCTGTTCCTGATTGTTGAGTGTTTTGTGAGCTTGTGTCTCTTATTGAGTAAAGATCATATTTGAGCCTTCGTGACCTTAGGTATGCTATCTCCCATACTGCACCTACTGTAGTACTTCTGGGGATTCTATTCAAGACTGCATTGGTGGCACTTGATTCCAAAAAAATTCTTGGAAGGGGTTGAGCATTGAAACCTGGTGTCGATTTGGAACCAGTTTCTACATGATCGTAGGATTGTACGTGTGTATTGCGGTATCAGTCTTCAGTTCTGTTTTGGCATTTGCCAAATAGGTTGTCCTCACACAAAACACTGAGCATTCTATTTGACCAATCTTTCCATTATACATTTGAGATTAATCTGTACTGAAAACTTTGGTATGAACAGAAGGTACAAATAAAATACACACAACATTGCTCCTTTCTCAGCTGCGGACAACTCATTGATAAATGTGTATTATCAAAGTGTGTACTGTATATGACTTCCTTTTAGAGATATGTCATTTTTACTCTTAGAATGGCACTGTAGTGATTAAACCCCAAAGCAAGGATGTAAATGAATGATTTTAGAATTCAATAATTCAGTTTGTGACTTATTAAATGGTTACTGTATGCAAATTAAAAAAAAATATTTATCTGTGTGTCACAAAGTAGCTTTTTATGTGTCCGCCGGTTGTTTGCATGTCGTACACATTCCATGGAGGCATTTAGGAAGCCAATATTTGTCTCCTTGACCCAGAGTTGTACCACATGCAAATTGGCTCTTTTCTGTGGATCAGCGGTATTCTCTGGGTTGATTCTCTCGTATGTGACTTTCAGGTAGTGCAGTATGGTATATTTTTATAGCATCTAGCAGTTAGGTTTCTCGGTGTGATTTGCTCTTTACAGAAAATATATTGGGTAATGCCTATAGTAGTAGCTGCTCTGTATATATCATATTAAATGAGACCATAAACCTTATAAACTGTTCCTCCTAATGTGTATTCCTCTAAATAAATTTCCCAGTATGAGAATGTGTGCGCCAAGTGATGGACTGGCAATACCATTCAGGGTGTTCCCCTACCTTGTGCTCTGGGCTGTACATCAATCATTTTTGCATCTTCCTCATTTTCTGGGAATCACCTGGCAACATGGTACATACAGCAGAAAATCTGTGCCCCATTCCTGACATTAGAGACCTAGAAATATATGGTTGAGTTGTCAGACTTTTGCAATAGTGATCAATCTCAGACTGACGTTTGCATGTCCCGCTCTTTAAATCTCACACCTTTCTTCAAATCTTCTGGGAATTAACTGCTTCTGAGAAATACTAATGTGGGGTAGTTTGGAGGTGGTGTCACACAGATAACTATTTTAATTATAATATTATTCATATCTATAATGAAATCTCACAAAGAAAAATATATCAAAAATCAGTTAACAGTGATTTTATAGTAGTAGATGGCTTAACCTGTATCAATAGGGTCTTGCAGATGTCTTAATTGAGCTCCACAGCCAAGTATCTCAAGACTTATGAAATTTCATTATTTTAAATCCCATTCTTCACTGATCATATTTCATATGTACAACATAAATTATTTTCAAATGTATGACTCATTTATGTGCCCATTACTATAGAGCAGCAATATATTCTGAATGTCATTTTAATTATTAAATTCTCACTATAGATATTTTATGAGACTCTTACACTTTGGTGCTTGCATGTTCATCCTGTGTGCATGTGAGTTTCCTCTGGGTAGTCAGAGTTCCAGGCTTAGCATAGTGAAGCTTTGGATAAGCAGTTGCAGTGTAGTGTTTCTCCTGAAAACAAAGACACATTTTAAGGAAGTAAAGAACCCAAAATTAACTGCAAGCTTACTCATGCAGCTCCAACATCTGCTTCTCCAGTACAGTGCAGTGCATAAGGCAGGGAATGCCAATCTATTGCAGGGCAAACATTAAAGCACACTACAGGAAATTTTAAACACAGCAATTCGTGTTTCTAAACTGCGTGAAAAAAACCCATGCAAACAGAAAATGATGCTTATTCCTCAAAAACAAAAAAGGTCGCCATTTGAATTTTTTGTTGGGCCACCTTTAGCTTTGTTTATGGTGCATATTTGTCATGGCACTGTTGGCACAAGCTTATGCAACGTCTCATCCTTTATTTTAGTCCATATTTGCATTAATTTCTCACAGAGATCCTGTATTGACAAGTGAGTTGAACCATTCCATAAAGCCTCCTTCATCACATCCCAGAGACCTTCAATGAAATTAAGGTCACAATTCTGTGGTGACCAAGTCACACGTGAAAATGATTCCTCATGCTCCCTGAACCACTCTTTGACAGTTTGAACCCAATGAATCTTGGCATTCTTGTCCTGGAATATGCCCATGCCAACAGGGAAAAAAAATCCATTTATGATGGATGGAGGTGTAACCTGGCAATTCAGTAGATTCAGGTACTCAGCTGACTTTACTTTATTGTTGTTTAACGTTACAGAACTGTAATAATGATTTCGTCATTGGCTTTTAAGTATTTGCTGATATGAATTCAAATGGTGAACTTTTTTTTGGCCGGGCAGTGTATATATGTGTGTGTGTGTGTGTGTGTGTGTGTGTGTGTTTTTGCTAATTTGTAAAATGTTGCTCAGTCGGCTGGAATTTCTTGCAGGGCCAACACTGTATTTTGCAGTGCTTTCTTTTCACAGCACTATCCACATTACAATGATACATGCATAGTATTAGCCAGCAGGAGGTACAACACGGCATGTTATTCCATCTACCTTCTAACAACTTACTCTGTTCAGCGTCCCTGGAGCCTGTTCCAGGCAGCATGGAGCACAAGGCTGGCATACAGCATGGGATGCCAGTTCATCATGAGACACACAGCCTTGTACTACAGGCAATTTCAATATACCAACTAGTCCAACTGCAGACTGAGGAAGTACCCAGCAGAAACCCACACAATACAAGAGGGGTGATTCAGACGCCCAGTCCCAGGTGCTATTCGCTGAGCCACTGCATTACAGCATGCTATTAAATTTAACTCAGTTGACCTTTATCCCACTAAAACCTAGTTCTCTATAGTCAGATAAGTTCACATTAGGAATTTTAGAGGAGAAAATGTGATGGAGTGTCTACTACAAATGTAGCATCTTGGCTCCAGGGCGGGGATGGGGGTGTTCCCTCTCCCCCCATTTGGTTATAGATTCCTAAAGCAGCGCTAAGATTTGTTTCTTTACTTTTAATGAAATATAGCTGTTCTTTGCCTCTCTTCTTCTTCAGCTCTTGCTTGGTAGCAATTTATTTCAGGTGTCTGTTTTCATTTAGCTGAAATGTTTGGATGTACTGCAAAGATTTGCAACGGCACAAGAACATTTTGTTAATATTTAAACTGGTGGCTTATTTTGTCTTTAGAGTAGATCATTTAAAACGTAGATCTTTTGAGTTTTTTGTATTAATGTTGTTGTTTTTTCTATCTCAACCTAATGGCCGGAAAGACATTACGATTTTACTAACTAACGAGGGCCCTTTTAACCGAACCCCTTGTTAATAAACATGGATTTATTAAAAGTCTCAGTTAACCTGAAGCTCATCCTCGGAAAAACTGAGCACACATTCAACTGTCAATAAATAGTAATGTACAGACGCAAGTTCAACTAAATTAAAAGTCTTATAACCAGAGCAGGTCAAGCATATAAATCAACATGCTACCAAATGAGCCACAAAACTCTATCAACATACACATATACACTGTTGTGATCTTCTTTGAGACCTTGACCAGTGGTCGGTTGGATGGATGGATGGTAGATGGATATTTTTTATTAATCTTGAAGGACATTTACAGTAGGTTTATAGTAGCACAATATACATATTTACATAGCAAAAAGGCATTTACAATTTCTTTATTTAGAAGACACTTTTATCCAAAGTGACATACAGTTAAAATCAGGGTCAGAGAAACACTGCAGCACTTTGAGGTTAAGGGCCTCACCCTGGGGTCCAACAGTGAAATAACTCAGCTGACTCTGGGATTTGAACTGGTGACCTAACGATCACAGGCACAGCACCCTAAACCGCAGAGCTGCTCACTGCTCCTATTTAGACTTTTATACACCGAATACTTTTAGACTTTTTATACAATGAATAATACTGTACAAAAATGTCAGGGAAAGTATTGCATACAATAGTGCAATAATGGCTCAGAAATATATAGTATTGGACAGTGGGTTGTGTAGTGAACAAATTTATGTTTTGTGAATGTGCCTAAGTGGTTGTAGTCCATTCAGACAGTTAGTTCTCCCCTCTGCAATAGGGTGGCTACTTGAAGAGTCTAATGTCTGAAGGTATGAACAACCTTATTTAGTGTTCCTTGGAGCAGCACCACTGTCTGTCTGCTGATCTTCTGTTTGACCAAGACTACCAAAAGAGGATGGCATACACTGACCAGTATAGCCAGCAGTTCCTGAGTGTCCTCGGTTTCACCACAGTCTCCAGTGAGTCTGGACTGGCCCCTAGAATGGAGCTGGCTTTCTTAATCTGTTTGAGTTTTTTTTAACACTTGTTCCACTTGCGCTGATGCCACTGCTCCAGTGCATTGTTGGTGATTGGGGTTGCCCTCGGGGGCCTGCCTAACACACCATCATATAAAAGACTAGCAACAACTGATTGGTAGATGCTGTGCAGGAATGATCTGCATGTGCCAAAGGATCTCAATCTTTTTGAGATGCAGAGGTGACTTTGACCCTTCTTGTACAGAGCCTCCTCCCCTCAAGTGTGTCAAGTGAAGTACAGTGAAATGTGAACCTTGCACTGCAGAAGCATATAAGCATATTGTTTATATAATGGTATGAAATAATTATCATATTGTTTACTCAATCATTCATTCATTTGTTAATGATATTGTCTGTTTTTCAGCTTGTATCTTGACGACTTTTTTTTCTTAGATTTTTGGGTTTACACTACCTTTCAACTCAGAGGGATACAGTAGGGTGTGTCTATCTGTTGTGTATGTATCAAGTTTAAAGGTAGTACTTTCTGAAAATGCTGTACACTATTTTGATGGCTTCAAAATACTGCTGGAGTACAGTAGCATGCCTTTAATTTTATATCATTCTGTAAAATCACAATTAAGATATGTTTCTTCTTTGTGTTTTCTATACAGATGTGAATGAATGTGAAAGAAACCCTTGTAAAAATGGAGGAATCTGCACTGATTTGGTTGCAAACTACTCTTGTGAATGTCCTGGGGAATACATGGGAAAAAACTGCCAATATAGTAAGTGCGTCTTTTTTCCTCACTTGTTTTCCTGCATACAGCTAGTGGTGTTCAGAATTTACATCTACAAAGTCAACCCATACCATAAGCTGGAGGCTTGAACAGCTGTGATCTTTCAGTCCATCATTCTGTATCTGAGTCTCTTCCTATCTACATCTGTGCATTGCACAGGATGAATGAATTAGCGGACAGGTGTAATTTCAGCATTAAACATGTGTGAGATTGCTGTCAGTCATACAGATGGACTTCATTAGCTCCAGGCAATTCCCATAGGGAAATCTCAAACGTGTTTGAAAGTTTATCGTCTTTTTTTCTTTTTTTTTTCTAGATTTCAACATAATGCAGTATCACTCATGGTGTAACTGAGTATATTAATGTAAAAATACCCAATGTAAAAATACCCCCCCCCCCACCTAGAAATGGGCCTCTCAAGTTTCTGGCATTGTTCTTTTGGGCACTGCGGGCGGAACGGTTTATGAAAAACATGCTTAAAAATATAGAACTTTAATAGATTAGTTTTTTTTTTTACCTTTGCTAATTAATCTAAACCTTTTTTCCCAGTCTGTTTCTTCGATTATGTTTTGTTTATTTGTGTGTCTTATTTATCTTCTTTAAAGAATGCTCTGGACCTCTTGGGATGGAAGGGGGAATTATTTCCAATCAGCAGATCACAGCATCTTCCACTCATCGTGCATTGTTCGGGCTGCAGAAATGGTACCCATATTTTGCCCGGCTAAATAAGAAAGGGCTTGTGAACGCCTGGACCGCCGCTGAGAGTGACAGATGGCCATGGATACAGGTAAGAAATAAGGACTAGCACTTATTGTATATTTACAGAAAAATTGGCCTGTTAATATATCATTTTCAACAGGGGTAGGAATATTGATTTAATTATGATGCTTGTAGCAAATGTTACACAGGCTTTCAGGACCAGTCCCTGTCCTGTCTGTCATGCCAGCTTGGCCAGCAGGTGTTGCTGGGCATCCCATTTCGAGTGAATCCTGGGGGGTGTTCCACGAAGCAGGATTTCTCAGTTAGCTGCGTTTAACTTGGCTAGAAGTCACGATTGTCCAATAGAAATGCTCTTTACCTAAACTCTTATTGGACAATCATGAGTTCTAGCTCAGTTAAACCCAGCTAACCCAGAAATCCTGCTTCGTGGATCAGGCCCCCCATGTGGACCCCAATTACTATTCTTTGTTGCTGTCTCCCCAGTGTTTCCCTGATTGTTAGTCCGAGCCATTGTTTATCCTTTTGCCCTGCTTGCTGTCAGTTTTGATCCCTTATGGTCCTTTGTTTTGTGTGTAGTTTAATTTCTAAATAAAGTCCTGTTGTCTGTAAGCCCCCTCATGGATCAACACTCAATCCCAATGCACCGACATGCCAAGTGAATAATGAGTTCATCTGATTGTCTATAGTGCATTATAGATGAAAGCTTCAAAAAATATTCATAATACATAATAAACATGTCTATGTGTTATGCCTTTTGATAAATATTTATAGCCATGTTTATAATGTTTTAGGAATGTATTTTTATTTTTTATGTTTATACATTACTAAATGTGTCTTTAAGTAAAGTGTTACCTAAGGCCTGAAAACTCAGTATTAATGTGTGATTATTAGTATAATTTTATATGAACGTTTTAAAAATATTTTTAATTATTGTTTTTTTTCCCCCCTCTCAACTCTAGAAAGGTATAATCAGTGGAGGATCCAAAAATTTTAATTGGAAGTGATAAAGCTACGGCAGGGTGACTAGACAAAAATAAAGAATTAAAAGCAGAGAAAAACTAACACAGTCGGATTATATTGCTTTCATCAGATTAAGGCGACGGTTGTTGTGTAGTTCAGCAAAGCGTTTAACTAACTCATCCAAGTCCAATGTTTTTGCTCACTGGTTTTCAATGCTGAATACAGCATTGTTTCTCAGCCAGTCCTACAATATTTTTGAGCACAGGTGATTTTTCGTAAGTTTCAAAGTAAAGAAGCTACACTTGCATCCAGCACTAGCTTCTGGCAAAACAATTGCAATTTTATACAAATGGAAAAAGGTTAAAAAAACACACCTTCACAAGGATCCAGAAACTTCACAAATTCCTCTCCTTTTTTCTTATCCCTTTCAAAATCTCTTGGTCTGATATAACTCATTCTTCAACTCCTACAAATCTTATCCATAAACATCTGTAAATAACATTGCTTTCTTCCTTCAGGAAGTAACTGCTTAAAGGGTTCATGGCCTGTATGTCCTTCATTATGTCACAATTGGACTTTAAGAAGCATTTTCTCATCTCGCCAAACCCTGAATCGACAATTGAGAAAAAAATGTGCATTCTAAAAGCATCTTTACAGTGCACTTATGTTTTATGTCTAAGTGAAGATATGTCAACGATTCCATGTAGTGTATTAAAAATCTCTTAGCTTCTTTTCTGTTTGGTGGAAGTAGAACTGTTGCATCTATTCTATTTGAGTAATTGTTTTCCTTAGTTAATTGAAGTTGTCCTCATTAGGATATTCCACAATGGTCAGCCTAAGGGCGTCAATTAAGTTGACTACTTTGATTAGGTCACTCTGTCCCAATGTGCCCAAATTAATCAGTCTCCACTCACAGTGTTGCCAAATTAAGCAATCCCAAAAAGTTCCCAAAAACCCACCCCAATCTGTAAAAGAGACTGCTAAAAATAATATGAAACAAATCTAAATTAGATAATTTGACTAAGACAAATCTTGGCAACCAGGCAAATAAATGTCTGATGTTATGAGAAATGCCATATGTGTGAACCAATATGGCTTCAAGTAATACAATTACTGTGTGAAAGTCTTGGGCAGTCAAAAGAAATGTTTAAAGCTATTTGTCTGGGTAGTAATTGCACTTTGCTCAGAATAAAAAACACAATTTAGCTTTAGAACACACACAAATTAAGAGTGACACAATCAAACTAGTAAGAATTTCTTCTGTTCTCCAAATACTTACTGCTATCTAGTTAGATGGCTAGATGAACACCACTTCAGTACCCAAAACTCTCCCCATGGGCACCTCAACCATTCCATGTACACTAAAACCTCAGATTGCTAGCATAATTTGTTCCTGAAATGTGCTCGTAATCTAAAACGCTTGTATATCAAAGCAAATTTTTCCATTAGAAATATTGGAAACTCAGATAATTAGTTCCGCAACCCAGAAATCTTCATACAAAAATGATTAATACAAAATATAAAGTAAAAATATATAAAACAAATTACCCTGCACTTTACCTTTGAAAAGAATTGTGGATGGTGTGAGGGAGACTAGAGAGAGGAGATTAGCTATACAGCGTATGCTAGTGGCTGATCCAAAAATACATGGGTGTGTAGATGGTTCCTGCAATAAACTGCAGTCATGGTAGGAGAGGCTTTGAAATGGTCATGCTAACACACTTTGACAGGCACAATATCATAGTTTTACACCAACATGAAGATTATTTAAACAGATCATTTAAGCGTTATTTTTCTTTGGCTTTCTAAGACCTACGTACAGTACTATGTCTTAAAACAGCAGGTAAATGTGTCTTCCACACACTAACAGTTTAGCCTTAAACAGTGCACTAAATACTCACACACAAGTTTACAGTTAAATAAATTAACCTGCAAAAATATACTGAACATAAACAATTTTATATACACAAGTACAAACTAAAATAATAATTAATACTAAAAATAGTATTGATTTTGGATTAATCTTGGATTTTTTAGAGAAGGAGATTTGGGATGGTATCTGTCACCCTGTGCCGCTTCCTGGATTCACCAGTGAGTTACATTTAAGGGAGGAAAGCTGGAGTCCAGAGAGCAGGGTGAGGTAGCAGCTCTGGAGCAGTTGCGTTTGAGGGCCTTACTCAAGGGCCCAACAGTGATATGAGTATTCTCACAGGATTTGAACCCCCATCCTTCTAGACACAGATGTCTAACTTGCTGGGCTACACACCACAAACAACAAGATAAACACAGGATAACAGAAATAAATCAACAAAATGTTTTTTTCCCCCAAAAATAATTTTATATTATAGTTAGAATAGACTGACAATATCAACTGAAGTCCTGTCATGTGCCATTTGTAATATGAAAAAAAAGGAATATATTTTAGTGAAATTGACGACTAATTTTTCTTCGAATGCTTTTCTTCACTTGCCACTTTTTGTAATATTGTCCATAGTACATAAGTACATAAGAACATAAGAAATTTACAAACGAGAGGAGGCCATTCGGCCCATCAAGCTCATTTGGGGAGAACTTAACTAATAGCTCAGAGTTGTTAAAATCTTATCTAGCTCTGATTTAAAGGAACCCAGGGTATAAGCTTCTACTACACTAGCAGGAAGATTATTCCATACTCTAACTACGCGCTGTGTAAAGAAGTGCTTCCTCAAATTTGTTTTAAAATGTTCTCCCGCAGTAAACTCTCTTTAGAAGTTTTTTTAAGCAGCAAATTACACATCTTGCACCAATACTAGATGTCCACTTCTGAGTTCATGCTCAATTAGTAGTCAGTCAAAGACCTATTCTGCTTTACATCATCTGGATATTGGGCTATAAAAGGTAACCTTTACCAGGAAAAATAATTTTATTGAACGATTTCTTCGGTCAAATCGAAACAATACCATTTCAACTAAAGTGTAAAAAAATTGTATGTTATTTTTGGGGTTCAGTGAAAGTCAAAGAGAGGTATCAAGGGGTGCTTTATTTAAATATTTAGCTGCTGCTTTAATCCAAAGCCAGTAAGGGCCAGCCTGCATCTCTGGAGCAGCTGAGGTTAAGGGCCTGATGTCGATTAAATTATTTTGCTGTCAATGGGATTTGAGCCCACAAAACTCTAGACATGCATATAGCCCGATTTCCTGAGTTTCATACCACCACCCTCATGGAAGTAAATTATTAAATGTGCAGTCACCATGTGGCAATCAATATATATGCTAATAAATTGCAACGCTCAATAAATCCTATGAAAGTAGTGAAAGGTATTGCCATGAATTTTAATCATTTATAAACGCATTCAGTAAATAATATTATATTTTTTTAGCTTTACAAAACTGAATACCTTAAGCTGCTCTGTGCCCTGACCATAATGACATAATAATTACATTTCTAGTCTTATTTTCATGATAGCTGTTTTTAAATTACATTGATTAAATCCTTGGATCAACAAATTCCTTCTGTGGACAGACTGAGCCTTACAGGCCCAATTACTTTGCGAGGTCTCTGTATGGTGTTAGCGTGACTGACAGCTCCAAGCTATGGAACCAAATAGCGCAAAATAACTACATTCTTGTAATGAGAGTATTTCACATGTTCCAGGTACTTTGCAGTGCAAAATAAAATTAGTGGAGAAGCACACCTCTATCTGACACCTGTTCTGTAATGGACATAGTGTGTTGTTGTTATGTCATCTTAGGAAATCCATGCAACTGTTGATAGTTTTGGGAACTGACAACAATTGAAAAACCTAGTTATGGCCGCTTACACTCATCATTCTTCACAGTGATTCACCATCACCAATATTTATGGGAAGAAAGGAGTAATGCAGTCTTTGAAGAAATGTTTATAAAATACACTACATTGACTGGGTCAAATACTATACAGTGTAACAATTTTTAATATATCAAATTAAGGGACACATGCAATGACATATAGAAATCACTGGTGTGTGCGTGCGTGTGTGTGTGCATGCAAAGATGAGATTTTGATCCTCTGTGCCCAGGCATTCTTCCAGCAATGAGCTAATTAGTTTGAATGATAGTTCTGAAAAGATCATGTAGAGCGAGTGCTTATGCTTAGGATTTTGCAATAAACAGGGTCTCATTTAGAGTGAACTTAACCTAAAGGAAATTAGGAAAGGCTCTTCTCAGTAGTGCTGTGGTAGACTTCTGGAACTGTCTCTTTCCTCATGTATTTTATGGAAAAATAATTTTAAAAAAACAATCCCTTGCGTGCATGTTTTCAAAATAGCCTCATATGTTTTTTTATATGCATAACTGAAATATTTTTTAAAGCATTTCCCTGTAATGTTAACCACATTGTATTGAAGTTATATTCTCTTTTGAAAAGTACTGGCACATTATAAACAGATGTTTTTGGTTCATATTAAATAAATGTAAAATGAAATGTGATTTAGTTACATGGTTATTAACAATAATGGCATTCATTCGCGTGCAGTTATTGCATAACAATTGAATACATATTGAAGAAGACGGCATAGTACATAAATATGTGGTAAATTTGCCTGTGATGTCTGCCTTGTCTTCACTTTTACACTTTAACTGTCACACCATAGTAGGTGAGGCACTGACATGAACGGTTCCTTTCTTTGCAGATAAACCTACAGAGAAGAATGAGGGTTACAGGACTGATAACACAAGGTGCCAAGCGCATAGGTAGCCCAGAATATGTAAAGTCCTACAAGGTGGCTTCCAGCGATGATGGGAAGACATGGATGACCTATAAAGATAAGAACACAGATGAGGACATGGTGAGTCTTTAAAAGCCTTAATCATCTCATGCCTGTAACAAATTTAGAGTAAAATGTTCTTATGGGCAGCAACTGAAGTGTTGTTAGTGACTCTCAGTTAGCATCAGGGGATTGACTATGCCAGGTACTGGAAGTTTGTAATAAAGCTACAAAAATTGTCATGTATAATTGCAAATACTTCTTACACCTCAGATTATGACACATACCGGCCAGATGGTGGCGCTATGGGTATTCTTTTATTGTTCAAAACTCAACTACAGATACCATGTTAATTTAGTAATTAGTAAGACAGATTTCTGAACACTTCAGACATGCTTAGAAACCCCCAGGTAAAACCTGATTAATTGGCTGCTAGGAAACGTATAGCATTGAATGTATTTTGTATTTCTTACTGATTTTAATATAGAACGCTGCAACTTTCATGCAGGCAAGATGGAATTTAAACCAACAACCATGGAGTTGTTAAGAAACAGTGTTATCCACTCTGTCACCATATCTACCATTGTGTGGTGTGTTGAGTTCAAGACAGTGTGTCCTTCTTTTAATCATATTTTTCTTTAACATGAATTGAAACAGTCACGCAAAAACTGGCAGTCTTTAATATACTGCTGGGGCATAGATATTGTAAAGACAAATTGTGTCTATATACCACACTATTTGTACTATAGTGTTTGGTTGAATACAAATTGGCCTGCAAAATTTCTTGCCATATGTTCAAACAAAACAAAATTTGTTACTCATCTGCAAATTTCATCTGAAAGCCAAAATTTACACTTGCTGTTCAACTAACTATAGCACTCATAATCAATAAGATTCTGTGCTCTTCTAGTACCGTGGTAGCTTTAGTTTATGTGTCCACTTCAAAAACACTCGAAAGTGCTCTTCAATAATTTCATTCTTAACACAAACTTATCGAGGCTACTTAAAATACTCTGCCTCACTAAGGTACATTACAAATTGATTCCAAAACATAGAGATCTATTAATAGACGCTGGCAGAGGCAAATCATCCATGGTTTTTAGTAAAACAATGTTTTATTCTTTTTTCTTCACTGTAGTTGTACTGTTTTGTGTTTATTTTCTTCAAGTGAGTCGCAAAAACATAAAAATGTTAAATGTTATTTTTTTGGCATTCTCTAATAGCTTTATTTCTAATCCAAATAAGAATTTTTATTACAATGCACAATTTGCCAGGCTTAATAACATTGTAAAGTATTTTATTTTATTTTATTTGTGTGCACGTGTTTATTGTTGCACATACTACTGTTATGTTTGGCACTTAATTCCAAATCTCCATTTGTGTCTTTAAAGATTTTCCATGGAAACACTGATAACAACACACCCTTTGCCAACTCCTTCACACCTCCAGTTCAAGCACAGTATGTGCGGATTTACCCACAAGTCTGCAGGAAGCACTGCACACTCCGTTTGGAGCTGCTAGGCTGTGAACTAACAGGTCAGTGGCTGCTTAAGGCAATGGATTATGTACATGTCTGATTCTTGCACAGGTCGTAATACCCTATCAGTACTACCTTCAAATACAAGACAGGGACCTGACAATATATGGTAAATGGTAAATGGACTGCATTTATATAGCGCTTTTCTACTCTTCCAAGTACTCAAAGCGCTTTACAATTTAT
>JAABNY020000039.1:24366163-24379261 GCA_015164015.2 Brevimyrus niger
TGTTTCCTTTTTTTATTTAATTCAAAAGGCTTATTTTTTTAAGAACTAAAAATTTTTTATATATATATATATATATATATATATATATATTTTTTTTTTTTTTTTTTTTATTATTATTTGATATTAACATTCTGAAGGGTAGGATCTGCTGAATACACCTTAAACTTGCCGTTTCTGTATGTAAGTGGCACCACTAAAATACAGGATAAGTACAATAAGTTTCGACAATTTTATAAACTTCTTTCTTTGAAAAACTGACATTTAAATGCCTCAGTGGCCTTGTCCCAGAGTGGGTGAGCAGAATTATTGTAAAAGCCAGCAGCACAGGAGCTTCAACAACAGGAGCAGCAAATGGAGACTGTAAACCAGCAAAATACAAAACATCATTTGGTCAATCCTCGTTCTCATTTAATGGACCTCAGATCTGGAATAATTTACTATCAGCAACAAAAATGTTAGCAAATCTTAGGGTCTTTAACTCCCAGGTGAAAAAATGGCTGAAACAAAAACAAATCTGTGAACACTGATGTTTTATATTAGTTTTATTACTTAATTTATACTAATTTCTTGAGTGTGTGTGTGCATAAATGTGTGTGCATGTGACTAAATAATTGCTGTTACTGTCTGTTCCTAAAAGTCCACCAAGGACTAGGTTTGCAAATTAACCTTTGGCTAGAAAACCTCAGTACAAAACAACGTTGCATTGTTTTCACATGTAACATTGTCTTTTGTGCTGTCCTTGCTCAATAAATCCAATAAATAAAAATCTAGTTTCAACATCTTTGTAATTTGCGTAAGTCTGTTGATGACTTGTATGTGTACAGTTTGATTTGAAGAAATGAGCCTTTTTGACTTTATATAAATGTATATAAATATATAGATACTTGGCATGTTAAAGAGACTAAATCCAATACAATGGATGCAGTTGAAGGGCTTTCTTTTAGTGCCTTGATGTTAAATGCATTACTATGGAGTCCCGAAAGGGACATAGGTGATTTATATGTTTTTTTTTTTTTTTATCATATCTGCTGCGCACCAGATATTGTAAATTTTTCCTCACCTATATCCCGTTAGAGGCTCTGTTCATAACAATGTAAAACTGTTCTCATTTCCGGTGGGGATGGACCATAATTCTTTAGTATTGTGTACCATGCAGCAGGGGAACAAAATGTACATGGATTGGCTGGCTCTGATCATTCAGAATGCTGTGCTTTCTAATACATTGCTTTTTGTAAATGTTTTGTATGGATTGGAATGAGGACTCGGTGACAAACTAATCAGTTTTTACCACCTACAGCAAAACCTTGAAGTCCAAACCTATGTTAATCCCAAATTGAACATTTGTGGAAGTACCTTGGGGACAGTTTAGCCTTCCTTGGGCTCCTCAAGTACAGAGGCTTCTGTTGTATCTTTATTGTGAGTGAAGACTTGTTTCTTGCTCACATGATGGGGCTTGGAAGTATGTCGGCAAGAGAGTCATAAGTGAACAGAGAGTGCAGCCGGCTGTGTATCTAGATATATTTACGTTTCTCTAGTCTCTAAAACTTTATAGGGTAAGGCAAAGTATACCTTAGGCAGAACGGCGGTACATTACAGTATACCAATACACAGTTATGCATATTCATATTTACATACGCTTACTAAGTAACAAGTGATTCTACTGTAATTTGCTGCTAAGGAAACTGAACATAAAGTGAATGAATCACATTTTCCTATTAAGATTATCCTGTCCTAATTGCAAATAACCTTATTTATTTTAAAGCCAGGGGGCCAACGATATAGATTTTTTAAACTTTCAGAATATAATTCCTTAAATGAATTTGTGGTTTAACTATATAAAGATGTGTGAGTAGTTATCTACTATCATCCAAAGGATGGCCATCGCATTTAGAACAAATTGCCTTTAATTTACACACCATGCATTATAGATACAAAGTTTGCCCTTTATAGACAGAAAGTCAGGCTAATTGGTATCCTCTATTTTGTTTGGTTACTTAAGTTTAAGGTTAGGACTGGGTAGGGGTTGTGGTTGTCATTGTTGGGATTATGGTTTTTCCCATAGAAATTAGTTGACGGTCCCCACAAAGGTATGAATATAAACATGTGTGTGTGTCCCTTTGTCTCTGTTATGTGCTACATGAAGGATCAACCTATCTATCTCTCTGTCTGGCTGGCTGGCTAGCTGGCTTTGTTACTGTTGATTTGTTGTACCTTATGATCAGTTCACCCTTTTAAAGGTCATTATTTATTTGCTTTAGAAAATGCATTATAGCTTAATTAGTAACTGCGTTCATGTTTCCAACACAATGATCCAATATTCCAGTTTCAAATTTGAGTAAAAAAAAACAAATGACACTCACTTGGTTAAAAGACATTCAATAGTTCCCTGCAACAAATGTAGACTTACAGCAATGTATTTTTTTTATTTTTTTTTTGCATTCATTTCCCAATTTATGGGTATGCGTCTAGGAGCTATTGTACTAGCTGTGCACTTCACACCTGCACTTAATGTGTCCCATTCCTTTTGAAGTTCACTTGTTGTAATCTTGAAATTCATGAGAAACTTTTGGATAAGTTGACAGTCATCTCTGCCATTATAATGTTGCTCCTGGTTTTTGGTCATTCACACTTCTGTCTCACTCTGTTCTTGTGTCTTAAAATCTTTGCTCCTGGAAGAAACTTGCGGTGTAGCCATCTGTCAGCAGAATCAGGATTAAACCAGGATTTTAAAATGCACATTTAAAAAAAATATATGGAGTGGTCTCTTAATTTTTTCCACATCTGTATAATTGTATTTGTAGTTCTTTGTATCATTTAATTTTTTGCCCTGGCTATTGCATTATGAAGTCTTCTGTTTGGTTCAGATTACAAATGCAATTCTACTCAAAACATATAATCCATATAATCATAGAACACAGCTGAACATGGAATAAAAGAAAATGATCACATGAGTTATGAAACTGAAGGTGTCTTTTGTCATTGCTGCTGCTGTTGTTACGTCGGTTTTGCTGAGCAAAGCCTGTTTTCAATAAGATATTAATAATTGGTAGGTTTTGTACTGAATTTTCAATATCTTCATATATCTTTTTGAAATATTAGAAAAAGGTGCTGACTATCAAAAAATAAGCCACGTACTATAAGAGTTTTTGTTTCATATTCCTCTTATTCTTATATTCTTAGGTTGACATGCTCTGCCCAATGAAAATTACTGGAATCATCACACAAGGAGCAAAAGATTTTGGGCATGTACAATTTGTGGGATCCTACAAAGTGGCCTTCAGTGATAATGGCAAAAGATGGAGTATTTATCAAGATCAAAAACAGAAGAAGGACAAGGTAATAACCTAATTGTATAACTATGTACAGTATAAGGTCTCCTCTGTGATTTTTATGACATACAGTGGCATGCACCCCTGGTCAAAATTTCTGTTTTTGTGAATCGCTTAACAAGTAAAATATGACCTGATTTCCAAAACACATAAAGATAAAAATGACATATTTTTACAATATTTCTAGATTCTTTTTAGATTGTCATCATTTACAGTTTAAAACTAAAAGAGGAAAAGGCCCAAAGCAAAAGTTTGGGTGCCCTACATAATCAGTTCTTAGTAAAACCCCCTTTGGCAAGTATCACAGCTTGTAAATGCTTTTTTAGCCAGCTTACAGTAAGCCTCATTTCTATCAGTGCGGTGCCGTTGCTGGGCTGGTTTTCACTTGGTGCCTTTTGAAAACCAGTCTGCATTTCCACTGGGTTAAAAAAAGAACGGAATAGTAATGTTACGTAGCGCGAAGTGAAAGTAAAGTAAAGGTTAATCTGCATTTTGTTTTTTGAATTTATTTTGCAAAACCAAAAAATTATTCCTTTTGCCCTGTCTCCTTTGCCTGTATCCACTTTTGTTTCTGTAAAGGCTCCCTATTTCTGTGAGTTTATTCTCGCTCACTGTTTTGCCACTGTCCTTTTAAGGATTGCACTATTAAAGTCTGCTAATAACTGAACTATGTACCTCATGATCTCTTTGCCACTGGAACGCCACAATATTTTATTTATTCATAACATCTGACATATTTATACTTTATTGGTGAACACATTTATACTTTGCTATTAAATCTGGCCAGCAAATTGATCTTCGTTCTTTTAGAGAAAAGATATAACATTGCATCTTTTAAGTGAATTATACAAGTGTTTTAGTGCAAGTTAATATTTTACGTGAAATATCTTATTTTCAGCAAATACAGTCCATACTATTTCAAGCTATTTTATGACATTTTGTCCCCCATCTGTGTGTGTTTGTTTACTCTCGCTTGTTGTCCTTTTAAGAATTGTGCAGTAATGTTAAAAACTGCTAAAAACTTGCTGTCTTAAATGTTAAAAACTGTAAAATTTTCAGCTGTCTGAAAATTTCTTCACCACTCAAAAGCTATAATATGTTATTTATTTGACCTGCAAAATATTATTACTTTACTTTTAAATCTGGCCAGCAAATCGATCTTTCATTTTTCTCAGAATAATAAAAAGATGGTAGCTTATTCCACTAATAAGCTGGCAAGTTGTTTCACTTTCGCTAACATTACTGTACCACATTCTGAGCCCAGTTTTTCTGTGGTGCCATTTCCCAACATCAGCACTGCATTGGTGGAAACAAGGTTTTAGAGTCTCTCTCTTCTTTCTCTTCTTCTTTGGACCGTTTACAAAAGGCTTCTTGTTGGCGTCTAATGGAATTCTTCTACTAGTGGAATGCTTTGTGGGCATCAATTATGTTAATTTTGCTATCAATTATGTTAATTTAAATTGTGCTAGGCAGGTGCTTAGGGTAACCCATTACTGCTGATTGTTGGGACAAGGTTTGAGGAGTCCGTGGCTGTTTCCAATTTTAGGGACTGGATCCTTTGAAGGACACAGTGTACATAGCCTTTGCAAGCTGTATCTAGGAAGAGCCACACAATGAGTATTGGGATATGTTGGGCTGCAAAGGATCCATCAAGGGAATCTGTAGTGACTTGGCAAAAGAAGCATGCATTTCTAGACTCTGTTTGAAGGAGCTGTTGAAATGAGACATCCTTGTCATTGCACTGTGATGTGAATTCTGTCTTCGTATCTAACCTTAGAAAGATGCAGCCACTGAATTCTGAACAGCCAGAGTATTTATTTAGCTTTGAAATTTACATCACCTGGTCTTTCCTAATAATAATTGTGAACAAGCCAGAGCCATGTCCTCCTGAGGCCCAAGTCAAAAAAGTGTCCTTCAATTTTAGGTTATTTGTCTTTGGAGGAAATAAGACATCTTACAATTTAGATTTTTGAAAATGATTTTTTATTTTTAATTTCACAGCATTTCCTCTTTAGTGCACAACAGGAATACATACGTTTTCTAACATCAGTGAAAAGATAGATGCAAAAATAAAATGTCCACTACAATGGACATAAATGAATGGGTGGGGTTTCAGGAGGATATCCCTAACAAAATAATATCTTAGACCTTGGTAAAAGCATTCTGAGAGCTCAAATCTCTTGGGTTGTCTAACATTTTGCATGGTGATTCTTTCCCTTCATCTATTCTAAAATTATATAGAACAAAAATAATACACAAATCTTGATTAAATTGTTGAAAAAAAGTTTCATCCATAACTTCCTGCTCTTTGGAGATCAGATCATGTTCTATTCACTTGAGTATTCACAGTAACGGAAATTTTGATCAGGGCTGCCCCAACTTTTGCATGTTACTGTAAGTTTGTAAATGCCGAAGTAAACATTTACTGTAATAGCCGTAATCATATCAGACTTTTTATTGTCACATGTTTAAGATGTCAGGTCAGGCAGAAAAAGCAAAACACACAGGATAGGGACACATATTCATGTCCAACATTAAATTCAAGGAGTACAGTCTTTATGAAGATGGTCCAATTGCCAAACAGTCACAGAGATTTAAGCATCAGGCAGTGAACTCAAACTATTGTATGGTAGAGTCAAACTAAGCATTGTCATGGTGGAGAACTGTTTACATTACTAACAAAGGGATGTTACCTTAAAAGATGGGAAATGCAAAATAGAATGCAGGCACAGTTAGCGGCTCTGGTGCTACAAAAATAGTTATCTACCGACTTAAATTTTAATTATTCAGATCATTAGGCAAAGTATTATTGCAAATTGGAACATATACTGTTTTTATACTGACATCTACTACTGACAAGTAACTTTCCAAAAATTAAAAATGCAATGTATTGCATATGACCATGGTGGGCCAGGGACAGTGGCCTGTGAATGAAAGCCCATGTAAATAGTGCGTTATGAGATGATGCTGAGTCTTATCTCAATATGCAAGAAGATATTTGCATATAATTCAGTACAGTGGTGCCTCTGTTCTCGAACTCACTAGAACTCGAATTTCTTGAAAGTCGAACAAATCAGTTTGCCCTAGAACTCGATCTGAATATCAGAAGTCGAACCGTGAGCACAGACCTAATATAAATTGTACACGCCAGGAATTGAACTGCATTCTGCAATTCTTACTTCAATGCCTCTTTCACAGACTGGTCGATTAACTAAATAAAGCAGTACAACATTATAGTAACTAACAATAAATAAACCACTAACTTACATGTACTATTAGAACATTTATGTCATTTATTTAAACTTTGTTTTACCACGTAAATTAACTGAAAACTGGTACTTTACGTGATATTCAGGAGAGCAGATTACGCAGGTAACTGCATGGGATATAAACGGCATGTGTGTATCTAAACACTTCAGCCAATAAGGGCAAAGGTTTGTCATCGCGGAGGCAGCTCAATTTAAAGCAATGCTCTAATAAAAGATTTAAGAGTTGTTTGGAAGTGGGAAAACTATGTTTCTTGAATGTCACATTATTTTCCAACTCTCTGGACTGGGTAATGATGTCCACAGAGATTTATTAAGTACCAGTGCAAATCTGGGTGGCAGAAGATTGGTATGCCCTATGCATGTTTGCCTTCTCACATGCTTTGTGGTTTTATTTTTATAGTTTGGTGTGAGCCCTTACTGTGAAATGTCATTCACACTGACACAATATTTAATTCAAAGTAAATGATTGATTTTGTAGAATCTACCTGTAGTTCATCCTCTCTGCCCCCCTAAACCTCATATAATTATCCATGCATTAATAATATATTGTGAATAATATAGTAGTTAGATGTAACTATGTGGTAGATGACCAGGGTAAGCAGTTAGGGGATGGATGGATGGAAATTATCAGTGCATATTTATGATTTATGGAAGTCCAGAGAGGACACTAATCATTATTTCTGTCTCAAGATATTTTTCTTGTGATCTCGACAAAAGTTTAGACACCACAATTTTTTTTTTCCTCTGATGTGGTGATGTAGATGATCGTCTGTTTGTGTGTGCCACAGCATCAAGCAACTAGCTATTTCAACCTTATCAATGGCGTAGGAGAAAGTTTGAGATTGGCAGGAACTTAAACACAAAGGTTTCTTTATTAGGGTGACAGATGAATCCAAATTAAAAATGCTGAACCCTGTGTTGAAGGTTAATAGTTAATCTTACTCAAAATGTATTGTTTCTCTCCAATAATTCCCTTAACCACCTAGTAGAGATCTAGGGAGAAGTAATCATTAGACTATTTAGCAATTTGGGATTATGTCCACTCGATTACGGATTAAAACTTAGAATTATTTAACAACTAAGTATTATCTCACAATGTTCTCTTTTAGTAGAAAATGTATTCATTGCTGTGATTTAGTTGTCCTCTTTTTTCTCAAGTGACAGACATGAATATGATAATTGTGTAACACTTTCAGGCATACTGCTATTTCTGCTTCTGACAATGCATGATCAACATAAAATCAAATGAATTTGTCCGTGATGATTATGTGTAGCTAACGAAGCTGCTAAACCTGTCACGAGATCACTGGGAAAAGTAGCGATCTCGAAATAAAGGTTATCACAAGAAAATTAACTTGTGATCTTTATCTCAGGATCATGACTTATTTTTTGTGATCTCAGGATAACAGGAAGAAAAAAATATATGATGCATGTCTTCTCTGGACTTCTGCAATGATAAACATTGACCAGATAGAAAATGTCAATATTTTTACAATTACATTTAAACAGAATTATTAACACTTTAGAAAACAATCAGGGCATTTTAACTTATGAAATAATAAGAATGGTTCTTCATCGCTTTCACTCTGATCAGGCTTGAAAATGTAATTATTGTTTAATTATGCAATTATCACACTGGAATATTTGAAATATGCCAGGCTTCCTGCTTTTTTTATTTATTAAATGTGCATCATTTTTATAAGTAGCTTCCTTTTCTTAATGGCTCATGTTGACTAGGAGGCATGACTAATATGATTGCTTGGGATGAAAGTGAGCCAACACCAGCACACCGACTGGCTCATAGGATTAGGTATCATTACCAAGGAGCAAAGTTCCATCAAGTGAAATATTCTCAATTATTTTCTTTCACTTACAAAGTAGCATATGAACTAACTCAGCTCTCTGGTTAATAACACACTCTATAGTACTTGTTCACAACACTGTGATTTTTTTTTACAGTTTCCTTTATTTTCATGTGTTTCAACAGTGCTTTAATGTTTTTCATATAGCTGCTATATGTGTTATCTCGTTGCAATATATGCAGATGCAGTTATTTAAATCATTACCAGCTAAATGTCTTTGTGGACATTGTTTTCCCTCATTTATATTGAACTGCAACTCTGTTTAAGCACTGTTACATGTTGTACTTGTGTCTTCATCAGGTGTTCCAAGGAAATTTTGACAATGACACACACAGAAAGAACTTGATAGATCCACCCCTTTATGCCAGGTTCGTACGGATCCTACCATGGTCATGGTACGGCCGGATCACTTTGCGGGTGGAGTTCCTAGGATGCACAGAAGAAGACTGAATATCTTTATTTTCCCAGGTGTACTGAAATATTGTGTCTCACTAAATATTTTCACATGAACTCTGTTGAACATGTACAAAAATATTTTCCAAGAATAAGTATTTTGTCATGGTAGACCAAAGTTTACTTTGTGCAATGATTTGAAATTCTTCTTGTCAATTCAGTTTTCTTCCTTCTTCTTCTTCTTCTTCTTCTTCTTCTTCTTCTTCTTCTTCTTTTTATTGTTATTGTTGTTGTTATTATTATTATTGTTATTATTGTTATTATTTTTATTATTATTATTATTTTACTCTGCATGGAAACTTTTTGTTTGATATAATGGAGGATGAGAGTACATGATCACATTGTTGATGAGACTTGCCAGTGTCATATAGGGAATGATATATGAAAATTGTATGAATTCATGCATTCAATTGTGTATGGTCAGAATTCAGCAGAATTTGGTTATTGGTAAAAGTTGCATAAAATATGACATCGGCCTTTTAATTTTAGTGAGATGATTATATTATTTTGTTTACATGGTTGTAAAATAGTAAAAAATCCATACCCTGTATATGAAAATGTATGTAAATTATAATGTATATTCAATTTAAAAGTATGACAATGAAATAGACAGCCTCAAGATTCATCTGTGTCTACTTTAACATTTATGTACAATGTACATTCTGTGAAAATTTCAAATTAAATGCACTTGTCATTGAAAAAGTGACACTGCCATATATTGAATGATTATATATAGAATCCTTCTTTGAGTTAATTTCTTATTACAGATATTTTTGTAGCTTATTTGTAATTTTGTATTCTGTGGGGTTTTTTTTGTCATCTTTTGTTCTTATTTTTTTGGTCTTTTAATTGCTGTATTTATAGTATTTTGTGTTCTTCAAATCATATTGAACAGCTCAGGATAGAAGTCACCTGTCTGATTTTTTTTCCTTTCTTTTATTCAGAAACTTGTGTTAAAGTTCTTAAAGAGTAATTTAGTTCAGAAAAGACCTTCTATATTATGCAAGCACTAATATGCAGACAACATCAGTATGGATAAATATGGGAAGCTAATATTCAGTGCAATGGAAAAGCTTATTATTTAGTCTCCAAACTGTTGAGCAGTATATATTGTGTAGGGGTTGGGAGCGTGACCACATTTGTCCCAGGAAGGAGAGTCTGTTGGTTCATGCTGTATTTCACCTGTTCATTTGAATCAGTTTGCCCCAAGCAACTTGAGCACCATTGCAGAAAGCAGTTCCAAGACCCGTAATCTTCTGTTCTTCTTTGATTTTTTTAATCACAGTATCATGCTAAACCATTCTCGTCCTATCCATGTGTTTTTATACATACAGGTATTGTTTTTTTAAAAAAACAAAAAACAAAAAAAACAATGCATCCATATATTTTCAAAATATAAACACATGGACACATATGTCTGTATTTGTCTGGGATGATGTAAAAAGAGCACTAACAGTTGTTGCTGTATCAGTATATATATATCACTATATGAGTGTTACTTCTGCAAGTTTGTCATGAAAATAATTTATTAAAAAGTATGATAAAAGAATTGTATATGGAATGTCTCATAGTACAATCACTCACAAACTCCAGATTCTGCAGTAAATAATTACCATTTCTCTGCTCTGTATTAACTATGTTAGTTTTAATATAATCATTTACATATTTTACACAGCAATTATTAATTTGAATTAAAAAAAAAATTAAAAAAGAAATTGAAGAAATTTGCTTCCAAATGATGACCCGGTAAACATATCACTTAGAGTGACAAATTAAGTATGTTTTGGTTTAAAATAAATAACTGGTAATTGTTCCACATGTGCAAATGCATGGAATAAATGCAAGCTCAGTTTCTATAGGAGACATTAATGAAACATTTTTATTATTTTATTTTATGTAGCCTCCTTAACTGACCATCTTTTTGTCAACTTCTTGTTTCACTGTGGTCCTGTTTTGGGTAATTGCTTCACAACTTCACTAGACTGGATTATACTGACTTTTGCCTTAAATCCATGTCATTTTTAGGTAGATTGCTTGTGTACTGAATTTTACATAAAGGTTTTTTTTTTTTTATGAAACCAAAAACAGACCACAACTCCTGGCCTTTTTGTGTCTTGAATTTCATCATTTTATTGTATAAGTATATAAAATTGTACTTATTTTATGGTGACAGGATAAAAAGTAAAAGAGTGGGAAGGGAATGTTTTCTTAGGTAGTGTCTACTGTGTTACATATTAAAAGTGGTTACATGGAAGCTCATTGGTAAATAAAATGCTGTCTGTGATCTGAGTAAATTGTCTTTATTTTGAATTGCAACAAAAAGATGGATAGATGCTTCTTGGCGGAAATTCAGCTAATTAAATTGAATGATTCATGTTTGAAAACATGTAATTAAACTAGAAAGGGGGGCAGTCAAATGACAGCATTTTACTCCTTGGACGGCTCCTTCTCCTGCTGCGTCCATAAGGGTTATAGTCAGTTCACCCTATTCTAAGTCCAAGTCATGAGTTCACTAGGTGGGGGTCATGCCATGAAACGATACCATGGGTCCTGGAGCCGGGGTGGCCATTGCAAAAGTCTTATTGGCATTTGGATCTCTCATGGGATCCCTCATTGATGTCATTGGACTCTGTCCACACAGGTTTAAATCCTCTTGACCTCACTTACTGTACACCCCTTCCTGTGAAACATACACGAACATGTCTTACGTGAAACTTGAACTGCAGCTCTTCGATGAGGAGGTCTTAAAGCTAGAGACTGATGACTTAGAGCAAAGGCCATCAAGGCTGCTGTTGTCAGTAAATTGAATGAGAAATATGATGCTGCTACTGATGACCCCCTGAACCTGCCATCCAAAAATCGATCCTCAACTCAAAATCTACAGCATAAAAGATGATATGGTTGAGGCCAAGAATCCAGAGCTGTGGGTCATGCTGGATGAATGTCAGAGCACATCACAAGACACTCTCACATTTAGAACTAATACAGTGGGTGGAGATGGAGCCAAAATGTAGAACACTGAGCAGCTTTTTCAAGAAGTTCTACTTTGTTGCTACTTGGCATATTACTGTTGCATATAACTTGTGTTTGATGTGTGTATATGACTTGTAAGACAAGTTTGCCTCCTGATGCAGACAGCGATATCAATCCCCTGATATGCTGGAAGATCAACTGAACAACATATAGTTATGGTCAAAAGTTTACATACACTTATCACAAACATGTTTGTCCTGGCAGTTTTGTGCTTCCAATGATTTCTACAACTGTTCTCTTTCTGTAGCAGAATGATTATATAACACACAACTATATAAAAAATACAACTCAAAAAATAACATATTGGATGGACAAGTTTTAATATATTGTATGCTTTCTGAAACCAACAGTAAAAATTTGCATACACCTGCTTGGATACTGTAGTAGCATATTTCCCACTTTCCAACACCCTGTTGTTTCACCCTAAGGCCATTAATTAGGGTTATGGTTAGCACACTGAGGCTAGGGTTAGGGTTGGAAAAAGTATGGTATTTTAAGACATCAACGTGTTGTTTTATGACTGGTCTGCTCCCTCGTAGGATAGGAAACCACAATTTAGCATGCTTTAGTAGCATATATCCCAGTTTCCAACACCCTAAGGCCCCAAATTAGGGTTAGGGTTAGCACACTGAGGCTAGGGTTAGGGTTGGAAAAAAATGGCATTTTCAGGCATCATCATGTGTTTTCATGACTGGTCTGTTCCCCCGTAGAATAGAAAGACACAATTTAGCATGCTTTAGTACCATACTGCTTACTTTCTAACAACCTGTTGATTCACCCTAACACCCCTAATTAGGGTTAGGGTTAGCAAACAGAGGCTAGGGTTAGGGTTAGAATAAGTATGGCATATCCAGACATCAACATGTGTTTTTATGACATTTCTGTCCCTCCCACAGATAGGAAACCACAATTTAGCATGCTCTAGTAGCATATTTCCTACTTTCCAAGACCCTGTTGATTCACCCAATGGCTCCAAATTAGGGTTAAGGTTAGCAAACTGAGGTTAGGGTTAGGGTTAGAAAGAGTATGGCATATCCAGACATCAACATGTGCTTTTATGACATTTCTGTTCCTTCCACAGATAGGAAACCACAATTTAGCATGCTCTAGTAGCATATTTCCTACTTTCCAAGACCCTGTTGATTCACCCAA
>JAABNY020000039.1:24410401-24421899 GCA_015164015.2 Brevimyrus niger
CCCCCCCCCCCCACGCCCAACCCTGACCACGGAAAGTGGATGATAGGTGGATAATCATTACTTGACCTGCTGCCGCATCATCCAGGTGGGTGCTACACAGTGGTGGTTCAAGTGGCTCCCCATTGGTTCTGTAAAATGCTTTGGGAGTCTTAAAAAGCACCATATAAATGTAACATTCATTCATTCATTCATAACACTTTGTGTGGTTTTCGTGAGGTGTTACATCTACCAGACTGAGCCTCCACCTGATGATTTTTATAAAGTGAGGTTGTTCAATTGGAACGTTCTAATTTCCCCAAGGTAGGCAGGAAGACGGTTCCTGGGAAAGTATAATATCAACAAAACATCACATTCCAGTACGCAATTCACTTCTCTAGCTGCAGGAGGAGCCATAGGGGTCTGGTGTATTGTAGATCAGGTGGCAGTTGAAGGCAGGGGCCTTGACAGATGTATTACAGGCTAGAGTTGGGCGATATATCCTAAAAATAAAATCTCAAATTTTTTTCACAATAAATCCAATTTTCGATTTTAATCGATTTCCCCTCCCCTACTCAAAATCAAACTACAGATGACAAATAAATGGTTCAAAACAAGTTTTAACTTTTTTTTTCTTTTTTACTTTAGAGTGCAATCTGACAAGCCAAAAAAGATGCTTGTAAGTGAGATGGCAGACCACGTCATTGTAAACACTTTTAGAAACTTTAGCAATTACCCAACTAGATTTATACCCCTTATTTTCTACTAATGTTAGGCTTAGCTGGTCAAGTTTTAAGTTAACTCTCACGAGTTCGGTTTGAATAGGGTATTAATTTAGTTTGACAATAACAAAATATTATTTCTTGATTTCAGAAAATGGCTCTCACCTGTCTGTGCAAACACAGGAGACCAAAGTGGTCACTCGGCGGGGCAGCAATGCCACTCTACCCTGCAGGTTACAAGGCACTCCACATGACTTCTTTGCCACTGGCGAAATGAGAATCAGATGGTCCAAGCTTTCGTTAGACCACTCGGATGAGGTGGATGTGCTGGTGTCCACAGGCGTCTACAAGAAGTCTTTCGGCAGCTTCCAGAACCGCGTGTACCTGAAAGAAGCCGATGAGAATGATGCCTCACTGGTCGTCACTAATGTCACACTCCATGACACTGGTGTGTACAAATGTGAGATCATCGACGGCATGGATGATGGTGCTGGATATATCACTTTGGAGCTGCAAGGTAAGCAGGGTAGTCTGCCAAGATTGCTTCTTGGTAGAGAGAATGCATTTGTGTACTTGAGGCAGATACAAATAACCATATCAGTCAATTGCTGCTGCACAGAAGTGAGCTATACAAAGAATACTAACACTTGTAAATCAGGGAATTTTCCACACACTAAATGAACCATTTATACTACCAATTAGTCAAATCGGTAGTGTCTCACCTCCTTTTTATCCTTGGCAGCAATGTTAAACATGATTGACATTCATGACAGACAAATGCCCTTTAACCAGAAACATAAGGGCTGTCCAACAATTATTGTTTTCACAATTTCTTAATTATTATATGTGAAGGTTAATTTGGTAGCATAGTTTCTCTTGTTTCCTTCAGCTAGACGTCCATTGCTTATTTGGCTAATGCAGCACAGTACAGGTAGAATGTTTCCTGGAAAGATTAGTGAAATGCAAACAGATCAGCACAATAAGATAGCATGGATTAGGAAGTTAATCCATAACATTAATTTATCATTTTTGTTTGTAGTTAAAATGTTATAAAATGATAAAATGTTATTTAATCACTGTTCCTGCATTCATGATCTGTGGCAGTATCTGTGAGTGTTCCTTCATGTGCTTCTGTTGAATGATTTTGGTGCTAGGGTTTGTAGAATGGCTTTCTTGGGAAAAAGATACGATTCCTTTGCCATCTCTGCCCATTTACTTATTGCCTCAAAACTGTGACATCATTGCTCCATAGATAACTTTGTCATGTTTATTTACAACAATACCAGGCATTCTTACATCATAGCAATTATGTAGCAATCCACTGGACCACAAATAAGAACACATAATACAATATACAGCTCTGGAAAAAATTAAGAGACCACGGCAAAATTTTCAGTTTCACACATTTCAATTTAGATTTCTTGCCTGTGTAAATATACTTTTTTTTTTTGCAAACTCCAGCCAGGCTCTTCCCTGCTTCTCATTGATGAAGGGCTTCTTTCTGCTTCTAGTAACCTGTTAAGAACTGTCCTAGCAGTGCACTTAAAACCACTTAATGTTTCCCATTCAAAGGTCACTTGGGATCATCCATCAATTTATGAGGCACTATAGGATAAGTTGATGATCATCTCTAGCATTAGAAAGTTGCTTCTGCCCTCTATCTGGCTGGCTTTTGGTCATTGCCAGTGCGTCCTGCTTCACCTTGTTGTTGTGTACAGGTACTGCTGTCTTAGAAACTTTGAACCTGGAAGCAGCCTGCCATGCAGTTTAACCTTCTGCCAGCAGAACCAAGATTAAACCAAGATTTGTAAATGCAGATTCAAAAAAATAATCGAGTGATCTCTTAATTTTTTTCCAGTGCTCCATATGCAATATGGTGGGTGGATTGGTGACTCATAAGCTAGGGATTGTTCCAGTAATCAGAACATTGCTGGTTTGAATCCTGATATGAATGCCAGGAGTGATCCTACTCATTTGGGCCCTTGAGCAAGGCCCTTAATTTGCAATTGCTTAATTCTGGGTATAACATAAATCTACATCCAGCTCTGTAAGGAAGTCCTCCAACTTAGAGAAATTTGGGGGTTTGGTGGCAGGATTGGCACTCTAGCCACTGGAAAAAAAACTCACACTGGCCCATTCAGATTGGTGTGGTCCTGAGGTATCACCCACTGCATGGCCACACTCAGGTTCTCATACTGCTGTTATTGCAGTGCAACACACTGTAATCAGTGTGTGCTCCTTACCTGTATATGCCATATATAATAATTTGAAGGTTTCCCTTTATTGTTAAGGAATTGCATATCTAAAATACTAAATACAAACTTGTGCAACTTAATTATTTCCACAAGAAAGCAGTATTAGGTAAAGCTGGTATATGCATATCAGTGCTTGAAGGGAAAAAAAGCCAAGGGAGTGAAAAATAGCTCTCCTAAGTTGGCCTAGGGGAGCTGTTTTTTTTTTTGCTGATGGGTGAGGGTTTTTTGTACAGAACTGCTGAACTGAACAGGAATGTTCATGAACGTTTTATGTTTCATTCTAAGTGTGTTTTTTTCCTGTACAAACAGGCATTTACCTGTATAATATATATATACACACACACACACTGGGTGAGAAAACAGCCGATTTACGTATCTAATATAAGGTGTGAACGGATAACCATTTCCACTACCATTTCCTTTCCATTCTCGATCCGCAGCACTATGCCTCGGGCTTCCACACATCACTTCAAAAATGTTGCGTACATAATCTTGTTACCCCGGCACTCGTTCTTCCCCATTGTTATTCATGCTGCCTACATACATACATGAAACTCGGTTTCTCATTGGTCAATTGTGTATTTATAATGGCGATAGACTAATCGTTGTAGCTGTTACAATTTCATTGAATTCCCGAACGTCTTCGCGGAAACACCGAGATGAGCGATTTTTAAATGTTTTATTTTTTAGTGTGCGTGATTTTTTACTCTCCGAAATGGCAATTTAGGCGCTCCATGGCGTGCGAGAGCGTTCGAGCGCCTCTCCCTTCAAGCACTGGCATACTTTATGATACAGAAAGCTAAATACCCAATAGATGAATATACAGTGGTACCTCGGTTCTCGAACTTAATCCGTTCTGGACTCCGGATCAAATCCAAAAAAGTTTGAGTTCTGATTGAATTTTCCCCATGAGAAATAATGGAAAACCAACTAATTGGTTCCCAGCCCCCGAAAATTACACCAAAATGTGTTTTTTAGCATTTAAATACAAAATGAACAGGATAAAACAAGAAGAGCATTTTTTCTTAATGGCGATAAAGAAAAAAACGATAAAGATCCCAACATTACCCCTGTCCTGCCCCGATCGTCCAGTTTAGATGCCTAATCTATTATTTCTCCTGAATATCATGTAAAGCAGTGAGAACTGATTTTCAGTTAATTTACCTGGTGAAATAAAGTTTAAATAAATGACATAAATGCTCTAATATTACACGTAAGTTAGTGGTTTATTTATTGTTAGTTACCTTAATGTTGCGCTGCTTTATTTGGTTAATCTTCCTGTCTATGAAGAAGGCATTCAAGTAAGAATTGCATAGATGTATGACTCATTTCCTTGCGCGTACAATTTATATTAGGTCGGCGTTCACGGTTCAGGTTCTAGGTCAGGCTGGTTTGTTCGACTTTCAAGAAATTCGAGTTCTAATAATTTTGAGAACCGAGGTACCACTGTATATGAATTTTGAAATTATTTCTTTTTTCTTTTTTTTTTACTTTGTGCAGAATTTGTTTCCAAATCTTCCTTAATTACTCTAAATTCATATTTTGGTTTTTATTCTCTTTTATTGTCTCTTTTAAATAGTACAATAATCATATTCACTTATTTCTTTCAACAATAGGTGTTGTGTTCCCATATTCCCCTCGCCTGGGACGCTACAACCTGAATTTCTATGATGCAGAGACGGCTTGCCTGCAGCAGGATGCAATTATGGCATCCACTGCCCAGCTGTACAGTGCTTGGGAAGAAGGGTTTGACTGGTGTAACGCTGGCTGGCTCAGTGATGGTTCTGTGCAATACCCCATCGCTGTACCCAGGGAACCATGCGGTGGCAAAAATGCAGCTGCAGGCATGAGAAATTATGGACCGCAGAATAAGCATAGCAACCACTATGATGTTTTCTGCTTCACCTCAGACTATAAAGGTCAGATCAACACTGAATGTACACATACTAATGTACATTTACTAAAGACATTTTTTGTGAAATTTCTATAATGTTATTCAGCATAATAAGGTCGTGACGTGACTTTGATCTCATGAACTGTGATTATTAATAACACAATTGTCAATCACTACATTATTGTTATTATTATTGTTATCATCAACAATAATAAAAATAGGTGTCATGGTCACTTAGGTGGAACTGTTACCTGACATCATTGCCTCACAACTTGTTGTATGAGCTCAAATGATGATAAAATATTGTATTTATTTTATGGTTAGGGGTTCAAATCCAGCCCCTCACTCAGATTGGATTTTACATGTTCTCCCTGTGTCACATGCCCAAGACACCCACCCACTCACCTACCCCTATCTCCTTCAACACTATAATGGATAAGTGGTTTGGAAAAAGAAGGGTGTTACTAGCATTCATTTTATTAATATGAAGATCTTTAAATACAAAATTGTTTTTTTTTTACTCTCTCCCAAAGGGCACTTCTACTTCCTGACTCAGGCGAGCAAGCTAACATATGATGAGGCTGTGAAGGCATGCAAGAAGGATGGTTCTGAGATTGCTAAGGTGGGGCAGATATATGCTGCCTGGAAAATAGCAGGGTATGATCGCTGTGATGCTGGCTGGCTTGCTGATGGCAGTGTACGCTACCCCATTTCAAAGCCACGGAAATACTGCAGCCCCACTGAGGCTGCTGTGCGCTTTGTTGGCTTTCCTGATAAAAAGCACAAGTTGTACGGTGTTTACTGCTTCAAGGCCCTCAAGTGAGACCCAAACGGCAGTCAAGAATTAATTGATTTTTTCACTACAGATACTTTAACTAGAGTGAACTCTAACTGTGATAATCCTTTTTTAATAGATTTTTTTATTCTATATTCAGTTTCTGTAAACATAAAGTAAGGTTCTTTCACTGTTTATTCTTATAATTTTTACAGTGGTGAAGTTTAATTTGCAGATTAATTTACCTAACAGTTTTAATGCAAATGGGCAAGAATAAGAAATTCAAAACTGTGTGACTCTCTTTGTGACAGTCAGCCTGTTTGCGCATAAAACGGCTATTAGAACGTGCAAATTAGTTTAAATACCAGTTGAGGTGAATTGGAGTTACCAAGTTGTCCGTAGGTGTGAATGTATGCATGAATGGTGTGTTTTGCCTGTGAGGGTTTGGTGATCCTGTATAGCACAAGAAATGAATGAAAATGATTGAAAGATGTATGAGTCTGTTTTTAGTACAGAATAAACAATTCATTTAAAACATTAAAAAGTTGCAATGGAATACTGTGCAGGTCGTAACTTGCCTTTTATATATTAAGTCCTGTCCTTTTGAAAATTCTGGTATTTTTTTCTTTTTATGGAAATATTCCTTGTACCAAACTTAAAGTTCAAATAAAATGTTGATGAAAAATATAACAAATTTGTGTATGAAATTTATCTGATCAATGTCATCCCTTGTAAATCATCATTTTTGCTTACCCTTCAGCTTTTTTGATTTACTTTGCTAAGATAGGCTCCGGACCCCTGTGACCCTAAATACAAATTACAGAAAATGGATGTATGGACTTTGCAAAGGTTTTCTTCCAAATATTGTTCAGCCACACTGTCCAGTTTTTTTAAATTCTTCAAGCAATTGAATTGAATTATTAAATAATCTGAGTATTTTATTTATTTACTAATTTTGTTTTTTCAGAATTTCAGAAAAAAATATTTTGAAAGGCAGAAACTATAAACTCAGTATATTTCCTCTTAGGTTTCTTTAAGACAACAGATGAAAAAAGAAGGAATGAGAAAAACAACATTTATATTGCATAAAATATCCTTTTAATGCCAATGGATCATCATGACAACCATTTCTGTGTGACACCTAAACAGCGTGGGGGTTCAGAAAATGTCTGATATTGTGCAAAACAGCGCCACACATTTTGATAAAAGAAACTTCAGTAAAGCAAAGTTCAAACGAAAAACATTGTTATGCATTTCTGTCCATATGTGTTTTTGCATGGATTTGTGTTTCTCTCTCTTTCAGTTTCACACATTTCTCAATTTAGATTTCTCGCCTGTGTAAATGTACTTTTTTTTTGCAAGCCAGGCTCTTCCCTGCTTCTCACTGATGAAGGGCTTCTTTCTGCTTCTAGTAACCTGTTAAGAACTGTCCTAGCAGTGTACTTCACACCACTTAATCTTTCCCATCCAAAGGTGCTTGAAAAATACACATATTAGATATAAGGAAGGGGAATATGTGAGAGGAGTATAATTTAGATGGAATTGTCTGGTACAGGGAATGTGAGGAAGGAAGTAGGATTTTAATTTTGGGATGAATGCAGATAAGTGATGCAGAACAACAGGAAGAGATTTACTTGGGTGAAACACACTATGTTTACTGTCCTACTGTTCACGGATGTCGAAACAATAACAATTAAATATATATTCCCAATATATATTTTAATAGAAACAGAAAAAATATATACAAGTCCTCCCATCCATTGAGAATTTTTTATTTTTCACTTCGCTGCAGAATCTCTTTTTTGCTTCTAACTGCAGAAAAACACTTTGAGCAACAGATTGACCGCAGATTTTGGCTGATGTGCTTTCTTCAGTTCTACATTTGCCATCATTTTCCATGCACTCTGAACTATGCCTGTTAACACTCTGACCTGATAAAGGAAATAAGGAAATTGAGACATGGGTAATTTGACAGCAAAATATGATTTTTCATCAGGAGTAATTATTTTCTAATTATAAGGTTCAATTTGAGGTTATTGCAATTGTATTAGTAAGCTGACAAAAATTGGATCAAATAATAAGCTCATCCAGCTCTAGATCCAGTGTGGGTTGACTGGTAACATTACTTAGGTAATGGCAGACAAGATCACAATTAAAAAAAAAATGAATGTCTTGCCAGAAAGGAGACGGCCACGACAGCACATCAAAGGCTCTACTCTTCTGGCACTATACAAACAATTGTCAATACAGACAATCTCTAGAAACACAATCCATACAGCTGTGACCCTTGGAGTTGACAAGGAATTTGCTGACCAATAATAGGATCTTACATAGTAAGAATACATTCACAGTATGGGCAGTGACATCAGTTTTCATAGGTATGAGTTTTATTGCTGGGTTTTTATTCTAATCTATTTTTAAGTACAGATGCTGCATGACTTAATGACAATGCGATTAGTTGCAAAAGTTAAATGTGAATATAACATGATAAATAAGTATATAAATAACTACTGTCACTGAATAAGTAATTAATTACTGCAACTAGCTAAATACCGGTACTTGAACATTTAATTAATCAATACAAGTTTATCCCATTATTAAATGTGCAGTACTGTTTGATCAAACAGAAAAAAACATTGCATGATCTGTTATTAAACATTGTATGAGATGTTCACGCTCACAATTGTTACACAGACTGGAAGCATGAACAGATGGATGTTACCATCGCTTGGCATAAGTATACAGTATCATACAGCATATTGCTAGCCTGGGAACAGATCAAAATTCATAGTTTGATGACTGCTGTACTGACAGTGTATAACTATTCCACCATCCTAAAGTTGAAATATTCTGTCAAACTATTGGAATGCAAGGAGCATCAGTATACTTATGGATTACTGCGTAATGACCTTCCCAGTCTCAGCCAACTGAAACTTCACAGGTGGGGTTGTTAAGGTTCTTCGTTCACCACAGAGGCATCAGAGGCTTTTGCTATGATGGAATTTACCTAACCTTCTGTATGTTCACAATATTAAGGCATACTCTTTTGAGACTGAGACAATATCACCCATCTCACTGTGGCCAAAGACCAAACATGAGTATGTGCATTGCTTTCATTAACAGCGCCTGATGTTTCTCATGTTCAGGCATTCTATGTAAACTTTCTGTGACCTGGGACAGGGGCAGAGGAGAAGAAGAAGAAGGGGAGAGGGAAGGATGGATTTCTGGTCAGTGAGTCCACAGGGTGCGCCTGCAGGCTCTTTCTGGCACAGTGTGATCACTGGTATGGGGGTCTGATGGCCTGAGCCCTGTTTTCAGTGCAAATTAACGGTTCTCCCCTTGGGCTGAGAAGCAGCACAGACTTCATTGAGTTGCAGGGTCCTGCGATGCTCACGGCTTTACACATTTAACATCTTAAATGGTTAGTGTGGAAATCTGAAAAATAGCTTAAAGCAGTTGAGATAATTTTACTGCAATTCCACTGCAATGGACATAAATTAATAGGTGGGGTCTCAGGAGGATACGCTAACTCAAAGATGATTGACACACATTTAACCATTCAAAATGTGAGTTCAGCAGTCAAGCACAATAAATATACTTGTTGGTTTGTGGACAAGACATTGAATGAAAGAGCCAAGAGTTTTGTTTTTAAATAATTTTATTGGTACATATTAATCTTGTTCACTGCAGTTAATGACGTGCATATAGTGTAAATAAGACTATTCAGTTTTTGTTACAATTATTATTATTATTATTATTATTATTATTATTATTATTATTATTATTATTATTATTATTATTATGTACCCCCATAGGCAAAAAATATGTTAAGGTAGATTGGAGTTATCAAATGGGTTTTAAACGCCCTGTGTTGAAAAGGACAAATTCTTATAGAGAGTGGATGGAAGGATGGATTATTATTCTGCAAAAGGAACATGTCAGTGCAATTGTGCAGTTAAGTCTGTGAAAATTAGAGCAGGGGAATTCCTATAGTAGCTATTGAAAAAATTCAGGGGCCTAATGAAGCTTGACTTTTATTTTATTTTATTGAAGGAAAACTGGCATTGGGGCTAAAATACTCTGGGATTGGCTTAAAATATTCAGGGCTATAGTGATGTGGCCTAATGATGCCCATGGATTAGAGTTGTCCATCCATCACATACAGTATCTTCCCATATTGAAAAAATTTAAAAATTTAAATGCCGTGTCCTACTTTGAACCAGTATGGGATGCTATTCGTCCCATATTCATCGGCCACACAATTACGTTGTTGCATAAAAGTCAGATATAATTTGCTGTACTAAAACATGGCAACGAGTTACTGTTACAGTGACGCTGCTGAACACAGAGCACCAGATTGAGATCAGGTGAAGTGTCTTAGTAAATGCTATTATCCAAGAATGTCTTTATTTCCCTTGATGAACATTTTTATTGTCTAAATTTCTTTCAAGAAGACATTTCCTCACACATTGTACTAAAAACTGAGCTATTGTACTGGCATTTCCTGCCTTGTGTCCTCTACTCACAGTGACCCTGTACTAGTGATCATGAATGGGTATGGATTGTTACTGTGCTCCTGAATAACTTTAAAAGGTATTGCCATGGAAGATATTAAATCAGAATTAATTTTGACTTGCTTCCCCTTTCTCTTATCCAATATATCTAACTCATAATATTCAGTGGTGTCATCTCAAGATACTCAAATCTATTCGATTCCAATCCTATTGTCAATAAACTCTCATGACCCCCCCCCCCCCATGCAGTCCATTTTGTGTAAATAAATGTCTTCTCCCCATACATCTTCCAGCTGGAATACGGTAAGCAAAGACCTTCCATCTCACAGGTGATGCAGCTGAACAGACACGCAACACCCTGTCCTTGGTTATACATGCCATATGCAAGGTCAACTATATACCACACACATAGATTTCCAGCAGATCCAGCACACAGTTTCATATATGAGTGTGAAAAAACATCTATTTTCACACTTCCTGATGAGTACTGCTCACAGCTCCAGTTGTGGCACGTTTATTCTTTGTCTGTTGCTTATTTTTAAAGAAGCAGGAACTGCTCTCAGTCTTTAAGTACTATTGGAACAGCTGAAGCCTAAAGGCTCAATGCTCACAGATGTGTTGCATTACAAAACAGAAAAAAAACATTGTAAGTCACACTCTTTCCAGAGTCTTATTTTCCCACTGAATCAGAAAATTAAATTCAAAGTTTACAACTTTACACTCGTAGCATGCTGGAGTCATGCATTCAAGAACAGAAAATTAAATTCAACATTTCTGTAACTTGCAAAAAATCATAATATCCGGACAATGAGTCATTCTGTTTTTTAAGAAAATAAATTGGCAAGGAATAAGACATGTAGTGGAGAACAAAAAAAAAACTTTGCATTTTTGTTGTGGAAACAGGGCTTTAGGGTGCTGGATGCTCCTTAGGCAAGACTCCATTTGATCTGTCACATGGGCATTTATCATAAAAGAATAATTAAATTAAAATATATAAAAAGAAAATGTGACAGAGACTGCATGATTAAGATGTGCTGAATTTTGATTGCAGTGGTAGTAGCATTGCAAAGACTGAATGAGATCTATATAGGTGCTACATTTCATATATTTCATATTCTTTTTTTGCTTGTTTTTTGACACTTACCACAGTCAGAAAAGATCATTACCAAGAGAAATCACCAGGGATGCACCGAATCCAGATTTTTGGGGTTCGGTCGAATACCGAATCCACTGTTTAAGATTCGGCCGAATCCGAAACCGAATCCTACTCGTATCCTTATTTCAATAACACAGTAAAACACATTAATGAAGTACGGAAGCGCATTACTGCCACAACATAAAAAAAATATTCTCACTATCACG
>JAABNY020000039.1:24421999-24434730 GCA_015164015.2 Brevimyrus niger
CCGAATCCGAATCCGAATCCTGGATTCGGTGCATCCCTAGAAATCACATTAAAGATCATTCTGTTGACACAGGTAGACAGAGATTTCAGTAAACAGCTGATTCTACCCTTCTCATTGCCAAACATTATTTACCATTTTTATTGATTGCTTTGGAGCATTTCTGAAATGCAAAACAACACGTGAAATCTGTCACAATGTGGACTGGAGAAGCAGGAGCGGGGAGACAGAGAATCAGGGAATATGGGATGTACTAGGAATCAATCCCACACAAGTCACTGAAGACATGCAACGTCAATGACCAGACTGGGAAAAACATACCTAACGCAAACTTCAATATGTAGGACTAATTAACAGCAACAAGAAACAGCTGGTAAACACAGGGATTCCACACAAGTTAGATGAGGGGGCGTGGCATACGGGAGGATCGGACGAGCAAGGCATGATGAAATCTCTACATCATAATGTCACTTTTGCACAGCAGAACATCATTTCTCATTGGTTCACACAAATTTCCATATATTTTACTACATATGTGCAAAAGGTTCTGTACAATTGTCATCATTTGGCATAATTTTTAGTTTCTTTAATCTTGCTGGTCAAAATAAATTATGTAGTTTCCCATTGTAATAATTAAATGCAGAATATTATGTATGTGTGTGATCATCATGTTTCCCACCACATTCAAAAGTTAACCAAGCTGCCCAAAAGAGATTTTCACGACTTAAGGGACAAAGGACTCAACTGGCAGGTGTTGAAATAAAACAAAAGGGGCTTTATTTAAAATAAAGGAATTGACTGGAAACAAACTGGACCATGAGGGATCAAAACAGAAGTATTGGCAATAGGGAGGTTCGACTCCAATGATTGGACGGAGGAACACAGGACTGGGAAGCATGTATATACAAGACTAACAACAATATTAATGAGAGGTAGCTGGGAATGATAACAGGAGGTTAGGAATGGGTGGTAAAGAAAACGAGTAACAGGTGTTGCTTGTTAGGGTCACACTAGGAGGAGACAGGAGGGTCAGGTGGACATGGCAGGCAGCACGTGACAGATATACAGTGGTACCTCGGTTCTGGAACTTAATCCGTTCCAGACTCTGGATCGAATCCTAAAAAGTTTGAGTTTTTCCCATAAGAAATAATGGAAAACCAATTAATTGGTTCCTGGCCCCCCAGAATTACACTTAAATTAGTTTTTTTCTTTAAGCATTTAAACACAAAATGAACATGATAAAACAAGAAGAGCTTTTTTTTTCTTAATGGTTTCCAAAACGATAAAGATTTCATCCCAACATTACCCCTGTCCTGCCCCATCCGTCCACTCCATCCGTATACTGTACCACGCCCCCTCATTAATTGGGCGTGTTGAACTTACTTATAGCGCTGGCTTAAAGCAACACATTCTGATCTTGACGCAATGTATTACAGTTATATGCATTATCCCTCTCACCCGGCTGCACAAACTGAAACTGTCTCCGTGACAACACCTTTGCCCATATTGGCTGAAGAGTTTAGTTACATGCATGACGTTTGTATCCCAGGCAGTTCCGATGCGTAATCTGCTATATCTCCCGAATATCACGTAAAGCAGTGAGAACTGGTTTTCAGTTAATTTACCTGGTAAAGTTTAAATAAATGACATAAATGCTCTAATAGTACACGTAAGTTAGTAGTTTATTTATTGTTAGTAATTGTAATGTTGTGCTGCATTATTTGGTTAATCATCCAGTCTGTGAAGAAGGCATTCAAGTAAGAATTGCATTGTAATATGACTAATTTCCTGGCCCGTATAATTAATATTAAGTCAGTGTTCACGTTTTGACTTCTGATATTCAGATCAAGTTCTAGGTCAAACTGGTTTGTTCGACTTTCAAGAAATTCGAGTTCTAGTGAGTTTGAGATCTGAGGTATCACTGTATTCCATAAATTGCAGTGATACTGCCTTTTTGAGTTTTTGGTTCGCACTATGTTGTCATTTATTCGTTATTGTATTGCCATTTTGTTGTTTTTGTGTTATACGGTGCTGTGTGACTATTTTTTTATTATTGTACTGTATCTTGAGATCTGAAGAAGTTACATGTACATACTCTTGCCAGAGAACTTTAAATACTCTAATGTAGAGCCTTGCAGTGTTGAAACTGGTGTCCATTCAATATCCATCATTTTCTGTCCTATTCAGGGTCATGGAGGGGTTCAGAGCCTATTCCGGAAGCTATGGGTACAAGGCAGTGAACAACCTAGGATGAGGTGCACTCACACATGTACACCTATGGGAAATTTGATAACTTTAATTAGCCTCAGGATGTTTTTGGACTTTGGGGGGAAACTAGAGTAAGTTACAGACTTATGCAGCTAAACCACAGTGTAGTGCAATATGCATAAACTCTTTTTTAGAAATGCTCCAAAGAAACTGAGAAAAAACTGTAATAACCTTTGTTTTGTAATGAGATGCTGGACAAGCTGGTGTCCACATATGTTTGGCCATATAGTGTATATCTGATGGAGGTAAATTTCTGGAGGCAAAATTTAGTTGTGACTAATAAAGAATTAAATTGTTTATGCCTGTCCTGTGCCACTACCACCACCAAGTGGTGCATGATATTACATCAATTATTTGTACAATTCTTTTATTATGTACAGTATTGCAATGTGGAGTCATTGTTATTTTAACATAATACTGCCGTTGAAAGACTGTAACATGGTTGGAAAGAAATTAACAATGTATACATAAACAATATAATACAAAATATCTAATTTGAGTCAAAACACAGTAACAGTTTAAACAAGTAATTTTTTAATTAAAGATTCTCCATAGGGTTAAATACAGTATCAAAATAATTTTTATATTGTACTGATTTTATTGTATTGCTGTTTTTTTTCACTTAATGTACCTGTTTGTTTTGTCTCATTAACACTGCAAATGGAAAACTTCATTTATCAATAATATATTTTCATTTAATGAAAGGAAACACATCCCACTTATTAATAAATCGGATGTCTTATTAAATATATTGTTCAAGTCTTTCAGGGTTTTAATAAGTACATTCTATTAATATGTTTTTCAAATTTATTCACGAAAAAATGATTTTATCAAAACATTACTTGAAAGGCTTAAAAGACTTACAATGTGTAGAGGATACTAGTAGAATAGTAACAATATGGTCAAATTTTCATGTAAACATGACACAAAAGAATGAAGAAACATACTTTCTGTAATTTTAATGTGTAACTTAAATGTTCATGGCTTCACTAAAATATCTTGCCTTTCTTATCGGCTGCAGCATTCAGACAGTTGATATCTATTCATCTACTTTTAAACATACTATATTTAAATAATACAATAGGAAAATATGATTTTTTTATTCAGTTAATTTATCAATATATAATATTTTTTTAAAGAAAAAAAACTAAATTAATTTAATTTTCTGTCTGTAGGTAAATATTCAAAGCTGCCTTTTTAAAATAATAAACAAGGCAGGCAGTCTTTGAAAACCATCACATTCATGGCTGAAATTACAACACAGTCTACAGTATCATTTTCCCTAAACCATCTTAATTCAAAACTTTATCATCTCAGGGTATGTCACATACTGTATGTAACAAGATTCCAGAAGGATCATTTACCCTCATTGTCAGCGTGAATTCTGTTGCTACCCCCGTAATGGATAGCTGATGTAGAATTGGAGGTTGTCTCCTCATATACTCATTTATATTTCTGATAGGATTATGTTTTGTCTATCTATTGACAATATTTAATATAACTTGCTTGTAGATTAAGCTACAATGCTTCCAGCCTATGTATGTAAACAGCATAAGAATTGTCAATTTTACTCTCATAAAGGAGTCTGTTTTCATACTGATACCTGTATCTGTCAAATGATGATATATTTACATTATTCAGCATTATACTGTATACTATTTACAAGTGTTGCAGCTTGTATATTCCCACCATAATTTTTTTTTGGGAAGATTTCAGTCACATGTTATGCCATTAAGGAAGCCGCTATAATAAAATATATTAGACAACAAATATACAGTGTTGCACATAACAAATAAACACAATTACAAAGCAAGAAATCACAACTGACATTCCTCAGCATAAAGATCATTCCATCAACACAGGCAGAAAGAGATTTCAGTGACCAGCTGATTCTACCCTTTTCATTACCAATCAGTATTTAGTACTGAAAGTGAAAAAAAAGATTTCATATAGTGTGTAAAGCATCTGTAAACAGTTGTTTCAATGTTAAAAAGGCACTTTTACTACTAGGACACAATGCACAATTACCAAGGAAAAATTTAAAAATCTGTTTTTGTATTCTTATTTTTACCAGTTATGGAGGTGTTTCAGTTGTTCACTGGACCACTTCCTGTTATTGTTGTAGAGATTGTACCGATATTGCAGTGCATAAGTCCTTTGATATGTTGATGCTGAACAAAATACAGAAATAGACAGATTTAGTTTCTTTGATGCATACATAATATGTTCAAACGCTACCGAAAAACTTACGCATCATGCAGGAGATTTTAGGATTGTCCCATTGTCCATCTCCCCTACACTTGATTGTTGGAAGGTGTCTCTGGATGAAACCAGTTTGGCACTGGTAGCGCACCAGCGAGTTGATCTCATAGCGGGGTCTTAATAATCCAAAGGTGCGGGCATTTTGCACAAGTGGAGGCTGACTGCATGCAACTGTGAGTAGGGACAAAAGGTACAAACTATTATCTTACTCTGGTAATGTTGTGGAGTTCTTCAAATATAAATGACATTTTATGAAAATATCATACTACTCCCATTACTAATTAATAGACTTTTATAAAATGAGATATTTACAGAGTACAAATTTGAATGGTCCTTGGGCTTAGTGCCATAGTGTAATCTAAACTTGTGTTTTGAATATCACAGTGAAAATGTCACAGGAAATCCTGATAGAGCATTCAACAGTAGTGGTTTGGAAGTGATGACTGATACCTGTTCCCTTCTTGCAGGTAAACGTGAGATGATAATTACAGGGCACATCATTCCACTCCCCATCTTCATGCCAGATCATAACCACACAGTCCTCACCAGATGTGAAGAAGCTGTCAGGTTGATTTGGTCTCCAGTTGTCATATTGCTAAAAAATAAATGATTTAATTTAATTCATAGAAAAATACATCTATTCAGCATTAATACTGAATAATTATTTTGATCATGTTAGAACCAAATACATTTTGGTAAAAATAAATAAATAACTACAATAACCATTGTAGTTTGCATGCTGTGGAACAATGAAAGATGTAATTTGTATGTTCTTGTTGTGTATCGCAGGATATGGAGAAGTACAGAAGCTTATTGTGAGTTCATCAGGAACATTGGATTTAAAGCCAGATAAATTCAGATAGATAGATAGATAGATAGATTCTTCATTGTCATTTTAAGTACAATGACATTTAGTTTAGAATGTGCCAGCAGATGTACAATATAAAGAAATAGATCCTGATGCATAAATAGAATTGTAGAATAAGGTTTGTACAGATGACATAAAACTCGATCTGAATATCAGAATTCGTACCGTGAACGATTACCTAATACAAATTGTATGCGCCAGGAAATGAGTCGTACTACAATGTAATTCTTACTTGAATGCCTTCTTCACAGACTGGACGATTACCCAAATAAAGCAAGCGCAACATTACAGTAACTAACAATGAATAGACCACTAACTCACGTGTACCATTAGAGCATTTATGTCATTTATTTAAACTTTATTTTACAGGGTAAATTAACTGAAAACCTTCGCTCTCTGCTTTACGTGATATTCGGGAGAAATAGCAGATTACGCATCGGAACTGCCTGGGATACAAAAGTCATGCGATTAAATATCATTCATGTTTAATCTATTGTAATCACATTTCATTTTGCATGAGCAAACAGACCTAAGAAAAAAGGGAATATACATGCACTTAACATGTTTATTGAACATCTTGAACAGGAGTCGGATGCATTCTATCTGCCACAGAAGTGCAATTCCAGACCCACATCAAAAAGCAACTTGTCGGATTTAAGGTACCTCAGTTTAAATGGTCTTTATCTTCGTTCACTTACAATTAGCCCAAACTACCGTAAAGCCGACAAATAATCCGATTAATCAAGAAATCCAATTCTAGACCGGTTAATTACCATTGTTAGCAATATCAGTTGTTAACACATTATGCGTGATGCTTTACGTATAAAACTCCGTAACAACATGTCCATAGATAAGTCGGACGGTATAGTGTGTGCAACCGATTTAATGAGCTACAAATGAGAAGTAGTGCTTAAACAGTATAAAACTACAACTTCCCTGTCTGTTGATAAAGGGCGCAGCCATCTTGGGTTCAGGACTCGGGATCCTCTGCCCTGCTCCGAGATATTTCTCGAATCTCCGAGAAACGGGAGCGCGCATGTCACTTTTGGCTTCAAAACTCAGGAATCAAACTATGAATGTGAGTTCCGAGGGCAAATGGAACGCACCAAAACTGCCCGAAATGCGTTGACAGGGAGATTTCAGGGATTTTGAGTCATTCTGCGCTGCAGATGGGTTAATTACGATGAAATGCTATGAAAATGTCGGGTTTTCTGCTGTTTCCCACATTCCAGTTACTTCAACCTCGATCTTTTCTAGCGCTGAATACAAGCAGCAGTGTTGAGCTGCTCTATGCCTCGCATGTATGAACTGATCAAGCTGCTAGGAAGAGCTTATTGATATCCATCCTTTATCTCACCAAGGTACCCCTTAGCCAGGATGTACTCTTCAGCACACCAATTTTCCGTTGGAGGTGCATCATCCTCGCTTTTGTAATCCATGGATCAGCTACCACCTTCCAGAGGCTCATGGACATTATGCAGTGACCTACCTACACCAGCAGACAGGATTCATGGGTAACCCTGCCAAGTGCCACCTGGGACTCAGCAAAACCCTCCACCTCCAATTTTTTAGTGGATGGGTGCTGCTTTGACTCCAAGAGAGGAAGCTTTAATCCGTCCAGATCTTCCTCCACCCTTTCCCAGGTGAAAAAACACCCTGTGCTTTGTATTTCCCAGAAACTCATCCGCATTGGATGACAACATATCACTGTGGAGCAGGGTATTGCGAGGGGGGCACACAAAAGTACCTTAGGGACCCATGCTCCAGTGACAATCCCGCCGATTAACTGTACTGTAACTGGTGTAACGATAACTGGGGAGGGAGGTATCACACCAGTGTTCTGTCGATAGTACCAATATAATTTTTGTTCCTAAGCACATGTAGAACACAGACTCAGCTTCATTGTGGTTTATTTTTTCCTGTCCATAAAGCTATGCTACCTTAGTGTGAAAACTTCGGCCAGTGCTGAGTAATAACATAAAAATCTTAACTTTGAATTTTTACTTGTAAACATATAAATATAAACTGGTTTTGCTGCACAATTCAGAAGTTTGCTTTTGCTTAGGATGATTTATTCGTTTGTTCATTTATTTTATAATTTAGTTTATACGTTCTACTGATGAATGAGTGTGAAGTCTACTGAACTAAGGTACAGTAAAGCATGGTTAGAAGCAAGCAAGGAAAGCTACTAAACACAGGCAATGCCTTCAGCTGCCACATGGTGGCAATAAAGTCACATTTAGGAAGTCGATACGAATCTAAAATTTGACTCAAGGTTTTATTGTCACAGTTCCAGCGTAATGGAGTATAAAGTGTTTAAAAATAAAGTGTTTATTTTTTTTCCAACAAGGAAAATGAAACAGCAACTTAACTCTTTAGAAAATAACTAGTTATCTAACCTGAGAACAATCAAGAAAATGACATTGATTGTTCTAACAAAAGTCATGATCACCAATGACATAAAGCATTATCCATTAATCTTCTCCTGCGATTGAGCTGCACTCAGTCCTCACAAGACCGACTACTGGGAAAATTTCTGAACTTTCCAAATATATGTTATTTTTGTTAGAACAATCAATGTCATTTTCTGGATTGTTCTGGACCCCCCCCCCCCCCCCCAACACACACACACACACCCGCAGACAGTGGGGAAATATACCACAGGGTGTTTTTTGTTGCCAGCCTGCCCCTAAATATGACTGAAATAAAAGCTACAGTATCAATAATAATAATAGATTACTTCACTTTAGTGACATGCATATTTTTGTATAAAGACGTCACCTTTGCAAAAGCTCCTGAGTTTGTAGGCCTATATAAAATGCTTCAGTTATACACAAAGTTAGAGAAGTATTTTGGCAGTAAGAATTACATAGATAAGTTCCAGCCTCATCCGCTCTCTGGGCGCCGTGTAGTGCAGGGCTTTTGGCTTAGGTTGCTGGCTCAGATCCATAGTAAATGTCATCCCTGGTCTCATATGATTGTTTGCAAGAACTGTACATATTTGCCAAGTCACTTCCAGAGGTTATGCTCATTACATAGCTGGCCTTTCCTAGGTGAAAAATCTGAGACTCCATACCGCTCTGCATGGTAAAATAAAGGTCTACCTTAAGAACATAAGAGATTTACATACGAGAGAAGGCCAATCACTCCATCAAGATAGTTTGGGGAGAACTCAACTAATAGCTCAGAGTTGTTAAAATCTTATCTAGCTCTGATTTAGTGTAGCTTGCACTACACTAACAGGAAGACTATTTCATTTTCATTTTCCAAAAAAAAAAAGATACAGTTCATCTAAACCATTTATGAATTTTGCATTAAAATTAATCAAAAAGACAGGCATAGTACATAGTAATCGGACAAGGAAATATTTCAAATAATGTAATGTGCAGCTCTGTTTGTACGGATCTTCATACTGTTCAATTGAAAGGTGCTGGTATTGAATGTGAATTCTACTGAATACTGTCTTTGGTCAGGAAAGGCCCTGTTTGTAACCTTTCCGTTCCCTAATTGTATTTGAGATTGTTTAGACATCAGTGGCTTATAAAATTCACAAACCCTAAAGCTCCTCACAAAAGTTTTCCATCAGACATATGTTGCATGTTTACTCAAATGATCTCTGCACAATCCCCCACCTCGCCCAGCCCCATGCTTATGTTTTCACTGTTTGCCTAAGCCTTTAGCACTCCTTTTATTTAAGATTCATTTAACTTGTTGCAACGCATTACTTCAATACTCCAAACCCCCCTTTTATTTATAGGTGGATTAAAGAACTGGTTTTGAAGTGAGATATAATTATGTGTTATGGGCAGGAATATGGCAACTATGAGCAACTCACTTGGTTGCCATTGACAGAGCTTGAAGAGGAGCCTTTGTCATGCCAATAACAATAACAATAACCACAATAACAGGAAAAAATTGGAAATTATTTTTACCATAGGTTGGCCATCAGTCCAGCGGAAGTCGTTTTGGAACATTTTATCATTGAGACCAATCCATTGGTAGTCATTTCCCAAACCTGCAAAATAAATAAATAAATATGTCTGTATATATATGGGAATGAATAATATAAATAAAAAATATTTGATTTTGGGCAAAATGGGTAAAAGCAGAAAAGGAAAAGGCACGAATGGTGAGGGAAAATTATAGGGGCTAGGGGAAATCAGGTCAGGTAATCTAGGTTTTTTTCTCAGTGTTTGTTAATTACACACATGGTAACTCTGATAAGAGGCAGTGACACAGCACTTACGATTCACAAACAGCTGCTCTTCCTGGGAAAGAATGCTGGTGAGATGGGCTCCCATTACACGGCAGTCTCTCTCTGCTGCTTCCCAAGCACGCCGATGAACAAAGTATTTGTAACAGTTGCCCTGGAACTTGTGCCAGCCGTAATCACATGTCTCAGTGTCTAAAGAGACCCATTAAAGAGAAATTAGACAGTTGAATAATACATTTTTTACCATAATACTAACTTTGTTATTTATAATTACATTTAATTATCACTGCAGTGTAATATGTCTGGTTTGTAGAGAAATATTTCAGATTATAAGTCAATCAATTTGAAAAGGACTATTGCATAATTCCTCTTCAAGTTACTTCTACAGAAAACACAATGCTGAAAACACAAGTTGTTGAACTGCTTGGCTGGAGGAATTATATTTAAATAAATTTTAAATGCCCTGTTTTATAATTTGAATCATATATGATAAACCTAAGTGATTATCCCACTTTAATAATTTAATTATATAATGTTGTAGTATATATGTCCTTATATATAAAGTGGACCCTTCCACATCGCAGAGGTTAGGGGCTCCTATAATATGTGGCTGCAGCTACCCTTCTCAGGGCTCTCTGCTGTCAGACCTCGGTCAGCTGCCCAGCACAGATAATATTTGCACAAGTGAGAGGCTGCCATAAACACACTTGGTGTCCTCTAAACCAGCAGTATACATATATTGTCTGCATTTATGAGTTTTCTAAACTTTTTTTCTGTAGTCTATTGGTCGTCATGTGTCTTGTATATTAATGCACCTTGTATATGAAAAACTACTGAATGCTTTTTATGGTTTTGTATGTCTGTCATTTAAATGCATGGAATAAATATGGCAAAAATAGAATGTCTGGAGGAAAAAGAAAAACACAGTATCTTCAGAATTTTAAAATTCAAGGGATAGTTAATTTCGGATAAACCATTTTTTGTGTATGCCATAATATGTAACAAGGTAACAGCAATGTAAAATACAGCAGTACCTCCAGATTATCCATTTGAAACACACACACACACACACACAAAAGCTCTCTAAAGCTGATCACCTGATCACTTGGGTTTTCCTACTACTACTACGCCAACGTCACTTCACATCTCACACCAGACCAATGCAACTCTTTACTTAATCAAGGGCATTGCTAAAGATTTTGGTCCCCATGAAAGCATATCACAGTCCAGGCTAGACCAATCCAGGTATTTTCCATTTTTTTTAGGGTCCCTGTCACTCTGGGGCCCTTGGAATCATCCTAAATTTCCCCTTACAGCACCCATGACTGAAATGACTACCGTCTTGTTTTACCAAACCACTGCAGTGATTTCAAATGTGGTAGCATGTCTAAAACTTCTGTAAAATGTAATAAGGATTGAAAATGCTCCAAAACCACTAATTGTGTCTCGTTTTGGCTCTTCATAGGTGTTTGCATCAAGTTCAAGTCACTAGTGTTGGCTTTCAGAGCTATTAATGAATGGACACCCATTTCCATGGAGATGTTGCTCAAGACCTAAACCCTATCTTGTCCTCCTTAATCAGAAAACCAGTGTCACTTAGAGATCCTTCCACCACATGTGAAATCTCACTCAAGATGTATGTTATGTGTGGATCTCTGAACTGGAAAATCAAATCCAATCATCAGATTTCCTATCAATGTTAAAGAAATGCCATAAAAACCATAATTCTGGGAACATCTCTATAAGCCTATACTAGTCTATGTTCCTTAAATGCTGTTAGTCTTAGAGCAGGGTTCTTCAAATCTGGACCTTGATTCCAAATCCAGGCCTTGTTTTCAATTCTGCTAGGTAGTTAGTTTAATAATTACTGATTCTGATTGGTCAGAGGCTTCACACCTGACTGGCAGGCAAAGGAAGACTGGAAAACCAGCAGTGCCCAGACCTCTAGGGCCATGATTTGAATGACTCTGTCTTAGAGTATTGATTTGAATTGATTTCCTACTGAGACATCACACAGCTCCAGTGGTTTGTCAGCTCAATGCACAGTACAGTACAGTAACTTGTGTAGTGACTTTTATCATTAACGTATACTACGGTGACGACTACTACTATGAATACTTATTATTATTATTATTGCTATTTACTGTGTCATTTATTATTTTTCTAATGACCTTGTTTGTAACCTGTGGACTCCCTGTATACTCACAAATTTAAAATGGAAGCAGTAATATGAATACTAAAACAGACCTGCAATCTTGTTTAATTTCTTCATGAAACTGATTGAGGATCTTCAATGATAATTTAAGCAGAAGGTCACTAGTTTGAAAAGCCTTTACAAATGCATTCATGTTATTCACATATCTGCATACATTCTAAAACTACCTATTAATCAGAAACTAATAAATGGTTAAAGGTGCTAGTATAATAATATTAAGTAACCAATAAATCAGGGTAAAAGCTGCCTATTATTGCTGGTATACTAAATGTAATACTGAAATTTGTCTTGATTGTACATTCTTACTATATTTACAGATAAAATGTTTAGCAGCAAATAAAGAAGCTTGTCAAAAGCCATACAAGTAATTTAAAGTAAACCCAAGTGGTCTCACCTTTTTCACAAAGAATTCCTTTGTAGGTAGGAAGGCAAATACACCTAAAGGAGTTTAGGCCATCAAGGCAAGTGGCTCCATTGTGACATGGATTTGACTGGCATTCATCAATGTCTATGTGCAAAAAAACCAAAATATTATTAATTAATAATAATGCAACCAGTGCATAAAATTTATATTTAAATGTAATTATAGAATAAACTAATGACGTCAGTATTTAGAAGAGAAGAAGCCTCAAGCTCAAAAGGACCATTTAAATCTAAAAAAAAATTAGAGCCTGTTTCTACATATATTTTTTTGCTATTGGGAACAAAATATATTTTATGTCAGGTGATCATAAGAACCACCATGTTCAACATACCTATTTCGCATTGTTCGCCGCTATAACCGGGAGCGCAAATACATGACTGGATGTTTCCTATTTTGTAGCAAGTGCCAGCATTCAGGCAAATTGTTTCAGCACATGAATGAACACCTGTCAAGAGTGAAAAATGACCTATTATCAGGATGATAT
>JAABNY020000039.1:24438594-24459283 GCA_015164015.2 Brevimyrus niger
TATTTGCTAATAAACATAACCTTTAAGTGATACAGGCCTCCGAATGATCCTTTCTCATCAACGGACCCGGTGGAGCGGTTGACTCCAACAATTTTCACATAACTCTTTTTAATGTGGGCAATATCAGATTTCAAATAATTTCATCAATTAATTTAGGTGAAAAAAATTACATCTAAATACTTTTTTTTGCATCTAAACACATTTTGAACCAGATAAAACAAGAAGAGCATATACTGTTCTAAACACATCTAAGCACAGTTATCAAAACAGTAATTTGTAAAGTAAGAAAATAAATGTACCCAAACAATGTGTAAAGTTAAAACAAACAATGTGTTCTGCCCCGATTGTCTGCTTCTTCCGTGTGCCATGCCCCCTCGTTAACCCCGAGTGGAATCCCCTGTTTCTGGTTGTTGTCATTAGTCCTCTGTATTTCGTCCACATTTCAGTTTGTTTCCCCAGTCCGATCATTGTATTGTCTGTTTGCGTTTTGCCTGCCTTACCTGTAATTAAACCCGATATTCTCAGATACCCAGATGTCTGCGCTTTTGTCTCTGTTACGTCCCCGCCGGGCACAACAATATTATTATGATTAAATGTATTAATGGTTTATTATTATTATTAAAATAATTAATAATATCCTTATTTTAAATTGTATTTTACTGTATGATGATTACTGTTACTGTCTATCATAGTCTAAATGTATTTTTACTGTCTAAATATATGTTTTCAGCTAGTGTAAACATGCATGATGCTATCACAGCGAATGCGAGAAAGACACTGAAGCATTACCCTTTGTTTCCACTGAGAGACGTGCCGCGTGACTCATTTCCCCACACGTACAAGTTATCTTAGGTTGGCGTTCACGGTTTGACTTCTGGAATTCAGAACGAGTCCTGGATAATATTTTTTCGAACTTTTTCGGACTTTTAAGAAATTCGAGTTCTAATGAGTTCAAGAACTAAGGTACTACTGTACACTTACCACACAGACTTCAAGCAAGGGCTAGCTTTGCTAAAATAATAAAACAACACTATAGTTCAGCATGCACACTAAAACATACATACATACAAAGACGCTGTCTAAAAGACAATCTATATCAGCACGAGCTAATTTTTGGCTAATTTAAATGAGACATGGAGCAGACAGTGCGCAATTCTTTCATGCTGCTATTTTTTATGTACTGTACTGCAAGTGTGTGACCACCTCTCATTAGGAAGGTAATACAATGTAATATGTATATTTATATGTATAGCTATATGTATATACATGTATACCTATGTATATGTATATGTAATAAATACCTGCTTAACTCCTGTTGTTATCAATAGCTCAGGTGTGTTTTGGATCATGTAGGAATGCGTGCCACTGCCAGAGCTTTTAGCCAACGACATGTCAGTAAGCAGCAAGGACAGGGTACTACTGCATCGGGCTTTCTTCAGGGCCACTGTCAGAGCTTTTAGCCAATGACATGTCAGTAAGCAGCAAGGACAGGGTACTACTGCATCGGGCTTTCTTCAGGGCCACTGCCAGAGCTTTTAGTCAATAACATATCAGTAAGCAGCAGGGACAGGCACTCGGAAATTACAGTTATCGGCTAAAAATCTTTGCTCAATCTCCTCCTTGGTATATTTTATTGTTTTTCATTTCCAGCGGGGTGGCACTGGGGGTGTCAAGGGCTCTGTTGGAGGTGCCAATTGCCACCCCTGCCACCCTTTTGGCTCTGCCCATTCATAAAAGTCACATGAATTCCGATTTCGCTGTTCAGACTGAGGTCGCCTAGCAAAAAAATCAGACCTGTATCTTATTTAGGACCACATACTGAAGTGGCCTAAATCGGAATTGAAAAAATCAGATTCCATGTGACCTGTGCTGTTCACATTGTCATGAAAAAATGTGGTCTGAGTCACATATGAGCGAAAATCGGATTTGGGCCACATTTGTCCTAGTCTTAGTTACAGTGGAAAACTTAAAGTTTTTTTACAACTGAACTTCGACTATAGTTGTTCACGAGAATGCACAGCTCAGTTCTAGAATGAACAAAAGCATAAATATAGTTACTGTATATGCAGTTGCTATATTATAACCCTTGGGTTAATTCCGGTACACCGCACTGAGCCTAGATTACTAGAAGTTGTTTTCCAGTGACCTATGCCATGCAATAACTTTGAATCTACTTCCAAATTCCTCCTCCTCTGCTCCTTCCATCCGAAGTGGACATGCTTGGTGAACCCTCCCCCAAGGGTGGCCACACACATTCCACTCACGCAGATTTCCACACACCTCCCCTTCTGCATAGCTGCATGCACATCCTCATCCTTGCATTCCTTCCATTCCAAAGAAATGCCTCCAACAAATATAGGAGGGGCAAAGACCCCTAACAGCTGTAGTGCATCCAAATTGCATGCAGCTGGACCCCCTCCATTTGACTAACCTCTTTTCCTTTCTTCTTCATACTTCTAACCAAAATCCCAAGCTACTGAATGCCGTATTCATTGTAGGATGGTAACAAATTTGAGCTGGGGATCAATTTCCCTTTACCTGGTCCCCACTGAGATGGTAGAAGAAATCGTAAAATTTGACACTGCAGATTCAGACATTGCAGGCGCACTTGGTTTACAGCTAGTGGAATTCCAGTTTCACTCTACCCACACATTGAAACACAAAATATGTACCAGTGAAAATCTGTCTTAAATGCAGGAATTTGGAATACAATGTCCGCATTCACATTAAAACCCCACCGTTGCCTCAGTTGTGTTCCTCAGATGCACCAGAACGCTCCACAATAGGCTTAACTCACTCACCGAGGTCCCTGAACATGTCCAGCTCAGGCTGGTGGAGATCTTTCACTCTTCTTACCCAGCACTGCCATTCAGTTTGCTCGCTAACAAAATTCAGCCCTTACTTCTTGCCTTACTACTCTCCTTCTTCCTTTCTCTTTTTGGGTTTGTTTTTTAGTCTGATGTTAAAATGTGGTTGTGTTATATATAACTGTCGATTTCATAGGTTAGGCTAGATTTTTGTGAACTACCCAGGTGTTTACAGCTAATAGGAGCTGCCCAGATGTACAGTCTTTTGTGAATTGTTTTGATTACTTTGAAGTTTAAGGAACTGTCATGGACTATCAGTCATTTGACCAGAAGACAAAGCCAGAGTACAAAGGACTTGCATAATCCCTGGATGATCGCACGTTCAATTTCATGCTGTGGTTCCAAACTAGGACTCTGCCCTGAGGATTTCAATCCTTCCACCCTAAGACCAAAGGAAGAATGTATGCATGGTGAACCCTCCCTCTACAGTGGCCACATGCATTTCACTCATGCAGATTTACACGCTACTCCCCTTCTGCATAGCTGCATGTGCATTCTCACTGTTCCAATCCTTCCATTCCTTTCACAAACCCACTCACATCCATATGACCAAACATGTTTATTATTTTGTGTATCAATTAATGTCTTTTATTAAAAATCAGTGGACGTGGTCATTCAGATACAGTTTGAAGCCATCACTATCAAGAATTCTTAACCTTCAGAACTAGATGAATCACCCATATTGTCAATATAATTAAGCTTTATGGAAATAATACGGTGAATGAACAGTTTTACACATTCAAAATTCTGTAATTTTAATTACAATTAAAATAAATATATTTAGGTGACTGATCCAACATATTATTGGTGCCATGTGCAATGGATTGTGACTTGGCTTCGGTTATATCTGAATGATACAAGCTTTGTATTTTGTTTAAACAATGGGTTGTGTTGGAACTAACCAACCCCTAAATTACCACCAGGTGTCGCCAAAGTTATTGACTCAAGTGAGGCTTGAATTGAATCCATTGAATCCATAGGCTTGAATTGTTGTGGTAATTTCATGTCTGTGGAATAGTATGGAAGCCCTGAAGGGCAAAACACACAAGCAAATATGAAAACACACCAACGATTTTAAAAACACGCTAACAAATACAAAATCAAATAAATCAGGCCAGCAAATACAAAAAACAACAGCAAATATGAAAACATGCCAGCAAATACCAAAGCACAACACAAATACAATAACATGCCAGCAAATGCAAAAATACACCAGCAAATATGAAAGCACTACAAAATTAGTGGCACTGAAAATGGAAAAGGTATGTACCTACTGTTTATCACATGTGTATTACTGATTCATAAGGCACCCTGTCAATCAGCCAACAGACATACCTATAGTTAATCCAAAGGTACAACTTTGGGTATCAGATATAAGCAAAAGATACAAAGAGAAGATGGATGTCATTAGATGTGACTATGCACACTGAAATCAAAAGACTTATAGATGTGAGTTGTAAGTTATGAGGATATTGTGAATTACATAGATTTTCAAATGTTGGCGGTGACTCTGAAGCAGGTGAAATATTTTGGTGTATTCACGGATAAGTACAAGTATAAATAATGTGTTTACTCATCATTTATTATTATATATTATCATCTTAATTTCATAACGTAATGGCAATATTAAACTATATAGTTTGTTCTGGGCTGTAATGTTATCGTTACGGTGCTATCCCTGTTTTCTTTATAGTTACAACAAATCTGGTCTGATCGCACGTGACTTAATGTGTTTTATAGGTGAATTTCAGATAGATCTATTTGTTTCAATGTCAAGGAATTCACTGTTGCATGAAACATGCAGAAGATCACACATTTGAGTGTAATATTTACATATTTGTTTGCACTTTTATCAATGGTCTTTGCACTTTGCCTAACTTGCAGGAACTTATGTGTACTGAATATGTGTATTGTTCCTCTTCCCACATTGCACTGTCCCATCTCCTTTAGCAACTGTTTATACTGTTGTGTCTTGTTTTCCCCCATACACCTGTTCCTTCCCCTGTAACTATGGCACAAGAATTTCATTTTCACTGAGTTCTATGATACATGTAAATAAAGAGATTGTGATTTAAGAGATTTCTGATTGACTGGTATTTAAAGGCAAAATATGGAACAAACCTCCAACTGGCACCAAGAATGAAGTGGTCATTATACTGTATGGTTGTCAGTACAGTGGTACCTCAATTCTTGAACTCACTAGAACTCTAGAATTTCTTGAAAGTTGAACAAACCAATTTGATCTACAACTCAAACTGAATATCAGAAGTCAAACTGTGAACGCTGACCTAATATAAATTGTACGTGCCAGGAAACGAGTAATACTACAATGCAATTCTTACTTGAATGCCATCTTCACAGACTGGACGGCTAACCAATTAAAGCAGCGCAACATTACATTAACTAACAATAAATAAACCACTAACTTTAGGTATTATTAGAGCATTTATGTAATTTATTTAAACTTTATCTTACCAGGTAAAATAGCTAAAAACCTGTTCTCACTGCTTCACGTGATATTCGGGAGAAATAACAGGTTACCCATAGAAACTGCCTGGGATACAAACGTCATGCATGTAACTAAACTCTTCAACCAATTAGGGCAAAGGTGTGTCGTCATGGAGGTGGTTCCAGTTTGGGCAGCCGGGTGAGAGGTCGCAATGCATCTAATCGTAATGCATTGTGTCAGGATCAGAACGCGTTGCTTTAAGCCAGCGCTGTAAGCAAGTCGATCGCACCCAATGATCTGACTGGGGAAACAAACTGAAACGTGACTAAATACAGTGGATTAATGACAACAACCAGAAACAGCTGATCACATGGGGATCCCACACGAGGTTACAAGGGGGCGTGGCACACGTAAGTAGCGGACGATCGGGGCAGGACTGTGGTAATGTTGGGATAAGATCTTTATCGTTTTGGAAGCCATTAAGAAAACAATGATCTTCTTGTTCTATTCTGTTCATTTTGTGTTTAAATGCTAATCAAAACAAACAAAAATAACATATTTATTTGTGATTTGGTGGGGGCAGGAACCAATTAATCGGTGTTACATTATTTCTTATGGGGAAAATTCGATCAGAACTTTTTAGGATTCCATCCAGAGTCCGGAATGGATTAAGTTCGAGAACCGAGGTACCACTGTACATGCTGCTTTATTTTTCAAGTTCCAGAAAATTCTCACTCAAATGGAACAACAGACTGACACGTAACACATTGCATATTCTTGCTATTTTGTTTACTGAGCCTCATTGTTTCCCTCTTTTATATGTAACATTTCCAAAAGTAAAGTACCATGAAAAGAATGCAATATTTCCTCCCACCAGACCTTATAACTCTTTCTGCATGGATACAGAGATGTACAAGTTTTACCAGCTGTAAGTTTGGTCGTAACCTAAGGTGGAAGTAAACTGCCCCTACGTTCTAGTTTACAAACTAATAAACAATAATCGGTTGCACCACGCAGATAGTACTAATGTAAATTTTACACCCCCTTATCATTAGCTGTAAGGTCCATCGTAACAAATAAAGCAAAAATAGCACACATGAATAACCTAACATAATATAACCAGAGATCATTTTAATAACTCGTTACCTTTATTGCTGACTTAGGATTAAAACAAAGTCGCTGGCTTCATATGTCAGTCTTAGTCTAGTTATTAGTCTTCATATGTTAGTCTTAGTCTAGACATTACCTGGTAAACTAGAAAAATACATCACTCTGCCTTTTGGTCCGAGTGAACCTTGATTGTATTCCTTGAGCTTAACTCATGTAACAAAGCGTCTGTCAACCACCTACACTAAATGTCTATCTAGCTTTCTCACTACAATTTTGAAAAACATACTGGTGGTTTGCTGTTTTATTTTTGTATTTACGTTGTGTTTTTGTATTTGCTGGCATAGTTTTTCAATTTACTGTTGTGTATTTGCCTTCAGTGCTTCCGTAAATAGTGTTACACTTTCAATATCTTATTACAGCCCTTAAATTTAATTTTAATAATTTTAATTCAATTGCAGGCAGGTGAATTGATAAAGAAGCAACTAATAATTCACCCAGCTAACTGTGCTACCTATACTGCACTGTGTTGCTTTATCCTGCAAATTATTGTTGGCTTGTAAGTACATTACACCACTTTGTACCATCACTCCTATTCCTTCACTCAGAAACTCTCCATAAACAAACTAATTATGAGCTCTGGCTCCAGCCAAGCTTCAGAGGAACAAGTCAGTTCCTCATAACAGGTCTCAATTGAAGATTTTGTTGCCCAAATTATTTACCTCTCAGAGACAGATATACATAACAGGAGGCAGTACTCCATGTCTGAGTGTCAACTCAAGAGTGTGGATTCATGAATTACTGTCACTATTTCAAAGAGAACCCAAGTATTCAGGACAGAATTTGTAAACTATTTTCATAGGAGAAGTAGTCTTGAACTGAAAGCCCTATATGACAGACATCATGTGAACTTTAACTTGAACTGAACTTTATTATCATTCAGGCTGTATCATTCAGGAGTGCACAGCTGAACGAAATTGCATTTCTTCAGGTTCAATGTACAAACATAAGCATTATCCATGCTATCCAACACCAAATAAACATAATGGACAGATACAAAGACAAGTTTAGACAGACTAAAATAAATATTCTACATTATAAAGAACATTGCACTTTGTTGTTGCATTATTCATTATTGCACAGCATGGGAGGGAAGAGAATAAATATTCTAAAATGTGGGGGGGGAATAGCCCATTTTGTTTTCCAGCAAGTGGATGGTAGACGACAAAATAATTGTCAGCGCATGTCAATAGGGGTTCGATTTTATCTTAGCACTGATCTCCACTCAAGTGCTGCATTTTCACACCGCTTTCGTTGTTTCCTGGTGCAGTCGGTGATGGTATAAGAGTCAGCTACTGCACAGGTCTCTGGGTCTTGCCAGGGCATAAATCCCGATTAACAGAACTAGCAGACTATTTTGGGCTGTAAGGCTAGTAAACTTCTAGGTAGATCAGAGGCACTCCATTTAACATAGATCACACATTAGCAGGAACCTAAGAGGCAAGCTTACTTCTGAGGGTAGAACTAACCAGGCCTGGAGGATGACAGCCTTTCAAATCTCTTTTCCTTCACCACCTATATCCACACATCAGGACCCATGTCACACTCATGGCACAGCAACGTGATCCATAAAGGTGTGAGGTTCGGCTTATGGTTCAAATGGCATGAGAGTCCATTGTTTGACCCAGTGACAACAAAGAGGATGCATCATGGGTGCTTGAGTGACCTCTGGACACTCTCTTAAAGTTAATAGCTCTGAGACCCCTGTGGCCCATCTTGGGCCCACACAGCGCCACTCTTTGCAGGAACCAGAAGGTGCGCAATGGTGGAATAAAAGGCAAGCTAATCCCAAAGGGGGTGGATGTCACCAGATGCATGATCACCTAAAGGACAGAGTGGCAATACCTCCCACCAGAGCAACCAGTGTTCTGTTAGGCAGGATCATGGCAAGGGTGACCACTACCATCAAGGTCACTATGGTAGTAAGGAGAGGACACCTGACTCATGTGTAGTTGTGGACCTGAAATCTGAGTTTGTAGTCCCTCAAGGATGCGAAAGCCATTGATCCTTGGGGAGAAGACTTCAACCAATGATCATAAGAAGTGCCCAAGCAAGAGCAATGATGATCTTCCAAAGGCACAACTAGGTCAGGTCCCCTGCCATGCACCACACAGAGTCTATCTTGTGGTATGGGAGGGGGAACTGTTGAATGATGGCCTGCTTTCAGTCTCAGCCAAGCAACCTCCATCTGTCAACTCCATCATGAGCCCCCCCCCCCCCATGCTTGCAATTCCTGGGAGATCTTGTTCAGACATGAAATGCTGAGTGAATCCAGACTAATGTTCCTGTGGAAGACCATTTCAGTATTTTGGCAGTACTTGACACACCTTATGTGTTCTAAGCTTTTTACAGAGGTGATGTAGGTCATGCTGGCTCTTGAGAAACACCTCAAGGTAGAAGCCTGTTATATACGCATCAGCAGTTACATCCAAGATCGGGCACCGATTTCCTAAAGAGTTCACCTTCTAGGAAATTAAAATCCTGCTCCTGGTCTACATATTGAGCTTTGACAGAGAGCAGTTGTTCTTTAATTAAGATATGCTTTACAGGCCGGCACCCTTAACTGTCATGAAGGTCAGCTGTGGGCACGTCAGCCAATCTGAACCTGTGCATGATTATAAGCGCTGCAGGAGTCCGTAGTACAGTTACTCCTAATACAACATGTGATATCACACTGCAAGTCTGTTTTAACGAGACTGAAATATTAGTACCCAAATCCAATACAACGCGGAATAGAATTTGTATTTGTGCGATTTTCAGCACTATGTGAACTAGAAAGCATTATGGCTTTAGCGAGAAACACTAGTTGTGCACAAAAATAGCATTATAGGTTATACAGTAGCTCCAAAGCTCTGGAATAAGCTGCCTCTGCATATTCTTCTGGTGTCAAAATTATCTATATTTATCTATATTTGCATTCCCATTGACCTGGGTGACCTACCAACTAGAGACCTGGGCGAGACAGATTTTTCAGTCCCGCTCCTGCAAGATTCTGTCCTGCTCCCGCAAGATTCTGTCCCACTCCCGCAAAAAATATAGATTATTTTCTCCTGCTCCCGCCCGTAGTATTCAAGTTTTGTCCCGCTCCTGCCCGCAAAATCCCTCAGGTAAACATATACGTAGTTTTATTTTTACCGCTTTTTCACGCTACTTTGTTAATGGTTTCATTTGATTTGAGTTTAATTAAATGGAATGATGAACATGAACACGAACAAAGAACTTTTCAGAACATAGAAATACACTCAGAACAGAAATAGGCTAATAATTTTGCAATGAAGCAAAATAATAATAAACACTGATTTCTCAAGTGGTCAAACAAAAAAGCATTTAGCTTAATACTACTTCAGAGCGTTAGCCTTTAATGATTAGTCGTTCTTGCTTTTGTGCAGTAGATAAATAATAGAGTATTTGTAGCTTAGTAGTTAGTGCATAGTATATTGTTAACTGTTAACCATGTTTTCAGAGGGTGGAGGACATGTTTTCTGTACCAGTTAATTTTCCTGTAGCTTTTTGGCTCAACAGGTAGTTTGAACTGGAAATGCATTACACCTTTGTATGCGTCTCCAGTTATCTGAAACAGTCAAATTAAGTTATTGGAATATGATCTAGTCCAGGGGTCTCCAACTCCGGTCCTGGAGAGCTACTATTTAGGAGGTTTTCTGTCCCACTTTGCTTCTGATGAGCCACACCTGCTCCTGGTATTTACTTGAGAACAGGTGTGGCTCATCAGAACCTTTTGGAACTGTACATGCAATTTTACTGTATAGCAGATTTACAGTATACTGATCTACACAATGTGATCTTTTATTTCAGAGAGATAATCCTTCCCACGTTGCCTTGCTAATGATAACATAGCCTGTGATGTTGACGAGGCCCTGTGGCCAGACCCATCTAGGCGGAGAGAGGCTGATCATGTTCAGTGTGATGTTTTTTCTTTTCTGGACTTACGTAATTACAAAAACTGTGACATGAAGAGAAATAAATAATTCTATTGGTCTGCACGACCGGTGTCATGTAGTGTTTATGGATCTATTTTTACACTTTCTCTGTGTAAATGTTACAAGTGTTTTAAGAAAAGCAAATGAGTGTTTAACTGAATCAAACAGAATCAGACCAATATGATGGATGTGTTGGATCTTCTGACAAGAAAATTGGGTTTTTGTAAGGAATTTTGTAAGGAGTTTTTACTACAGTGTTCTATTTTGCAAATAATTTGAAGTGTTGTGCTAATTGTGTGAAGTATTTTACTAATCGTGTGAAGTTTTGTAAAAAAAATGTGCCCTGTTTTCAAAATTGTGCTTAAGCAATTGAAAAAAAGCTGTCAATATAATTTATTTCAGGACCCTGGACAGCCACAGCTTCTTCAAATATCACTGGTCTATGCAGCATATTTAGATCTGAAACTACACTATGCATGTTGTTTAAGTTGAATATAATTAGACGTATGCATAGCCCTACATTTTAAGTTAAATGTTATAAAACTAAGCTAATATAATAAATAAAAACATGCTGCTATAGCATGAGTGATTTATGACTTATGCAGGAATCATAGCTATTGAACTCAATTTCTGATATTATAATAAAATGAATGAAAACATCTGTAGTAGAAACTAGAGTTATGATGTATTGCACCTTATTAAAATCTTATTACATATTTTTATAAGTACAAATTTGGAATCATTATATTAATAAAATCAAGATATATACAGGTGGTGAACAACGGAAATCATACATGAAAAAGGCCTTTAAAGCCAAAGTAACTAAATCACACTTATAAAAGTAGCCACAGAAAGGAGTCATATTAGATGGAATGCCAATTGGTAGTATGTGTAAGATGAAAACTATCAACACATTGATATGTGACTTTTTCAAAGCAAAATTAGGTTAAATTAATGGAGTTTTAAAGAAGACATGTAACTAATGCTCAAACTGCACGTGCAACAATCTTAAAAATCATGCCAGCATGTTTCAAAAAAGCAAACTGCATTCTCAAAGAGAAAAATTAGCTGCAAGTTCACTGACATAAATAGACGGCCACTTAGGAGGATAATTGCTAAACCAGACCAAAGAAAATTCTAATTAAAGAACTGAGTCGGGATCTCCTACTGACAACTAAAAATATGTTGTGACCATCAAAAATTTGTAATGTATAGCAAGGCTGTTCTTCAGAAACTGCTTGTATTCAAGTCTAATGCACAAAGATGCAAGCCCTAGGTTAAGGAGCAAAAAACATGCACCCCTGAAGAACTGAAAAAAATGTGGTCTAATTACTATAGCAAAAGGAACTGGAAGATGTTTTACAAGACCAGATGCACCCTATGGTGCAAACTCGGCTTCCTCTTGGTTTCTCCGTACTCCAACAGTAGTTTCGTAAACAATAGGATAAAGTTAAAAACCTTCTATGGCCTTCATAATCATCAAATCTCAAGATGATAGAACTTTTATAGAAATTCTGGAGCATAGAGCACACTGTACTTGTCAACCCAAAGGTTTTTCTTGTTGAAGGTTGACCCAATATTCCATTATATGGTTAGGCAGCTCCATATCAGAGTTCTAATAAATATTGGAGGTGCTATGAAGGCAAATGGTGGTCCAAATCATTATTTCATTAATTAAATATTTTTAAATTGTTTATATTATTTTATCCATTGTTTTGTATATAATGTACACAAAATGATGGGTTGTAATATCTAGGGGTGTGGGGACATCAGAACACTACAATATAATAGTATTTTAGCCAAATAATCTGCACGATCTTGGACTCTTCCCGTACTGAACATTAGAAATCACAAAATATTACATGATACTTAATATGCTGTAATTTTGTACTGAATCCTTCTCAGACTAAGAATTAAATGTTTCCCCTCATTATAAACCCCCCTTATAAACAAAAACATGTTGTTTAGTTTCTAACTGATTTGATGTACAGCTCACATATTACATCAAACTATAAAACCTCTGAGTTTATACAGCCTTATTTTCTACAAACATACAGACTACTTTGTCCTTTGATCTTGTCTGGCAAATTAACTAAAATCATCTAACAAGTACTATATAAAATGAAAAACCAGCCATACCAGATTGCAGCTGCTCTGTCATGGTTCCTTCAATCTTCGGTAAGGCTGTTGTTAGCATTTCTCCACTGTAGACACCGGTCCCTTCATTAATCTTAGTTTCCAGGTCGATAGCTTTTATCGTATCTATTGTGGCTGTGTAAATCCCTGTAGTAGATTCTTCAGTGAAGCGATTTGTAACACCAGTAACTCTTTCGGTTTTAGCAAAGACAGTAGTTCTCTCTGTCATTTTAATGGGGTACGTCTTAGTGGTTACAGGTGTTTGCACTTTTTGAGCCTCAGTTGTTGCAGTTTCTTCTTGAGGTGTAAAAGGATAGTATTGCCAGTTGGTAAATAAGTCACCCCTGGGGAATGACTCTACCTGATTCTGTAGAAAAAGATCTTTATTGTCAAACAGGGGTGCCATTGTGAATTCACTGTATTTTCCAGTTTGGAATGAAGCTGCTGTGGGAGATCCACGAATAATGCTGTCTGTCACTCTCTGGCGTGGAATAGCCATGCTTGTTGAAAACATAAAAGGTGGCTCTGTGGGAACCTCAGATGTGTCTGGTTGTAAATCCTCAGCTCCATCTTCAGAAACATGGGAGGAGATCCTAGATTGAGTTGTATCAGGTGTAAAAGTAAACCCGAGCTCCGATGTTGACAATCTGACATGTTCAGCTTTGGGAAATTCTTCATGCTTTGTGTCTTTTGTGTCCTTCGATATAGCTGGTTTAGAAGTTGGTTTAGAAGAGGTTCTGTCCACAAAAATTGAAGATGCAGACAGCTTGGCAGATGACCCTCCCAGCCTTTGTGAAGCTGTTGTTCTACTTTTCACAGCAACATCAACCCAAGTTATTTGGTTTGCAGGAATTTTACCTAGATGTAAAAAAATAAAGAAATAATGTACAATGTTTATAAAAACGACTTACTTATACTACATACTACACATACACCTATACAAAGTACAGTGGTACCTCAGAACTCGAACTTAATCCATTCAGAACTTGGGTTCGATTCCCCAATTAATTGGTTCCCGGCCCCAAAAAATTACACCTAAATATGTTGAGAGAGAGAGAGAGTATGCCATGTGGTCCATTGTTTACTTTTATTATTACTCTGTATTTGTTAATTTGTTTGTAAATTGTAAATTTTTAGGTTTTTTTTTTAACTGGTTGGTTCTAAGAAATTTGAGTTCTAATGAGTTTGAGTACTGAGGTACCACTGTACTTCTTCTTTGCTGACTTGGCTAAATAAGCCAAGTCAGAGCTTAACAATGCTAATGCTCAATAATGATCTCTATAGGCCATAAGCATATGGTTATAGGAATCTTTTATTTGTATTATGAAACACTACTACAACATTAGAAGGAAAGAGACTGCGCTCAATTTCTGCAGACTCTCATTATTTACATCAAAACATAAGGTCTTCTAAGGCATACTAGCATTTCTCTCTTCCTTAGCATAATATTTTAGTTATGTTAAGATTTAGTGATTAATTGCCATTGTTCACACCACAACGAAATGTGGTCATTGCATTTAACCCATGTGTGACATAGCAGGGGGCAGCTAATTCAGCACCCAAGGAACAGTGCTTGGGGGTGGTACCTTGCTGGTCAGGGGTTGAAACCTACAATTTTTCAATTACGAGGGCACTTCCCTAACCATTAAGCCACCACTGCATCACCACATACAAGTGCAGAACAAAAACACAAATCCTGAAAAACAACGATGTGTCATGAATTTAATATGACTAGTGGACAGAAAACATGTGACTTGGTATATGTATGTCATATTCTTTCTGAATTTGTACATGAATCATTAACATATGAATCATTAACATGTCACTTTTAAAGCCGCATTACCTTTAAAGCAGTAGGCCCCAAGTTTTAAGCTGTGGCTAGGAAAACCTGTCTGGTTATGATAACGGTACATGGTCCTTACTCCCAGAAGGCCACCTCCACACTGGGACTTGCGTTTAGAAACTGGGTATCTGGCACTTCCGTCAGACAGCCATCCATATTCGCATCTGTCCAGACCCTGACGCCAGGCAGCATGGAGCTGACCAGGGGAGGCCAGCACAGCATTCCTCCGTTTGCACTCCTCTTTAGCCTCTTCTAGGGTCATCTTGTAACTGACAGGCGCGTAAAAAACCTCACCTGGAAATACAAACATATATAGCAGTTGAATAGCCAAGTGCTCTAAATTACTCTAGAATATTAATACAGCTCTAAAATATTTCACATAGAGGTGGATTAGGATATAATGTATAGGATACATTGCTCTCTCAAATGTATCTACTAAACAGATACATTTGGTAATGGAATGCCAAACATACTGTATAGGCTGCTCCTGAGTAATGATAATGAGCCGTTTGCCATAATGAAATTTGCTGTCTTGACAACATGCAATATAATCCTCTCAATCAGTCCATCTTCATAAGCACTTAACCAGCACCAGACCATTCAGAGCTAGTATCACATCTAGGAAGCCAAAGGTATGTGGCACTTTGCCTTACACCATGGACGATTAAATGTTACCGATATGCCTCGCTGCATTTTCACAAAACTGACGTGTTTTCTACTGTTTTGTAATTAAATTTCAAATTTCAAATCTTTATTGTCAAATGTATGCATTAGCATATGTACAGATATAAAAATGGATGTACGTAATAGATAAATACAAAAACTCAGTTAGCAAATAATTAAATTATGTTTTAGTGTTTTGGCAAGACATCGGCCAGGAACAAAAATCTCATAAACACAATTATAAACAGCACAACATGAGTAACAGTAAATACCTGTGCAAGCTAAATTTTTGGCTTTCAGAAGTTATATATCAATGTAAACAAAGATTACAAAAACATGTATGGATCTTTTGATTTGTGTGACAAAAATAAAATGAAAATTTATTTTTCTGAAACTTTTCCCAGAACTTGTCCAGTACAGGATCACAGCAGTGCCTGAGGTCTCTTCCAGGCAGCCCATGGAACAGGGCAGTGCAATAAAACAAAGTATATTTTTTTAATATGATTTTTTAATGAAATGAGTATAATTATTTTGAAACATGTTCATCTGTTAACATTTTAGCACTTTCGATGGAAATGAGGCACCTCTCTATCAGTATGATATTAAAAATTATTTATTTAGTTCCATTTGACTTTTCACACCTGCTTCTCCGGCTTGTGTAATCAAGAGTTTTCTCACCTTCGAGTTTGTCCACATAGCAATATACATCATATGTCTCTTTAGGGTCTCGAACTCCATATGTTCTGACACCAGGTTTTCCCATTTTATCTCCATAGCAACCAGCCCTGGGTTTTGTGATTGGATATCTTAATGGAAGATCAGAAATATTTAGTTAATTTTCTTTAATCAAAAAACCAAAGACACTCTCACAGTCTAGCCAAAAAGTTATTTGTTAAAAGACATTGTTAAAATGAAGTAATAAATTGCTGCAGAATACTGTTAACCCAAACCACAGACTGTACACCTTGTTATGGTACAGACTATATGCACAGAAATATCTTACCTCACTGTCTGGTCTGCAATCCAGCCAGCATCACATTGGTCAAAACCATCTTCATAGGCTGATTTTAGCTGGGCAAATGTGGCAATTGAGGCTCCTATAGACTGGCAAGTTTTTACAGCCTGATCATAGTTCATACTATATCTGCTGGTGCTTGCCCGGTAGTGAAACACAACACCTGTACAAAATCCAAAGATATCTTTAGCTTAGGATTCAAGGTTGTTAAGCAGAATTTGCATCCCTCTTTTATGAACAACTATCCGCTTAGTTTAGCAGTACTTGTATCTGGATGGGGTCCTTGACAGGTGAATGCTTGTGGTGTAAGTGTCAGGCAAATTAAAATATGTAACATAATGCGAATTGCATTGTCTAGTCTAGTTTGAGTGGCACAGTGTTTTTTTTGTTAGCATTGCAAACTCACACTTCCAGAGCTGGGAGTATGAAACCTGTCTGGTGTGTGTCTGATGTTTACATGTTCCGGCCCACATTTATGTGGATTTTGTCTGGGTATTCTGGCTTCCTCACATATTTCAAAAAGTTTACATTTAAGTCAATCGGTCAATTTTCTATTAGTTTGTGTGTGTGTCCTCTGATTGGCTGACATCCCATCCAAGGCATTCCTTGTCTCAGGCCCTATGCGTATTGCCCCAGGATCACTAACTTTATTTGAAATGGAATTATAGGAGACAGCTAGATGAATGGGTGTCACTAGTTCTACATTGTACTTTATTGCAGTACATGCTATCTTTGACTAGCCATTCATGTGGCCTTAAGGGGCTTCTCTATAAATAATGGTTAGAAGTAGCATGCTGCATTAGTGGTGTTGGTTCACCTAAAACCTGATGTTGAAAAAAAAGGCATGGGGAAAGGGAAGGAAAAAATGGAGTTTTGTGTTATCAAGTTTTCTTCAACACCACTCAGTCTGCCAAAGCACAATTACAATACAGAAAACTCATATTGATATTTAGAGCCATTCTTTCCTTGAGGATAGCAAACATGGATACAAATGACAGTAACTGTTTCCTTAATAAATGCACCGGTCCTCCTCTGGTTGCCTGAACATATGATTTAGGTGGAGGGTCATTGCACAGTGAAATTATATGGTTTCTACATATGATGAAGATTACAAACTTCTGTTTTAAACTAGGTGCTGAATGAATGCTGAATGCTTCTATCCACAATAGTTTTGCACTGCCTTTTCTGTAAACTATCCAATGCATATTTTTAAAGTTGTGACATGAAGCAACAATCTCTTTGCAGAAGTTTCAAAAAGACCCTCTGGCCTCATCATGAAGTAGCTATATTTTATACTCGTCTGTCCTATTTTTTATGCATAGAGCATAAAGTTGTAATATCATTATCCTATGAGATCCTTTATCTAGTATAACTGTTTATCTAGTAGATAAAGAGTTGAGAACACACAGGTCACCCTAGATGGGATGCCAGTCCAACCCTAAAGACAATTTAGGACCACTGGCCTACAATAACTGCACATTTTTTTGTATTATAGGAGGAAACAGGAAAATTTGGAATGACAGTAACATCATTGTGAATTTGCCACTGGGAAGTCCAGGACTAAACTGCCACCAACTGAACTGCTATGCTACCTTCTTATAAATACAGATCCTCTTACAGAATTACACCAAAATAACCATCAGGTGGGCTTGTGATAATCCGCCTTTATTGATGCACTTGAGTACTGTTTGCTCTGTTTCTGTAGGATTTCTTTCAGTTGCGCACATTTACACATCAGGTACTAAAAGTTTAATAGCCAAAGTAGAAATTATGACCTACGCACAAAAAAAGTAAAATATGTCCCCTTATAGTTCTAATGATGCCCACAAAAGATAATTATATATTTGATCTTGGAGCATATAATACTTTAGTGCCATTTTCAAATAAAACACCGCTTAAAAGAAAAATAAGGATTCTTACCATTGACATCCAAGGAAACGGTGTCCTGCGTGTCTTCAACACCATACATGATTTCACAGCGAAATCGACCTGCATCACTAGCGCGCAGTTTGACTACCGTCAGGGAGGCATCCCCGATGTCCTCGGGGTGGCTGGGGATTGAAATCCGTTTCCTGTAGCTAGATGCAATTTTTATCTTCCCCTGCTGTGCCACCAGAACTGTACTTTCGGTATCACCCTCTATCCTTGTCCATTTGATGCGCAAGTATTCTGTCCTCCCAGTGCTGTTGATGATGGGCATAGTGGTGGGGAAAGCATTAAAGTGACAGGGCAGCACTACCCTGCCTGAAAGAGAGCCGCTGATAGGGTTCAGTTCCAAAAAAGTGCCTGAAGTTAGTGATAAAGAAAAAGTTCATGTACAGATGTTATTCACATAGTATTATATATTTAGCAAGTATTTTCAGTAATTGTATGTTCTTTCGCCATCTTTACAGGGTTACAGGTAACTAAGTTTTTTTTAAATTGACTGACCTAATCACTGTTCTTTTACATACAGCCACAGAAGTTTAGTTCATGCTGGATACATGTCAAAATAACCAGGTCAACTTAAACCTGAAACATTACACCTGATATACATGATTGGAATATATTTCATATCTTACCATCTACTGTCTGGTGTACATAAAATAACCACCACAGGATATGTTTTATGTTAAATAACATCCTTGGTCTGAAAAAAAGACATAAATAATACATCAATAAGTGTTTCAAAAAGTGACATTTTATGCTACTACTATAAAATCAGTTTCTGCATCTATCCATTTTCCAGACAGCTTCTTAAAGTTAGGTAGTTATAATAATTATTTGTTATGACAACAGCAACAGCAAAGCCAACATATTCTTAACATAAATAAAAAATAATTTTAAAAATCATTACTTGGAGAACTGTACATTCTCTTAGCAATTAATTATTGTTAATAAGCTCAAGGTAGTCCAGTTGCCTTACAGCTAATGTATCCTCCCCCTGTGCTATGATTCAACAATTATTAGTCCAGAATAAAGGTCATGTGAGCTCCTTTATGAGATGGTATGAATCCAAGTACAAACTCAGCAATGGGCAACATGGAACCTTTAGGAGATCAGCAGATGGGTATAAAATATGACTAAGTTTCGAAAAGATTATTGGAAAACTATCAAGCATGACTGTGCCTTCTAACAAAGTAGGAGGAATTGGGGCAAAACGGTGGAGGCTGATGAAGAGAGGACCCTTTACAGTTTAAACTTTGAAGAAACAGAACTTTGGTCACAGAACAGAATCAAAAAGCACTGCATAAATGTATACTCTATGTAAAGAAGCCAGAAAAGTTCTCTGTTTGAAGAAGCGTTCATGGAGCATCTTCTAAGATAACTAGATAAGCAAAGCAAAAATGGGGAATGTTTATAGTCTGAAGAAAAAGGGGATATGTATTGTAGTTACAAAAGTATTGCACATCATTCAAAAAAGAATCTGCTTTAAAGTGTGATATGGCCAGCAAAATTTTATGGGAGTGGTTAGCGTAATTAAGGAACGGGAGCACTTGCAAGGATAAAAGACATGCTTGATATTGTCAAATATAGACAGTTTGTTGAATATCTGCTAGCCTTTGCCACGACATAGAAACTAACAGTGCTCGATATATCAATCAGCTAAAATACAGTAAAAACAAAAGCAGAGTTCCAATAATGCTTTCCGATTCCGATTATTCTTTCAGTCAGAAAAATGTCATCAGGTGAAGTGACAGAAAGTTGTATCAAACCCATTTCAACACACAACAAAGACTAGAAAAATTACCGTCTGTGTCTTCGTTTACGAGATTTTAATGAGCAGCTCGTTACAGTGTATAGGAAAACTGCGGATTAAATAGTGAAGCAAATCATAAAACATGTTTTATTCTTCAGAAGGGGCGAATGAGAATTAATTCAAACACATAACATATTATATATATATATATATATTCTCTCTCTCTTTTCAATAATTATTCAGAAAAACAGTATTTAGAATTGCAGTAGTTTTACGTTGACTCACTAGTTACATTTCAAACTAATAGTCTAATAGGTGAGAAAAACACATTCTAGAAAAAAACAGAAATAATTTATTTTATAGATGAAAGTTCTCTCCTGTAAAACTTTATTAATAATAATAATAACAACAACAACAACAACAATAATAATAATAATAATAATAATAATAATAATAATACCTTTGACAACTTTGTAATCCCATAAATGAGTTTCAGTTGTATTAATAATTCCAATGTATTAGACTGTTCCCTTCCATTCAGAAGTCGCGTGTGGTACCCGCATGCACAGCAATTCTAACAATTCTCCTGATTATAGTGCACTGAGGACTCTTCTTGCTTGAACGGAGAAGGAAGTGTCTAACTTTAATTCGCAGATTACACTGAGCTCACTTCGTTTCCTAAACATGGAAAAGCCATTCGGTTCTTCGAATTCAAATTACACCCACTATAGTTTCGTCACGATCCCCAAGAGGAGGGGCACACTACCCCTTCTGAAAGTAAACTGGTACCTCCTAAAGTAAGAGTCGAAGGATGGATGGTTCAAAAAATAACCAATATAATTTAGATAATAACCAGAATAATTTAGATAGATAGATAGATAGATAGATAGATAGATAGATAGATAGATAGATAGATAGATAGATAGATAGAT
>JAABNY020000039.1:24489539-24500761 GCA_015164015.2 Brevimyrus niger
TTAGCAATGGGGGGGGGGGGGGCAAAGAGTTAGCAATATGCAGTCGTATCCTGGCAGAACACATATTCCAAGAAATGAAAAACTACCTTGACTAACTCCATTTAGGGAATACATGAAGTCTACACAGATATAATTAGTCGTCTTATTGCAAAATAAATAAGAATGACACTGTTGTCTTCAGAAGTCATTCGAGCAATTTTTGATTGCAAAAAACATACTACATAGTGGCACAACTTTAAGCTAGGAAATAGTATTAAAGTATAACCAAAATGTCACTTTCTGGAGGTCTTGGAATTATGCAATAGCAAACTCACAAAAATTCCACAAAATCATAACCCACTTATTTTGTATACCTCAGGAGAGTTGACTTCAATATATTTCCAAATCATAGCACTTCATAGACAGTACATTGTTGACCATTTCCATTCACTGATGTGTCTGTCTGCACCTTCTTATAACTTGTGTCTCCACAGATGTGATTCAGATACAATATGAATATGAGGGTCTCTTTCCTTGGTCTTTTTCCTTCTGGGGCCAAAAGGATCTATGAAAAAAACTTCTCTTTATTAGTTTTTAGCTCTCAAGTTCAAATGCTACAGTGTGGCGTGCTGTGAGTGATTACTTGTAAATAAAAAAAAAACTATTAAAATAAACCATAAACCAATGTGAAGAAATACTTCGACATCTAAATAAATCTAAAACACAACAGTATCTAGACACAAATTTGAATCTACAAGAAACACCTGATACCAATTGCAGCCAGATGACTGATAGGATATTACTTAGGAAACTGATGTACTGCAATGAGAATGAATAAACCAGAATAACTGCCTTTATAGTACTTTCTCTAGTGGTTTTTTAACAATGCTGCATGTTTTATGGAGCTATATATTTCTTTTGTTATAGCAGCCAAGATTATCATACATGGCAGAAAATTGATAAGGGGCTTTATGGGAAAGCTACAGTACAAAGACTACACAGCCATACAATATATACATTAAAAGGTAAACATTAACAATTTTTTATACTGAACAACCACATATTTCCCACATTTTGACATCAGTGACACAGTGAAGAGACAGTCTATTTATTTCTTAGTGCCAACCCTCCCCATTAATCCGGTGTTCTGTTGAGTTGAGCTACTTTGTTGAGTACTAATCGATGCATGTCTCGATAGCTCAACTCGTCAGAACAACAGACGAGGACGTTAGCCAACCTTTAGATCCTAGTCATTATGCACTGCAGTGTTTTGCTAATTCCTCAAATGGAAAACCATTAAATACAAAAGGACCAGCTTAATTTGACTTCAAAACATTACTGTGTATTATATTTTAAGTTTGTTGTAGTTTTTGTCTCTAAAAATAAAAAAAATTACACCATACACTCACCATAATAAGAATGTATACCAAAAATGACACATATGTAAAATCGCAAGTCAGAGCTAAATTATAAATACTATAATGTGTTTCAGTTGTCAAGAACTTAGGAAAAATTATATTAGTATAACTTTATGCGCATTTAGTGTATGGGAGGGTCCTCTTTTGGCTGGGGGGAGGGCCCGGGCCCAAGGGCGGTGGTCCTGCCTGCCCCGCCTTTAGCTCCACCCCTGTTTCCACATATAGTAAAAAGCCAGTAAGTTTAGTAAATTGGTGTCTTTAAACTCTCAATTGCTTGTAAAGGTGTGTGTGTGTTGTAAAATAGACTAGCATCCCAACCAGAGTGCTTACTTGTCTTGCACCTTTAAAGACCAAAGCATCCCCCCCCCCCAAATGTTTAAGACAACTAAGTCCTTTTTAGTAAACCATCAACACAATTTTACAAATAAATGCTTTATTTCAAAATCAAATTCAAAGCAGCCCAAACCATTCTGTCCCTCATCCATCATCCAACTGCTTATCCAACACAATTGCTTATTCTTTTAAATCTGTAATGTTTCAAAAAATGTTACAAAGAAAAGGATTTAAAAAAATTCGAGAAAAAAATTATTGAAACTGTTTCATTTTTAATTTATAGATGCACAATGCCATGTGTATTTCACCCTATACCATTAATTCCACTTCACATTGCTCAAGGGTGTGCATGTCTGATAATAGTCCTGAAGTACCTACTTACAGTTTAAATTATGTATGAATGAATAACTTCATATGACATTTGGCAGGACTCTTTCAATGAAACATTTTGGCAAACAATTTCAACTACAAAGTGAACGGTTTGTTAAGCTCAGTAGGACAAATACATTTTCAAATAAACAGTTGGAAAATTGATGGTTTGTGTATCAATATTTAAGTTTTCTGGCTTGACTGGCATGCATTGTAAAGCATTTCATATCAAGAGACATAATCCAATAAAAATCCAACTGGCAATATTTTTAATATATTTTTATTGACATTTAATATGTGATGCTAGACCATAAATACTACAATAAAGAACTTAATAACCCCATGCATTTTCTTCTTATTGTCTCTGTTTAGGTGAAAGTAACATCTTACTATATAGTACTGTATAGTACATGAGATCATAAATTTAACTAAGTAACACTGTGCTTATCTGCAAAGAGAAAATACATTTTTAACCAACACCAGAACTACTGGGACAAGCGATACTTTAAGCGTCCTTTGGATATTTGATCATTTTTTTCTTCTTTTATCTTTATGTTAATATTTTAAATTAATAATATACCCCCGAAAAACCTTGCAACAATTCACATTTCCAGCAGCACCTGGACCCCGTTCGTTTCATTGCAGGTTGAAATATGACAGTAAACCTTAGATGTAACAAAAATTTAGACTCCGGAATTATGTTCCGCCCTGCCACGCAACGGACACGCCTATACTAATGATTAAGGGTTTTAACTGGATGTAGCGGACGCCCGTGATTTAACGTAATTTCCGGAAGGTTACCGGATGTTATATCTGGCTGTGAGAGGAGTCGTTGCGCAATGGTAAGAGAAATGGTCGTTGAGCTATAACGTATAAAACTAATGTTTCCATGTTATTAAGTTATGTTTCCCCATACGATCGCATTTTTATGATTAACTAAACACATTGTGAGTTTTTCTGAGATTTATTTGATGTACGACGTATTAATGAAACTAGCTTTATGCAGAGAGACAAAAATGAAAATTATATTTTTTCCTGTTATAATGAAATCTGATTTAAAGGAAACTTATTTGATTTTGATTAGGACTGTTTGGTTCAGGTTAGTGTTATTAGTTACATATGTACTTGGGTCGTAGTAACCTTGTAGTGTAGCAGTCTTAGACAGTGGTCACTGCATGTAGACAGGAAAAATAACTTCTACTGACTGTTAGCCTAAGTAATAGAATAGTCGTGACTCCTGATCTAAGTTAAGTGTCCCCAGACGTGGTGGTTGCAGCATGGCCAGGTGGATATTGGTTAAGTGTCACAAAGGGTTTAATTAACTGAAACACTTGAATGTCTGGTGCACAATATCTTTATGGCTCTGTGGTCTATTAACTTATGATCAGTTCTGAAGCTTCCAATAATACTTTTATGTTTTAATATTTATAATTAGGACAATACTTTTAAAGTGAAAGGAATTAAATTTAAAAAGAAATGTCACAGTAATTTACGCAGGCTGGTGTTAACAACAGTTTAACACACCCTACAGCAGGGGTCTCCAACTGGAGAGCTACTATGCAGTAGGTTTTCTATCCTACTTGGCTTCTGAAGAGCCACACCTGCTCCTGGTATTTACCTGAGAACAGGTGTGGCTCATCAGAAGCCGGGTATGATAATATGTCTCCAGGACTGGAGTTGGAGACCCCTGCCCTACAGTTTAACAATGCCTAAACTGTTGTTTTAACCCTTAACACTGATATTATCTAATGTTCTGCCCATGTTGGTTTTCCTTTATGTAATTGTGGAAATACGTTTTAATATTAAATTCAACAAAAACATTTCCTCCTGTATTCACTTTGTTTTATGTGAGCCTTGGCATATTAATGAATGAGTACATGAGTGATTTAATAGTTTAAGCTTTAAAACTATACTTAACCACTGAAGATAGTGTATTGAATTTCAATTAATGAATTTATTCATAGAAGGTTGTCATCTATATTTTCAGTATACCAGAAATGTAGAATTTTGTATTTTCTCTATTTTCTAGATTTCCTCATCATAGGTCACCCACTCACTGGCACTTTATTAGAAATGCCATTCTAATAATCGACTGCCCTCCCCCCTTGCTTTCAGAACAACCCTAATTATTTTGTGGCATCATTCTTTAGAGATTCTGGTCCATAGTGGCATGGTTGCAACATACAGCTGGAATGGAATCTTCCATTCCAGCACTTGCCAGAAGCGTCCACCAAGATCTTGTGACTACAGAGGTCCTTGAAGTACTTTGAACTCATAGTTGTGGTAATCAAATCAGTTTGAGAGAACGTTTTTGTATTTTGTGGTATGCTGCATTATTATTTTGGATTTAGCCTTCATAAAATGGGAACATTTTAGAGATAAACAGATGAACATGGCCAGTAACTATATTCTGATAGGCTGTGGCATTTGAGGATTAGTTGGCTCACACCTGACCCCTAATACCAAGAAAATATCTACCACATCATTACACCACCAGCAGCCTTAACGGTTAACACAAGGCAGATTGGATCTATGGATTATGGACCCAATTTCTACCCTGCCATCTATATGTCACTGCAGGAATTTATATTAATCAGACCAGGTGACGTTTTTCCAGTCTACAACTGTCTCATTTCAGGAAGACTCATTTTCCCGTTGAGTGGAAGCTAGTGTGGTCTGCTGCTGTAGCTCACCCTCCGCAAGGTCTGACATGTGCTGCATTCAGAGATGCTTGCCTGTTTTAGTTGCTGTAGCCTTCCTTTCGCCTAGAAACAGTCTGGCCATTCTCCTCCGACCTCTTTCGTCAGACATTCCTTTCCTCAGAACTACTGGTTACTGGACGTTTTTTGTTTTTTGCACCATTCTGTTTAAACTTCAGAGACCGTTGTACAGATCAACAGTTTTTGAAATACTCAAACAACCCCTTCTGGCAAGGGCATAACTTTGTGTCGAGCATTGGGGGGTTAAGGGCTCCACCCATTTAAAGGGGTCCAGGGGGTTGGACTGGTTTTGATTATTGGGTGGGTTACACCCCCCCCCCCATAATTTATGCCCTTGCCTTCAGGGATAAATAACCATGCCTCAGTCTGGATCACTTAGATCACAATTTTTCCCCATTCTGATGTTTGATCTGGCCATCATTAGCCCAAGCTCATGGCCGATTAAATATTTGCAGGATAGTGCAGGTGTATAGGTGTTTCTAATAAAGTTGTCTGTGAGTGTAAATGGCAGTTTACCACATTAATTTGTGTTTGTATCTTTGGTTAATGAAATAAAATGGGTTTTTATATTTATGCATATTGCAAGAGAGAGAGGTAGAAACAATTAAACACAGTGTAAGTTGTGTCCCCTAATAAGAGACTTATTTTTTAATGTTTTCTTTTTCCCCCAGTCTGCCATTTTCAATTTCCAGAGCCTCCTCACAGTTATTCTTCTGCTCATCTGTACCTGTGCTTACATTAGAGCCCTGGCTCCAAACCTCCTTGATAAGAATAAGACTGGGTAGGTACAGGTAGATAAAATTGCAGTTTTTTTTCCCTCCTCTTTTCTCTTACATGAACATATCATAACATTCACTATATTAAATACAGCATGACAAATAAGTAGTCCAGGTAATGACCAACTGAATTCAGTACTGACCACTAGAAACAGATAGCTGTTTTAAAAGGAAATTAGTCATTTTAAAGAAAATAAATAGCACTATGAAAGGACATCTTATACTTGTGATGGACCCCAGGCTCACCTTGGATCTGTAGTAGATAAATGGTAGAAACATAGATAGGTTGGCAGACATGAGGTTATTAATATGACCCTGTATTTGGTTTCCAATTCAAATTGATATTCATAGCACAAATGTAGATTTTTGCTTATATGTGGTTCTGCAAATATTTATGACAGAAATTCCATATCTGACTAATTACATTTACCATTTTAATGGGGTATGTTGTTTTAAACAACTTAAAACCTTACAATATAAAAGTGGACATCCCTGGTTCATATATTCTCTGAAGATTATCTGTTTGTTCTGAGGACAGAGATCTGGTGTCTCTTCAGATGAAGCAAACTGAGTGTCGCTAGTCACTGACATATGTTTAGGGCAAAGCCCTTCAGTGCAATCTGCTAAGATTGTTCTGCTTACAACAAATACTGTTTTATGGAGACTTTGATAACGTGATCCCAGGCTGCTTCTCTTACTACCACATCTATCCCTACAGACACAAACACAAGCACCACACTAATTCCGTGCCCCACATGGCCTTTTAGTGTTTTTCCTATCTACCTCAAGAACTTTGTTATCACGCAGCTGCACTCCATCTGTCTCCTGCCGTGTCTACCTTATTTTTGGATTGCAGTGTAAAATTATTTGGAAATACAACCCATGAATTTCTTAGATTGTCATAGATTATTCGGAATTCATATTAGTCCTTGATAATTTGTGTTGCATAACTCAAACGCAAGATTATATTATTGTAAGACTCAGAGAATATATATGCCTTTTTAATAATATATTTTGTGTGTTGGTTATGTTATCTGTAGAAGCTGTTCCATGCAAATCAGGATTTATTCCTATCACATTGTTTTGCTAAATACTATGGATATAACCTATTGAGAAGATGAGCTGTCTGTTTGCTTTGTGACTGAAAAGCATGCTAATGTGAGAGTTGAGCATCATTGCATAAGCAACATTCTCCTTAATGTATGCTGATTCCCCAACTCCCCCTGTTTTTTCAGGGTTTTGGGCATATTCTGGAAGTGCGCAAGAATAGGTAACTTATTTTTCCCCCATACTAAAAATAAGAAGAGAAAAAAAAAATCTGTCAAAAAACCTACATTTTTGTTATTGATTTGTCTTAGGAAACGTACTGTACTCAAAATATATTTTGCTCTAAAACATTTATTATATGGGACGGAGCATATTATTTTTAATGATGTGAAGTTGATGTTCATTAAAGCATGATAGAATTTTTCCTTTGCAAGTTTTTTTTCACTCAGAATCGCAAAACGTCTACCACGCCATATGAACTGTACTACACTGAAATCAATTTTTAAAAATTGAATGAATGTAGATAATTAAGCGCTCACTTTCTTCTCCTTTGCAGGTGAACGGAAAAGCCCCTATGTTGCTTGCTGCTGTGTCATCATGGCTATTAGCATCTTGTTTGGGCAGTAATAATACTTTTGAATCAGGAGCAAGAACACCGAGATTCATGGGACATGAACCATAATTAACAAATGAAATCATAGTCCTTTATAGTTTAAGTGCACTCACAGAATGTTTTTGTTGACCAAGGTCAGAGCAGCGGCTCTGCACAGTTTAGACCAATGTGTCTTTTGGTATTTTCTTAGTATTTTTTAAGTTTTCTAATGCTAGTTAGTTTTTCAAATAAATTATTCAAAAGAGACTTCCTTTTTAAACATTGTGTGTGCGTCATTGGCCTGGTGATCATTTAACAAATATAAAAAAAAAAAAAAATGTTTGGCCTTTGCTCACATTGGGTTTAGTGGGAATTTAGTGAGAATTTGAATGTCTGGGAGAATTTGTGGCAGCCATGTTGGTGTTTAATTACTTTCCACGCTATTGTAAAAGGATTCGTAATTGTCTTTGGTTAGATCTGTTGTATAAGTAAAGTGTTGATGTCTAACCTAGATAGTTAACTACATATGTATCAACATAAAGGTTGACTGTACCTCAATGGAATCATAGAAGATTATGATTATTATTCAGGGAGAGTTTAGACAAAATAAGTTCATAAGCTTCGTGCTTGCAACTTTGCAATTGTTTTTGAATTGTGTTTATCTCAACATCTCGAATGTCTGAAGATGAATTTATTTACTGTCATCTTGAAATGGTTTATTGAAATATATTAGTTTAATATCTGTTAATGTGGTTTATTTTTTAAATTTAAGCTGATTCCATTGTCACTAGGGTAATGTGTATTACAAACTTTTATTCTTTGTTGTTTGCAGTGTAAACAAACATTCACAGGTTTAGGGTAAAGTGAATGCACATTTTGTAGAACAGGAAAGAAAAATGGGAAGCCCTAGGTTTATGCTACAATGTTTTCTTCCGACTCCTAATCCTGCGTCCATGCAGATGTTATGGAAGAAAAAAGGAGTCGTGGGCCAGGGTTGAAATTAGTTCAAGGCAGTGAATAAGAGGTGCTCTTGTGCAAAGCATTCAACGAGTGGCTAATGGACATTCTCCTGATAGTGCACTCCATTGTGAGGCAAAGGCCAAGTGCGTCCCGAGTGAGAGATGTGTGGGGCACTCACCCACTGGAAAGTGCTTTCCTCTGCCCAGAAGGATGTGTGCAAGATCAATGGTCCCTTTTACAATAGAGGGATCATGTAGAGAGGCAGAAGTCATGACAGCACACCAGGATTTTTATTTTTAAGTTTTGTCGGTGGTGTGTGGGGGGGGTGTTTCTGTTTCTGGGGAAAGTTTTTGACTGTACTGCAACACTGTTTTAAAGAAAACCAACTGGGTCTTTATTGTCATACCACCCATACAGAGGTGTACAATAGCACAAGGCGAAATGCCCTCAGATCCACATTGCAACCTGCCCACAAAAAAGTAAATATATGTTCATGGGTTACACATGCTGCAAACCAAAAGACAATACAAGCAAGGGGTGGAACTTAAGACTACAGACTATGTGTGAGGGCTATAGGGGCTTTTAGGTTCATTGGGCAAGGTTTTAAGGGTCCTAAAAGGTTCAGGATATGAGCAGTTACAGGATTGACTTTGAATGCTCTGGTACCTTCTGCCACATGGGAAAGTGGTAGAAGTGCGTCCTTCATAATGCTGGAGATTTTGTGTTATCAGTGTTTAAGGAAGATAGACGGCAGGGAGGCCCCAACTATTTTTTTAGCTGAATCTACTATCTGCTGCAGGGTCTTTTGGTCTTTGTAGTTAATTGTAGTTCCCATTGAAAGTGATACGGCGGGATGGGAACTTGTCTGTGGTGCCTTTGTAGAATGTGGAAAAACATGTGCAATTAAATGCGCTGATATACTATACATTCTTTAACATTTGAATTGCCTTATTATACTTTTAGAATGGTTGACTTTGGGACTATATTGCACATAGGGATATAAAGGGGAGTAATAATATCTACACTTTAGCTGTAAGTACAGGACATAAACAATACAGTAAGTAAACATCAACTGTCCATCTAGCATGTGAAGGAGAATTTCCAAAATTCGTTGTGCAAGAAATATGTTCATGTAAAGAAATACAAGATGTGTAATCTCCAGGATCTACATTTTCAGTGTAAAGTACAGAATCGTACAATTAACTCTATTGTGCATTAGCCAAATATTTGATCAGGACACAATGAATGATTTCTATCTTATCAATGCACCTAGAAAATGATGTTCATGTTCCTTTATTTTACCACCTTTGCTGACTGTTTTGATTATGCAGTGGGTGTGATATTACTATTAGCTTTAATTAAAAAAAGAAGGGCTCTTGAAGTACTTTCAGTAAAAGATTTCTCTGTGTTTCAAAAATGCTCTAGTTCTGAATCATGGTCGGAACTAGTTTTTTTTAAATCTATAAAGCCTGCGTTGGGCAGTTTTTCAGAAGCGAGCAAATAAAACTGTCCGAGGGTACATGCAAATATCGCAATACTAAGCATACCTCCAAGTAAGCCCAGAGGAGAAACTCATTAAGCCGTTGGTTCACTGAAGTGGCAGCCATGTATGTACAGCAATCCAAGAATGGTTGATACAAAAAGTATCCAGCAAAATTGGTGCTGCCTCAGATATACTGCTGTGTCTGACTAGTTTTATTATTTTTTTGGTTGCTCAAACACATTCCATAACAATGTCGATAATTAAAACAGCAGTAATATTCTATAGTTGAACACTATGTGCATGTATAAATTACACAATCCAGATTCTTAGCATTGACAGCTTGTTCCCATGATTCAGTTTTTCTGACGTCAACAAAATGCAATAAACTGCAGTACTGGAGTTGAATGAGCTTATGGAATTATTAAGTCATGTATATGTAGTGAACAAGACAGGTGGGCTTCACTAGCTAAGAAAATTTAATTTTGGCTTTATTTTTAAAGACACTTTAGACTATTTCAAAGTATGATTTTTCTTTTTTTAAATGATGACCATTGGAAATAATTCCCAAAATCAAAGATGCTAAGGAAAGAATAAAGCTTTATGACAATATTCCATGAAAAAAATCAATATTATTATTATTATTGTTAATTTATAATAAAAAATATTTTATAAAGATAAAATATATTTATTTAAAAGGATATATATTCCACATCATAGGCGCCATCAAAATATATTGTATCGTGCAAGATTTATTTTCAATGACGTTGAAATGTTGTATATTTTTGGGTGTATATCTTCGTTTCATTCCCTGCACCCAGCCTAGAAAAATGAAAGAACAATCATAAACAAGGTTAAGTTGATAGTGAGTTTCAATTTTATTTATGCAATAATTGAGTTAAATTTATATTCTGTGTTTAGCATTGCTGTTAGGCTATTTGATATCCAGATGAATGATTTATTGTATTTCAATATTTAAATTAAGTTGCAGGTATAAACTAACGTATTCCATAAGTTTTGTTAATAAACAAATATTTCAAAAATATTTTTAAACATGCCAATCTGTGTTCTAGTTGACTTTATACATGCAGCAAAGGCCCCTATGAAGAGAGGAGAAAATGGTAGCTGGGAGATGTGGACTTCTGTGTAACATATGCATTAACAGCAACTCATATTATAGTGTTACAATCAGCATCATCCTTCATGTCACATTTCCCGTCCATGAGTTTCTGATAACACCCAAACATGTTTCTTGACCTCCTTCAGTCAATCCAGAATGTCTTGGGCTGATACTTGTTGCGGCACTAATGACAACAACCAGGAACAACTAGCTGATCACACAGAGAATCCACACGAGGTAAACGAAGGGGCGTGGCACACAGAAGGAGCGGACAATCAGGGCAGTACACTGTGACGTCCCGCTCCCAACGATCCTGATTGTGTGCCACGCCCCCATCGTTACCTCCTGTTGTGCCCTGATTGTAATCACCTGTTGCCTGTTAAGTCTAGCTTGTGGTTTGTATTTAGTCCGCGTCTCAGTCAGTCTAC
>JAABNY020000039.1:24501691-24559217 GCA_015164015.2 Brevimyrus niger
TACAATCAGGGCAAAACAGGAGGTAACGATGGGGGCGTGGCACACAATCAGGATCGTTGGGAGCGGGACGTCACATACACATTGTTTGGATACATTTATTTTCTTACTTTAAAAATGACTGTTTTGATAAATGTGCTTAGATGTGTTTAGTACAGTATAGGCTTTTCTTGTTTTGTCCAGTTCATTTTGTGTTTAAATGCAAAAATATATATTTTGGTGTATTTTTTGGGGGCCGGGAACCAATTAATTGGTTTTCCATTATCTCTTATGGGGAAAATTCGATCAGAACTTGAACTTTTTAGGATTCGGTCTGGAGTTCTGAACGGATTTAGATTTTTGAGGTACCACTGTATATAATTATCTGATGCAATTACTGAATGTTTGATTTAAATCATTACAGGAAAGTATGATCTCTGTGTCTATATCCTCAAGATGATGATGAATAATTTTGTTGTTGTTGTCATTATCGTTAAAATGAAAATGTTTCCCCCCATGAAGTCATGCAATAAAGACATGGGAAAGTAACAATGTCCTTTGATTCCTACAGTTACTTATTATACCTCTTGGAAACTGGTCATGCTGATGTGAAATGGGATTTTAGTTTCAGCACTGGGTTCTTCCTCAGCGCCATCGAATTTCAAGTTCAAGATTTTCAATTCAATGAACAAAATCATCAATTTTACCTGCCATGGGTGAGGTTATTTTCTAGAATTTGCTGTTTAAACTTGAAATTGAATTGATTCCTCAAACTTAGCCATGTGTTGTTTCTATATAGATTGACATATTTTTATATCAATATTTTTACATTTCTTGAACTAGAAAAAAAAATATTCTGAACAGGATATACTTTTGAAACCAAAAATATTTACTAATTCATTAACTTATCTTGTGTCAAAAAGCCATTTGAGGTGTATGAGTTTTAAAACCTTATACGCATTCAAATGACATTGATTTTACAGTGTCATATTCACTGATGTGCCTGTTTATGCTTTTTCTTTCTTTCTTTATATTTTTTTTTCCATGAGAACATTATGACAGCATAAATGCAACACAGTGCTATTTATTTTTTTTGGTTCAGACATTACTCCTTTTCAAGGAGACTTTCTATCCTGGAGCTGACATTTGCCTCTCACGCTGGTGTCTTGACATCTTAAGATTGAAGGGACTTTTTAAACACTAAAATTATGCATATAGAATTGTATTACTGAGTTAGCAGTTTTAATTGTAACACAATTTCACATTGAACTATTTGCATGACTATTTTAATTTCTATAATCAAAAACGTGTTTATGTTATACTGAAATAAATATATATTTTTATATAGATACATTTTGCTTTGAGTTGGCAGTCAATTAACCTTTTTTGACAGTTTTGAATATCCACTAATCTACAGTAATGCAATGTTTTCTCCTAAGGCAGAAAACCGAGCACCTCTCTGAAGAATTTAGGGGATGATGCTAGGACACAGAGAGCCTTTCCTGTTTTCAAAGTTATTACTCAGTGCAGACAGTGTAATGAATGAATATATTTTACCCAGTGATGTACCCGTGTAAACAGAGTGTCATCATCCCCATCCATGAGTATCATGACATCCATGCCTTGTTCTGAGACGCATTCATCCAATATTGATTTTGTCAAGTCCCCAACCATGACTACATTGAAAAGGGGTGAGGCATGCGACAGACCTTCAAGACTGAGCTGGAACACTTCTGTAGTGTATTGGATTAATTGACAGTGCACATCACTAAATCCAAGGCCATTTATAGAGAGCTGCCTCAAACCAGGGTGTTGCATCAAGATAGTCTTGCAAAATTGTGAGCATGTAATGAATGTGAATTTAGATTAACAGGCGACACTGTATATTTTGTGTTTCTTTCATACTGAATGGATGTGTTTCAGGGTTACTATAATACTGCAATACCAAAAATAATGACACTTTCCATAACTTTATTAACATTAAAAGTGCAACCAAAATGTAAGTCAAAACAGGATTTTCCAAACACCTTGTAAACACAACAAACCACTTACATCTGCATAACTACATTAATCTGTATATGTGCCAATCCATTATCCACACCAGAAATTACAAATTTAGGGTCTTAGGCCTAAGACATAAAAGCTAATTGAAATATTTTTCAGAGTGTATTCTGTGTATAATTAGAGGACAAGTTAAAATCACTTATTTTTAAACACAAATATTATATATAGCAGTTTTATTGTTAAGGAAACTATCTAGTTTCATACTAAAATGAAACGGCAGGTGAAAGAAACATTTACCATAGTGTGGTAGAACATGAATCTGCATCAATCTAATAGAAGTTACTGATTTAATATCCACCAATAAAATTTGACCACATAATCTTTTGAACATATAACATTTTGAGGTCTTTGTCTGGGGATAAGCAGCAGAAGTACCCAACAAACATGCAAGGTATATTGTGTAGTGTTGCTTCAGAAACTGTTCCCCAAATCCTATCAATGTCACTGCGTCTGTTTTCCCACAATTAATGCAGTGCATTTGTTACTGGTTCCCCAGTCTGTAATTAATCTCAGAAGATAGTTCTAACTGGATTAGGGTGGGAGAATGGCTTTAATTTTTCTCACGTTTCTGTATGATATGTGGGAGAGAGAGTGTGTGTGTATTCAAATAGAGTATGAGTACTGAGGCAGTATAAAACAGAAATCAATGCCAGACATGCTGTTACAAATATTTGATTATAGCATCATAAAAGCCTTTCATCATGTAATATGACTGTGGTTTTATGAGCTATTACAAGGACCTACTGTGAAGTACAAACCTCACTTCCAAAAATATTGGGAAAATATGAAAAATGAAATTAAAAACTTAAAGCAGTGATTATTAAATGGAAAACATCAAAAAGAGAACAAATGTAATGTTTTACGTTATGAACTTTGCTATTTTGTTGTTTTAATATAAGTGGTCAAATTTGAAGTCTTATAAAATACGTTGAAGTATGTCCAAAAATGTGTTTTCCACAACATAAAATCATTTGTTATGTGATTGCATGAGAAATAAGTTATAGGATATTAATTTCCCTGTATTTATATTATTGGATATTTTCTTATAATGTGTCCTAGTGATTTATGTTTAGTTAAAATATTCTGTGCTAAATCATTACGCATTGGATGCTATTATAGTGTTTATGTAGTAATATTTCTTAATTTTATTTAAATTTTATTTATTTAAATTTAACCCTGGATTGCATCTATTTGAGAGCTAAGATGCTATCAGTGCTCTGCAGAATGATTCCTTACACTGTTAGTACTTCATATGAAATGAAACAACAATTTAATGCTTGTAGCTTGTGAAACGCGATTATTCATAACATATTGTAAGGGTGGCATTGTTGTCTCATATCTCCATATTTGTGGATTCACATCAGAACGCCAGTGTTGCTTTTGCTAACTTTGCATTCTCTTCCTGTGTTTCATACCACAAAATGCACAGATATTTGTAAATTGCCACAAGGGTGTCATTATGTGTCTCTCATGGGGTGTCACCGTGTACTGGATGTCCCTAACATTGCACTGAGACCATGAAAGTTGTTTTTAGATAACAGGCAGAAACCCATGTGAACAAGCTGAGAATTTTTAAACTGATCCAATGGTAGGAATTAAACGCACATCCCTAGAGAGAAGACACTACAGTGCAATCGACTGAGTCACCATTCTGCAATTATGAAGACTGTATATATACTGATAACAGTATATAATATTTTAAAAGCTTTTTTGAGTGCCCGTGGAACTTTTTTTTAATTCTGATGGAGTAAGTATCTAGCAAGCCTCCTCACTGTAGCTATAAAAAATCACTCCATGGTCTTAGTTAATGAAAAGCATACTCTGTGAGTACAGAATGATTAATCATTAGGGACACTTTGGGGGTTACTTGATAGTCATAACTTACACTAATGCTCACGTCATCACTTGCATACAGGAACAAACAAACTATTGCATCTTCAATGGTCTAATACAAATGTGGTTAAATATTTCTTTTTATCCTTTTGCCAAACCGTATTTGTCACAAACCCACCCTGTCCTCTACAACACACAGGCCTTTTCCGTAAATCTGTCCAACCCCACCCAGTTCTACATTATTATCATCTGTTTACACTATGTTTCTTCCAGAAATGTTTGTTAAATCTACAGTACAACACTAGCAAGGGAAAACTCCACTATAAGGTATCCGGATGAGAGAACTGATCAATGCCCATATAATTATAATGAAAGACAATTAATTTTAAGTCTCTGTAATGACCTTTTGTGACTGATCTAGTAGGTCAGGAGTAAACTGTCTTTTTTAGGTGAAAATGTGAGTAAACAAATTAACAAACAAACAAACTATTCATGCATCCATACATACACATACGTAACATGCCTAATTGTATGAAATGATAGAAGAAAGTTTGCAAAATCTTTCCATAATCAATGTATAAACTGCGTCAGTAATACACATCATTCCTCAGCGAAGTACTTCTGTTTTGAAGTCCCAGTGGCAGGAGTCAGTCTCAGTTTAATGACTGGAATGATGCTAACAGGGATTCCAATCTTATACAGTACTTATGTACAGCTTGCCATTTAACCTGTTGTATTAAAAAATCAGGTTAAATATGACCGTCCGTAATAACAATCGCAAAAAATACTTTGTGACACTCATGAAGAAAATGTATGGCATCAGTGGTTCATTGACTCAACATACAGTACAGTACCACATGTAGTTACTGAACTTTTATTTTTACTGTACAATGTTATTGCTGTTTCATTCAGTATTGTTATTTTTCCGACTTACCTACAAATTCAACGTAAAGACAGACTTGGAACATGTTTGACTGTGGAATGGAATTCAGATGGTTGCTGGTTCAAATCCTGTCGTGGACAGTGATCCCACCTTTGGGCCCTTGAGCAAGGCCCTTAACCCCAATTACTCCAGGACTGGCAGACTCTACAGCCTCCTCTATGCCAGTTCCATGAGGTGGCCTTCTGGGATGCTTTTCCAGCTGTTCTGACGGAGCTTCCACATCTGCTGAACACTCATTAGTCGCTTTTCCTTCACTCGCTGGTCAAACTCCCACAAAAACATTTGGAGGCCAGGTGATGTAATGTGACACTCATGTCACTCTCCTTTGTATGTGGCTTAGCGTGCCCTAACTTTTGACTTTACCAGTGGCATTTGATCCAAGGGGTGTTCCCTGCTTTGTGCACTGTGCTGCCTAATATCAGCTACAGGCTTGCTGCAATCCTGAACTGTATAATGGTGGTAGGGTAGATGAAAATTTTCCCATCATAGACCACTGTCACACAATAGGCTCAAATAAGGCAAAATGCGATAGTGGGGAGCACAAATGTTTACGGCACAATTACACACATCACCTCACAACAGGACACACACAAGGGCTATATACACGGCCTGTTAACATGCTAGGATACGCTAGTTCCATCGGCACTACAATATGCTGGGCCCATAGTCAAAGCCTTTAACCCAAAGTCTGCTCTAGGGGTGCTGAATAAATGGCTGTTCCAGTGCTCTGGCCCCAAGCTTCATTCTACCCTGAATATGTGTGTCCCATAGGAGGCTAAGATGGGCTGTGATCTGCACCTGTATAAATGGCAAAATCCAGTTTTATAATCACTGAATGGACATTTAGGCACAGTGTTTCTGAAGCCAGCCCAGGGTACTTGCTCACTAGAAAAGTTTATATATAAAAAATATAGGACTTGTGCTCAAATGAAGATCGTGTTCCAGGGGAGCTGTGAAAATGTCCCGATAATGTGTAATTTGCGATAATTGCTCTAATTACTTACAAATATTTAAAAAACCAAAATCACATATGCTGGGATAAATTATCATCAATAGCCACAATGATAAACTACAAATGATGATGATTTGACATCTGTCACAATTCTTTTGCAAAAAGCGCAATCCTTTGGCAGCTTTCGTGCATTTGTTGAAAGTCTGTCGCTTGTAAGAACCACACTGATCTTGAAAAACAGGTATGGTCTAAGATCTTTCAGAAAAGCATTTTCTCCCATTGCCCTATTCATTTTTGGAAACTCGTGATCGTGATATGTGGCTCTTTGCATGCTGAAATGGTCAAGAATACAACAAATAAATTAGACAAGGCATGAGTCTGTGTGGCTTGTCAAAGCATGCTTTCATGAGCTTTTATACAGTAATTTCCATAAAGTCCTTGATGTAAAAATTCTGTTGTTGTCAGAAGATAACTCCAGTAAAAGATGACAGTATACAGGACAAGCAGAACAAATGACACTTTGTGGTCTGGAAAGCCTTTGGCCATTTGTACAGGTTCTAACTAGTTGGGGAACCAGGGAATCCTTTTACAGATGGTTTCTCTGCCAACGGTACTCACTATTGGAAATTTGAGAATAGTTGGGCACTTTTCCTGCTGAAAGGTACAAAAACTTGACATGGTACCTTTTCTTCCAGGAACTGCATCACTGCTTCAGACTTGTGTGGCAAGATCTGCTTCCACAACACAACTTACATTCAAACAAATTACAAAACAGCTCAAAAAGCAACCTCGGTTTGACGTGAAGAATTCAACAGCTGGCAGTAAATCAGTGTTACGAAACACTAGGAACACTGGAATAAAATATCTGGAGTAATTGTACACCGCCCATTAAATGACCGTGAGATGGAGCACTGAGGCTCTAATGAACTTGTTCAGGGGGCAGCTAATAAAGAGTAGCATGGTGCAATATATGCAGCCAGGCAGCACGACAGACATAATCTAGAAGCATGAAGAATGATTACCCTTAAAATTACCCTACAAAACATTGTTTTTTTTTGCCAGTAAAATAATGGCAGTAAGTACATCTGCTCATTCTTAAAATATATAAATCAAATACATTGTGATTGGAATAAATGCATGAGTCCTTGGCAAGCAAGAGCATTAACATTTCAAAGCAAGATATAACAGCATATGCAGGTTGACATTAAAACACCAAACACAAAGAGTATTAATTTGTATGGCACTATCTTTGACTGCAAAGACTGAGGTCAACACAAAGTAAACACAAAGAAAAACATTGAATTAATATTAGCAGTGGCACCAACCTTTATAACCCTTATCTTCCATTACAAAACTCTTTAAGAATTCTGTTACAAAATCTAATATAAATCTAATATAATTATTTTTAATTAATTTTACATACAGTCTAAATTTGTTAATAATATTTATGGAAAGATCATAATACTAATACAAAGTATAATTGAAATGTCTGTAAAATATTCTTCACTTTAGGAACAACATTATACAGTTTAAATTAGATGGAACAATGAATCACAAGTAATTTTTACAATGTAACGTGTTCAGTGCCATAAATATGTCAAACCTAATATTTCAGTGAACTTCTATTTCTTATCTGCTCTTTAATCATGCAAAACATAGGGATGTTTTGCATGATTTTTCTTCTGAGAATATTTTTCCCCATTAAAAGAGTTACTAAAATGTATGTACTACTGTACTTGTTGAAATGTGTAATACATTTCACATCAATAATAGCCTATAGTTGAATAAGAACGTAGAGTCCATTATGAAATGTCAGTTGTTCAGCATTGTAATGAATATGTCTACTCAAACATCCGCAGTTCCCCGAAATGGGTGAGCCTAAGAGCTTACATTCTGATACAAAATAGAGAGACTATGGAAAGATAGCTGTGGCTTTTGGTGTAGTTTTTAGCTACGCAATCACAGAGCAATCTTTTCCACTCTTATTCAGTATTTGTCAAAATACCAGAATTACACCCAATCGTATAACAAAACGAGTGACAATAAATAAATAAACATGTTTACTAAATATGTGGTTTTGATCAGGGAAATTTCAATTAGCTAGAATACAACTTTCCTTTATTTGTGGACAAGAAACAAAGCCTGTGTAAGGCAGTGTTATTAAAAATACAAATAATTCATCATTATTTAAAGGTTATTCATATGGTTTCCTGGCTCAGACAGAGCACATTAAACGGTTTAGTAAACAATCATAATACAGGAAGACAAATTTATAACAAATAAATTAATGTAATGCAGTTAGCCCAAAGATTAGACTCATTCATCATGCTCATTAAACACAATTTAAGGTTATTTAAAGGGGTAGTAAAATCATTTTTCCTTTAAGTATCCAACTGAGTCTGTTAGTATGTAACACAATCCTCTGTTTACTATGGTTCAGCACTGTTTGGTCATTTACAGTGTGACAATTTCTTATCTGACACGTTTTTCTTCATAAATTTGAAAAGACTAAATAATAATTATATGTATTTTTATACAGAACAGCATGAACAGGTTTCTCTAGGCTTGAAAACATCACCAGTGAAAAGAGGCCTAGTGATTGCTTGGTATCAGATTAATTAGTTTGATAGTTGGTGTCAATGTTTTTGGTTTTGGGAAAGAAAAAAATATAATGAAATGAGGTGAAATGTCGTTCACAATATTTCTGTTAAATCGTCAATAGTATTGCTCCCATAGTTTCTTAAGAAGCTGTACAACCCAGAAAACAGTACAGGTTCTTGCAATTTGTTCCCCATAATACAAACTGTGAAAGTCCCCAGTGACAAAATTAGCTATGGGATTGCTACAAATTTCACCCCACCCCCACCCCCAGTTAATATAATCCTGTTTACATACAGTTTACATAAGTAAACCATAAATGTAAATCTCCATTTTTGCCTTTATGGACTGTGCTTTAGCAGGTGACAACTATGCATTTCCTAAAAGAAACCACCTGTAACCTTCTTCATAGCCTTCACAACCAGCTCAACGTTAGACCATAAATACAAGTCTCACTGTCTATTATTCTCCTAATCCTATCATCAAAACCTTTCAATCGTTTTTGAGGTAGCACCTAGAGGCACACATAAGCATGAATCTATAATACAGGAAAGTACATAATAATTATGTTTTTTTTTCTCAGTATATTTTTATTATCCATTTTCATGCCACAGTTGAATAAGAACATAGAGTCCATTATGAAATATGAGGCCACATTCGAGATGACAGTTAGACAATTTTTAAATTATGGATTGTGTTTAATTGCTTGTGATCTTTTTTTTTTTATTCATTGCAGTTTTTTTTTTTAACTGCAAGGATGTAAACCATCTTAGATCCATCTTTATGAGGCCTATGATGAAATTGTTGGTGCTTAGTGGGGCTTCTTAAACTTCACAGGATTTTCAATGCAAACAATGATCCTTCGGAAATATTCTGAAATGAAACATATGGACAATACATATTTGCTAACGCTTTACAGTAATTGCACTTTCATAGAAAATTCTAAACCAATATGTAAATACTGTATACCTTATCATCCTAACAAGCCTTAACAGCTTTACTATACATTATCAACAAACATTATATGATTATAATGTTTGTTATTATCAGAGGTGGGTAATTCAGGTCCAGAATGTGAAAATCCAGGTCAAGATTTTGATTCAACCAATCAATTCAACATAAAGAGTCACAGTCACAGAGTAGTGAACTGGGTGGTTAAAACAAAATTTTGTTCCGTACTTTTACTCTCTGGACCTGAACTACCCATTTCTGGTTATTATTTTAAAATGTTATTAATGTATTTTGAAACTGTTAAGTATGTGTACTTACATGCAACTTAAGAGTGTTCTATGAATGGTTTACAAATGCATTATGAAGGGACACTGAATGTTCTACAAATGCATTTTAAAAGCATCATGAAGGTGCAGTTAATGTAAAGTGTTACCAAATATTCTTTAAATACAGATTTTATAGAAGAACAGTGCATTCTGAACAATGATTTTGCTTTTTTTAAAAAAAAAGACCTTTGCCGTATCTGTCAGCACATATATACCATCCATTGAAATCCAAAGCTAAAATGTTCTCACTGTCCAATGGCTATAACTGATGGAAAAAGAAGAATAAGAAACTTTAAAATAAAAGACATAAAACACTGTATTTTACTATGCCAGCAATTACGCTTAATCCCTGGTGGGCTCACTTACAGCTCTGGCTCATAGTCATTTTGGTACAAGGCCAGGTTCCAGACTGGACCTGAACAGCATTACAGACCAATCTTGTCAGCCCTCATCAGCCTTGGCCCACAGCACTAATCTTAAACAGAAACACATGACTGGACAATGAGTACTGAAGAAAAAGAGGACCATGTTTGCCTGTCCACAGAGATTTATTCTTAACCCTTGTATTGATGGGAACACATCCCCTTTTCCCTCCCAGTCAAACATGCAAATCTGTCACAATCAATTTTCACTGAAGTTTGGTTGAAAGGCCCAGCACTGTTTGAAACTTTTCTGTCATTAAATGAATGTTCCATACTTCTTCCATAAACCTACAGAAACAAATACACAAGGTTAAACATTATACTGCCATTTAATAGGGGATTATAAACACGGTTTTAACTCCACAAAGCTATACTCCTGTATACTTATTAAATATTAGTATTTGAATCAGTATGTCAAAAAAATGATAGCACTAACTAAATCATCTTATTTATCTTTGGGCGCCATCTACTGGTGCAGTGCTTAAATGTCCCATACGTGTAGTCAGCATAAAGCGTTACGTTCTACAGCAAATGACAGCAATGAGTAGAGTGATTTCACAGTTTTAATGACCAAAAATTCTCACATTCGACAGTCTTAATGCTCATTTAATTGTATATGTTCATAACCGCTAAGAGAACAGATCTGGAATAATAACAAAACTTCAGTATGTATTAGTGATGTTAAAATTTTGCTGGTGGACACAGAGATTGTTTTCAAAGATTACTTTAAGTGATAACAGCCAGACATCAACAAGCCATCACTAACTGACTTAAGTAAATTATTAGTCTGTCAGTGATGCATTGTGTATGACTGTCCAAGTGGAATGATTATTTATGCATTTTTCTGTATTCATTCACCCATTTACTTATTTTTAACATGGTGCATAAATATGTGCCAAACCTTTTTCACTGAAGGCTTCAGTATTAATCGAAGCCAATGGCTGTACAAAACACAAAAGCCCTCAGAATAACCAGAATACCCATTGCAGTCTTTCGGTGGCCCTCTTCTTGCACAGACTCATACCATGTGGTTTGCTTGATAGGCCCTGGATCACTGCAGCACTAACTGGGTGAGTGGCTATTAAAACATTGAAGGGCGGGTATTTGGTAATTCAATCTGCACAGCTTGCTTTGAGCGAATGGATCAAGTGGCACCAGTGAATCACCGAGTTGGTACCAGTCTGAAAGCTGTGTTCTGCGGGGGTCCTGCTTACGGTATAAATTAAGTATAATATACTGTACCTTTTACACACCGTTCACTGTGCCACTCTATTAATATCAGAAACATGTTGGATCTGTGGCATGTTCTCAAGAAATCAAAGAGGTACGTAACAGGCAGACAGACATTAATTTTTTGTTTTTCTAGGATGGTTGTTTATCCACGACAGAGAAAAGCCACTGAGGCTGCAATTAAGACAGCTGAACTAACACAACACTGCAACTGATGTTCACCATTCAACCGACACAGAGCACCTGGACTGCATTTAATTTAAATGTATGAACATGGGCTGAAATCCACTTCTGGGCTCTGGAAACAGATGAAGTGTGGTGACTAAATATCTGCAGGCTTGTATGAAGGCTCTGTCTGAGGCAGAGGGCCACTCCCACTGATTCATCCGCAGAACGAGCCCTGCCTAACATTCTCTGGGGAAGCCCCTGGATGCGGGCCCATGAGAACAGGCTAACAGGCAATGCACTGGTAAACCCCCATCGCACCAAAGCCAATACTTTATGCTCTCACTCAAAAGACTATGCCGAAAAAAAACAAGTGTCAAAAATGTACAAATAATTAGTTCATTTTTTTCCCTGTAGATTCCCCATTGTGAGAATGAAGGGAGTGTGGAAGAACAGAAACTGGGGAAAAATGCTAAATTAAACATGGGCTACAGTAAGTACACCTGAGTTCTTCCCACACTTGTATTGGTTGGGGAGATTTATAATTAGAACCTGAAGTCTGGAAAAGTTGGGACGTTCTCTAAATTTTAATAAAATCAAAACACTTAATCAAATGAGCCAATATTTTATTCACAACAGAATATTGATAACATAACAAATGTTCAAACTGGGAAATTGTACACCTTTATCCACTAAATAATTTCAAATTTGATGTCTGCTACAGGTCACAAAAAAGGTGGCACAGGGGCAACAAATGGCTGAAAAAGCAAGAAAATTTAAAAAGATCCAGCTGGGAGAACATCTAGAAATTAATTAAGTTGATTGATATCAGGTATGTAACATGATTAGCAATAAAAGGGATGTCTTAGAGAGGCAGAGTCTCTCAGAAGTAAAGATGGGCAGTGGCTCTCCAATCTGTGCAAGAGTGCGTAATAAGATTGTGGAATACTTTAAAACCAATGTTCCTCAATGTCAAATTGCAAAGGCTTGCAAATCTCATCATCTACAGTGCATAACATCATCAAAAGATTCAGAGAAACTGGTGATATCTCTGTGTGTGAGGGACAAGGTCGATGACCTTTATTGGATGCCCGTGGTCTTCGGCCCTCAGACAACACTGCATCACTCATCGGCCTGATCGTGTCAATGACATTACTAAATGGGCCTAGGAATACTTCCAGAAACCAGTGTCGGTAAACACAATCCATCATGCCATCTGCAGATGCCAACTAAAGCTCTATCATGCAAAAAGGAAGCCATATCTGAACATGGTCCAGAAGCGCCGACGTGTCCTGTAGGCCAAGACTCAATTGAAACGGACTGTTTCAAAGTGGGAAAGTGTTCTACAGTCAGTCTAAATTTGCCATTCTTGCTGGTAATCATGGACGCCGTGTCCTCTGGGCTAAAGAGGAGGGAAACCTTATTGTTATCAGCATTCAGTTCAAAAGGCAGCATCTCTGACGGTATAGGCAGCTTGCATGTTTTGGAAGGAACTATGAATAATAAAAGGTATATGAAGGTTCCCCTCCAGACGACATGTGTTTCAGCGGGACAAAATAAAACCACATACTGCAGCTATTACAGCAGCATGGCTTTGTTGGAGAAAAGTCCTGGTGCTGAATTGGCCTGCCTGCAGTCCAGATCTTTTACTTATAGAGCACATTTGGCACATCATTAAATGAAACGACCACAAACTTTTCAGCAACTGGAAACCTCCATCAGACAAGAATGTGACCAAATCCCAACACCAAAACTCCTAACTCATAAGCTCGATGCCCAGACATCTTCAAACGGTTTTGAAAAGAGGAGATGCTACACCATGGACAGCATGCCCCTTGTCCCAACTATTATGAGACCCGTAGCAAGCATCAAATTTGAAGTGAGCTCATTTAGTGCATCAAATTGTAAAATTTCCCAGTTTAAACATTTGTGAATAAAATATTGGCTCATGTGATTTGAAAGTCTTTCAGTTTTCATTTCATTCAAATTTAAAGAACGTCCCAAATTTTCTGGAATTTGGGTTTTAGTACATAAAGCAGACACTTGCCTCGACCAGCAGTGTAATAGTGATCTTGACACTATGACAAGTGGATTACACGTTTAACCACCTCACATCTCTGGTGATGCAGGCTTAAATCTGTACGCTGGTCTGTGTGAGTAGAGTATGCATTTTTTCTACATCGCTTGTGTGGGTTGTGTATGTGAACTGCTTACCTTAACTTTTCCTTAGTGTTACTGTGTAACATGTCTACATGTGTGTGCGCTGCAGTGGACCAATGTAATTATTTAGATTAATCAACTGTAGACTCATTTCTTGAACTAGGCAAAGCTTTGAAATACTTCAAATACTTATATGTGTTATGGTTAATACCCAGACATTAAAAAATACAAAGGATTATTATTAAAATAACATTTTATGTTCAACAACATAAAATGTACAAAACATACAGGAACTAATTTCAAAAAATCTATTTCAAATGTTGTTTTCCCCTTCCTTTCTCTAAATGAAACTTGCATAGAGTATGTTATGATTTCACACCATTCTGTTCCATACTGATTTTTCACATTTTAGGTCTTGGATTTTGGTCCAGTTTGCTGCATATTGTCTGAGTCACAGCATATAAGATCGTTTAATATGTTTCTATCACAAGTAAAACATTTATTTATGCTTCTGCATGCTCTTATTGGGGTAGCTCAGAAGGGAGCACTGCTGTCACACATGTCCAGAGTCTGGAGTTTGCATCCCGCCTCTGCTATGCACGTGTCTGCATGTCAATCTGTCTCTGTGTTTGGGTGTATCAGTGTGTCTGTGCAGAGTTTGCAAGTTCTCCCTGTCATACAGGTTCCCTTTGAGAACATGCAGTTTGGCTAACTGGCATCTCCAAATATCTAGTTCTTCTTATCAGTGCTTTAATATTTCTATGACACAATATCACATTTTTAGGCAAGGCTAGGCAAGTTAGCTTATTTAGCACGTCTCGTACACTGCAGTGATTCGAAGTGCTTTACACATAAGAAACATACAGATTCAGATTTAAATAAAAAAGTTACAAGAGAATAGAAAACAAAAAACAGTTTTAAAATAATAGATTTAAAAGAGAAGATGCAAGCAAATTACAGATAAATTAGGATAAGGTGCCGTTACAGAACAGAAATGCACCAGAGCTAACTGTTTTCAGCAAGCTAAAAGCCTAGTCAAATATCTACAGCATCATATCTATGGAGTCACAAGCAAAAGAAAAACATGCAATCAAAAAAACTTGGTAAATTTTCTTGAGTACATTTTTAATTGTTTGATCCCAATTACTACAACCTTGTGCTCTCCTTTCTTTCATACTACACCTGCCTCAACCTGCAATATTTTTCCTATGGTTAAAATGCAAATAGTTGCTGCATCTTGATGCTTATGTTGTGAGCATTACAATGAATGACTAATGAAGTGGTCTTTAATCGTAACTCGGATAATTAAGGATTTACAAACATATCTCAGACAGGCACAACAAACACCCTTATATGTACCCCTATATAAAGTTAGTCACTGCATGCTCTAAAATAGAAAATAAAATGTATTAAATATAATACATTTAGTAATGATTAGCCACGTTGTCAAACAGTCACAGACTATAGTTGCTTTATATGTTCAGGAAAATCTGAACAGGGCAAAATTAAAAGACATTATACTATGGGTCCTAGTAAAAAAAAAAAAAAAAAAAAAAGCATACAAATTTTCTACGCTCTCTGGAAACAACTAACGATTGTAAAAAAGACTCAATTAGTTCAGCTAGGGAAGCAAGATATTTGAAGTGCTTAGAAAGATTTCGTCTTTGTGAGAGGGTGTTGCAAGTTCTAGAATGTATGTGCGTGTGCGTCTCTGTACAGTATGTGGAAATGCACTCATCCTATGGGTCACTATTATATTAGTATTGAAACCCATCATGTAATCTCAAAATTCTGAAAATGAAAAACAGAATACTACTTTTTTAGATATGTTGGGAAACTAAAGAACACTTAAATGCTGTAATCACCTGAACTATTTTATTAAAGATACATGACGTATCATTGCAAACTAAAACATATAATTTGTTTTCATTCCTGCAAGGATAGAATTGGTGTTTATGACCATTATTAAATTGCATGGTTTATGATGCAATTTAGTGTATAGAATCAAAGTTTATATTGCCCAGGTGTATTCTTAATGAATGTGCATTTGCTCTGCCTTCTCTGATATTCTATGACATTCACTGCTGAAATAAAATCTGTGAATATCACAGCAATAATTTGACAGCTTTGATAATGATTTGTCAGTTTCAATTGTTCATAGGTTCAATTATTTATTAAATTATTTTTCAATTTATTACCAACATAAGTATCACAAAGTGAAAATAACTTAGTATGACTTTTTTCCTTGGGAAAATACATTGTACTACATAGAACGAAAACTTAATTCTGTAAATGCACAATTCTATAACTTTAAACCGTTAGGGGCTGAAGTTCACGCACCAAAAAGGAATTTGATATAGACAATAATAAGATTAACTAGAGTTCCTTCTACGTGTTAACTTTTTTAATGCAAATCAGCTCAAGAATCATCCACATAGAATTTATATTGTTATATTGAAAATTCAATTAAGCCCTACTCTGGGGTACTGCTGTAGAGATATTACCTGAATAACAACAACAGAAACAAACAGGCAAGTACGCTCAGTGTCTTGCAGACCATAACTAATATACCCATCATTTCACACAAATGCCTTACTCTCCTGACAGCTTTATGACCCATGTAATTATGACTCATAGTCATAGCCTTAAAAAAAAACAATACATCTGGAATAAAAGTCTAATGCATACAAGATACCATAGCCTGTCTTAAACTACATCTTTAGTCAAGCTCCTGAGTTAGATTTGCCACTCTCAAGCTCTCTTTTGCACAAATCTTTTTTGGATTTACTTGTTAAATTACTTGTTAAACACACGTAAAAACAAGAAACACCACTTAATGTTTACAGGAGGGTCTAATTACTAAAAAAAGAGAATATCTTTCAAACCATATTGCATTAAATTCAATGCCTTACCATATAACAGAAGAAAAAATATTGGGTAATCTTATATTGTTCTGGAAACTTTGTTCTGTTTGGAGTGGCAGACAGAAGCTACATTTTTACTAAAATCACAGCAGTTTGAGCAGCATGGGCGAAAAAAGACATCAGAGCACATCAATGATTAAATGGATTGGTAAGGTAACTTGTCAACAAAACTGTCAAGAGCAGTTGGAACATATTCACACATTTCCAGACACATAATACCTCAGCTCTCATTGGTCAATGTCCAGCCACCAAAAAACAAGGAAAGACCACTAGAGTGTGCTGCTGCTGGGGCCTACAAACAAGTGGCGGTCTTGTTGCTATTGTAGAACATCACAATCCCAGGAAAACATCACAGCGGACTCTACTTATGTTTTGATATGCCAGCGTTATCATAAACTGATAAATTCTACGTTTCCTAAACATACAAAGGCTTTGACAATTTTCATGGAAATCCTAAGTTTTCTGAGACCACTATAAATAGAATATGGATAGTATGAATGTAAAACTATGACATCAAAAGAAATTCTTGATTCCCAGCTATATTTGGGAAAAGCTATAAACAGCACGAGAAAAAAGAACCCAGAAATTCCCTTAAAAAATCTACTTAGGATCATTCCATCTTCAATCATTATTCATTTGAGGGAAAGAAAAAAAACAAAAAACAATTCACAGCACTGGAAAAACTTCACAGCTGCCACACTGTACCAATGTTTGTTTTAACACTGAAATCTGTTTAATGGTAAGAAAAGTTATGAATTAGTTTGTCTTCTTCGATTAGCTAACACACATTCTTCTTTACTCCACCAGAACAATGATGAACCTTCCAGACACTGCCAACAATGCAGGCTACAAATAGAAAAAGGAGAGTAGCTCTGGGAATCAACAGGTGGGAAAGGTAACAACCTGGCTTACAACAAAAACAAGTGTTATCTACAGACCGGTAAACCAGATTATAAAAGAAGCATACTGGTCATGGTTGCTCTAACCACCAGTGCACTGACCACCAGCTAGGGGGGGGGGGGGGATAGGCACAAAACAAACGCAAGGGACTAATCATTTTGAAATAGCACTGATTTAATATATATATATTTATATATACATATAATAAATCAATAATATTAAATACACACACACACACATATATGTAATGTATTGCAGACTCATCTACACTGCCACGGAAGGTTACGTTGTTTACGAATTAACCCCCTAAAATATTTTGTTTTTAAAGCAGAGGTCGAACATCTCACAGTGGTCCCCGTTAAAAACACGTCGTACATCATGAACCACTGTGATAGAAACAACGCAAAACGAAAACTATATCGGTTTTCCAAACAAGCGAGCCAAATATTAGTTATTTATCAGTTACAAAAAATCACCAATACTTTATTTTTCTCTATCTGTCCATCAGGGTGAAAGCGAGTGTTTTAAAACTACAAGTCGTAGCTGTACGGCAACTGTGTATAAAGCCACTTTGTTACCATAAAAACGTCTGCGTTCATGTCAAAGGTGAGCTTCCATCGCCTTCCCATGAACGTTAGCAGTATAAGCTTCGTATTTGTCGTGTTTACCGTCTCGAGAGGGGGGGGGGCGGATAAACACAACTTACAGTGGTCGTAAAATACACGATCGCGTTCTTTATCGATTTTAACACGTTCTCGGTGCTATCGGAGACGGATAGATGGCTATTCATGGTGCCCTGTGCCAACAGACATTACAACAGCAGCGGCCATCTGCCAGCCTTACGAAGCAGCTACCCCACCAGCTGCAGTCGCAAAACGCCCTTACAAAGCAGGACATGCATGCAGCTTCTGACGTCTCTGGCCACACTGCGCTTCAAAGCACACAAAAAAGCCAAGAGCGGAAACAATTCAAGCTTTAAAAACCGCATAGCTTTAAACTGCCGGGTTTTCCGACCATTTGCACATGGGATACATTGTAATCATTTTTTTGGGAAATTTAACTTAGTTATTTGAAAATATTTCCCCTAAAAATAAGACTCATGCAAGAACAGTTCAAAACCCTGACATGGCGGCAAGAAAAAGGCGAGAGCTTTTTACTATTTTAGAAACAAGCGCTGACACAGAAAGGGACTCGGTTTCCGATAGTAAGGAATCTCCACTTAATCTTTGTACGGACGTGAAGTGGTTTGAGATTCCTTTCAGAAAGCCCGACTCGGACGATGAGGAAGAACTATTAGAGGATGATGAAGAGGATGAATTCAAAAGCACAGCGGCAGCAGAAACTGCGGACACGGCCAGCTACATCACGGGAGGCAGCTGCAATATTATTTTAGTCACGGACAATGGAATAAAACACGAGGAGGACGCGGAGGACTCTTATTATGCTACCACTAACAGCTTTTCTGAATCCATGTCAAACGACTCAGACATTGATTTCTCTGACTTGGAAGAGGAGGAGCAGAGCTATTTTAACAGTCCTTTTGATGAATTGGACGAGGACTGCACCTCTCCTGACTTCTGGGGCGAACCTGATCAGGTAATTTCAATCGAGCCGTTTACCGCTATCACTGGCCCCCAGCACACATTGGGGGATGAAGCTGACACCCGTGACTATTTCCGGTTGCTCTTCCCTGACTCGCTTTTTGAATACATGGTAGAACAAACAAACAACTACGCCCTCTATAGGCAAAGGAGAAGCGGGAAACTCGATTCCCACTGGCATCCTACTAACCTGAGGGAGATGCAAGCTTATATCGGACTGAATATTCTCATGGGCATTAACCAGCTTCCGGATTATGGAATGTATTGGGCTACTGATATTTTCATAGGAAATGCTGGCTTCAAAAAGACAATGACTGCCAGGCGGTTTGAAAAGCTGAACCAAAACATCCACTTGTGTGACCGTGAACTGGAGCCAGTCCGAGGTCAGCCCGATTATGATGGGTTGTACAAGATCAGGCCTTTGTTGAACGTGGTGCAAAACACTATGTGGGAAGCATATGCTCCGAATAGGTGCTTGACGGTGGACGAGGGGGCAGTCGCGGTGAAGGGCCGTTTCTCCACCACACAGTACATGCCTTCCAAACCTATAAAAAAGGGGCTGAAGGTGTGGATGTTGTGTGATTCCAAGTCTGGATACTGCCACCGTGCCAACATCTATGTGGGTAAGCCAGGAGAGGACACAGGAACAGTGGGTTACAGGGTGGTCACCTCACTGGTGCAGGGGCTCGAGGGGAAGTATCACCACATTTTCATGGACAGCTTCTTCACCTCAGTGCCCCTGATGCAGAGGCTGTTGCAGGACGGGCTGTACGCTTGTGGGACCACGCAGCAGAACCGTTGCGGGTTCCCCGACATGCTCAAGCTGCGGAACGTGGGCAAGCTGGTGCAGGGCCAGTTCTACCAGTGCCAGCATGGCAACATCGTGGCTACCGTCATGCGCGACACCAAGGTCATCAGCTGCCTGTCATCCAACTCGGCGCCGGGCATCGTCGGTATCTGCCAGAGCAAGCAGTGCGACGGCACTGTGTTCGGCATACCGCGGCCGCTCCCGCTGCTGCTGTACCAGGAGAACATGCGGGGTGTGGACCTCTGTGACCAGCTCCGTGAGTGCTACCAAGTGGGGCGGCCCTGCAAAAAGTGGTGGCGCTACTTCCTGTGGTTCTACATCAACCTGTGCATCGTCAACGCCTACATCATCATGCGGGAAAGCAGAGGCGGAATCCCACCCGCTGGCTTCAGCGGGAAGCAGTTCACGCAGCGTCACTTCCGCATTCGCCTGGCCCAGCAGCTGATCGGGGACTATCAGGGGGCACGGGGCATGGAGCGGGCCGCCCGCAAGCGCCACTCGGATTCGCCCATAGAGTACGGCCATCGGCTGGAGCGCATGTCCGAGCGCTCTCGCAGGTGCCGGAACTGCACCAATAAGGGACTGCGACACGAGAGCGTCTTCGGTTGCAAGATCTGCAATGTGCACCTGTGCAGGGGAGGATGCTTCTCTGAGTTCCATAAATAAGCCTGTTTTATTTTGTTTCATTGCTGTTTTTTGCGCCGGCAGTCTTAAAATCATATCTACCTTAGGTTTTGAATCCAAAGGTTCACAATACAGGTACATTATCGTAATTAATTTCTTGCATTAGTAGGCGTAGTAATCTAGTGGTAGTATTAGTGGTAGTGATATGTTGCACGTGACTACAGTAAAACAATGGTAACTACTTTGTATCTATCCAATAGATTTCAGCTGAATGCCTTTTTGTCGCATCAAACTGTTTGTTGGTACTTTTTATATGATGAACAAATGAAAGTGCATTTATAAATAAGTTACTGATGAAAAATTTTCAGCACCTACATTGGTCAAAGGCTATTGTCCATTCTGATTTTGTAGAATAAATGCTTTGCCGGGCAGTTCTTATTTTGAGTAATTTTATAATTTCTATTCTGTAACATGAAGCATTTAAAACTTCAGAGCCGACTTTATCTATGCACATTTTGGTGCTCACAGCTTAAAAAGAAAGCAGCCGGCACAGATGAGTGTTTTTCATGTCCTGGAGTTATTACAAGACTGAAAAAAAAATCCTCAGCTGATGGACATGCTGTAGTTATTTCAAAAGATACTTGAACCAATGTACTGCTGCCATCTATAGATGGGAAACCAGAGTCAAAGTGTAAGCACGCTGAGAGTAAATTGAATTATCTCAAATGGAGACGATGGGAAGTGTTGAATGCCCTAAGCAAACACCTTGATTGTGTGCACTGTATAAGAGAGCCTCATTATCATGGCTCCTGCATGTCAGCCTTGAGGGATTGCCCCACAAATTAATTCTCAAGTGCAAAAGGTTCTCACCTGTTAAATCGTACACAGATTCTCATGCTGCAGTTATATATATTTTCTGTATGTATTTTTCAAGTAAATAGATTTTCAAATAGGGTTTTTTAACAGTTTTGTTTTGTATTCATCGATGCCTGTAAAAATGTTCCAGCTATCAATTTATTTTTTAATCTCACATTGTGTTTACCATTTGGAATGGGGAGAGATGGAGAAAAGTATTCATAAGAATCACTATCTGAAAGGTCAGGACCTGAGGTTACCGTCTGATTTTGGAGGAAGGCAGATTTTCGCCCATCCTGCTGGATGCAGATCACATTCAGCTAAAAAATGCATTGGTCCTTGTGCCTTAACCTGTTCAGCATATCGATTAGCTAATTGGTAGATTAGAGTCGCTTTTTGTTTTTCATTGCTTTTTAGATATTTGTGAAGTTATTCATTAATTTTAATACATTCTAGCTAAATTTTGTTCCTGATGTTTGATAGCTCCTCAGTGTAGAACGTTTTATATCTGAGCCTCCATTAATTAACATTATGCGTTTTACTAGTACTCATTATAAAAAGATTTTTTTGAGAAAAATTCAGTACTCTTTTTAGCATGAAGTAAAATAGAATAATGCTATACATCATGATATGCTGAGTTAGAAACTGCAGCCCTTGTCACAGTTTTCTTTACTCAATGTGAATTAACCATGCCTGAAATTGGTAACCCTTTAAAGATGAAAATTAAAAGAACTTTTTGTTTAAGTGTATTTCATTTACCAATGCATTGGTCTATTGATCTTTTAATTTAGTGTCTAACCCTTAAAAAGACATTCCCTAGGATGTTTTCTGATTCTAACATCTGCTGTAAATGTCCTTGTGATGTTTACCATCTAGGATTTGCCAACCTAGATACCCACTCCTGGTTGATTCAAAGAGTTTATTTGAGAGATGCCATGTTACCAACAGGCCTTTTCTGGTGTTGAGACACAATTTAATCTGTGCATGATGAATCATACTGTATATGATTACATTTGAGTATAATGTGCATTAATTTATCTTTACCTTTACAATAACACATACAGGACAATGAACCTCTCATGTGATGTTGGATATACTTTGTCCTCAGCGGTCTTTGAGTGAAATTGGTGAATGCAGAAGTTGAGTTCTTTAGGCTTGAGGTGTCCTCACATGGTTTTGCAAAGACCTCGGCGGTCTGTCACTTTTTTCTGACATTTTTCTTCTATTTAATATTTAATTCTTCCAACAGAACATGAGGCCAAAGGTGCAGTTTTGACCTACAGAATAAAGTGAAGCATCACAGTTTTTGTTAGAGTTCATTCTCAAAAGTCAAATGATAACTGTGATGAGTAGTTATGGGTCTGGATAAATTCCAGATTCCAGTATTTTATTTTGATCAGCACACACTGATCTATATAGTTTACACACATGTGGAGCTCTTATCTTATTGTCATACCATTTAAATATGAGAATGACATCCTCATCTTTATAGACCGTATAATATTTTAAACCACATAATATCAAACATATGCCAGTCGTTGCATTATTGCAATTAAATACATAATATAAATGAATTCATTGCAATTTTGTCTGAAAAGGTGCTGTAAGTGGATTTTTTTTGCTCTTTCCTTTGTTCTGTATTGCTAATTGTGCAGCTCTAAGAACACATTCTTTGTTAGTGTGCATTATACTGCAGGTATATCCATGACAAGCACTCCTGTTACAACTGAATTAAATGCAATATTGGGTATGAAACATGAGGCACAACATTTACAGCATGAAGTACTGTGTTTTTCATCAGTCATGTATCACTGACAAAAAGTTTGCAATTGTTAGATTTTTTTTCGCACCAAAAATCTAATTCTTTTGAGGAGTGCATTGCAATACAGAAATAAATTATTTAAAAGCATTCAAATCTGAAGGAAAATGTGATTTTTTTTTGTATTGTGCTTTTTTTTTAATATGCAGTTTTTCCTTTTTGCCAAACTGTCAATTGATACATAAAACCCTGGTCCCATTTGCAGTCTCAGAGAAAAATACAGTTGCTATCTCTGATGTAATAATACTTAGTTCATGACTGACACAATTACTCCAGCATGAATTTAGATATCTGTGAATTTACAGAGCAAGTTCATGTTTCTGGGTTTGAGTATAATGAGATTATGCTTAAAAAAAAGTGTTAAATAAGACAGATGTATATGTGTGTGACTGTGTGTGTGTATAAATTTAAAGATTTTAAGATTGGATTAAATGAATTAAATAATCAGAATGTTATGTATATACTTATCTAATATCGATGCTGGAAGGGATTCAAAATCTAAGTTCGATAAATTTGATCATCACTATTATATCCTAGTGTTATGATTCCAAACCTTTTCAAGAAATAGTCCATTTGTTTACAAAGTATTTTTTGTTATTTAAAAAAAAAATTATAGCCAGTATCATAAAAAGCCATTACTCTACTTTGAACGTTATCCTTTGTAGGAAGTTTTACAATTGTGCTTTCTTAAGTAAATTGCACCTTGCGTCATCTTATGGAACAATTCTTCGAAGTTCACACATAATGTACTTTTAACATGCTGAGAAGTGTTTCACCCATTAGTAGGCAAAAGCAGTTAAATCATCCATCCATCCATCTTACCAGATTCCTGGTAAATGCCTCTGATAATATACACTCCCATATATGAAGAATATGGTAACAGACATTACACCTTCTCAAATGACTCTTTAACATGTTTGGTTTTCTTTTGGGGCATAAAGGAAAGGAGAAAATTTGTTTGTATTATGCAGCATGATTATGACCTCCCACTGCCAGGGGTGGGGGCTGAAACCCCACCCTTTCTCTGTGTGGACTTTGCATGTTCTCTTTGTGTTTCCATGAGTCTCCTCTAGGTGCCCCTCATTCTTCCTGCAGTTGAGAATCATTCGGTTAGGCTGATTAGTGTCTCTGTGTTACAGTGTGACTGCCCTCTCAGCATGCTGTCCCGAGTGCTTCCAGTGTTTCCTGGGGTGGGGTCCAGTTTCTGTTCCTGGATGACAGACTTTAGGGGCTATCAGTGATTCCCCAAAACACCAATAAAAATAAAAGCCAACAGCTATGCATGACAGGAATTAGTTCCACCCACATCATGGGTTTGCAGTACAATTGAATTAGGTTGTAGATTTATAATAATATGGACATGTATGTGTTATGCAATGTGTACATTATAAAATTCAGTTAAAGTGTTTATTTTTACAATGAATACGTATTTACTGAGTATGTTTTGCAAGTTAAGTAGACAATAAAACATTTCTAGATAGACGATGAAAATGTATTTATTTGTTTGTGATGGGTTGGTGGCCTCTCCGGGGTTATTCCCTGCCTTGTGCTTCCTGGATTGGCTTCGGAGCTCTTTGTGACCCTGCACAGGACAAGTGGGTATAGAAGATGGATGAATGAATGGATGAATATTTATTTGTTTGGCCATTTCTGTTTTCAGACCACTGCAGTTGTTTTAGACTTCAGTCTTAATATGGGAAACCACTGTTTGTTCCCTGTCATTGCTTGAAAACAAAACAAAAAAAAGCAGTGAATGTTTCCTGCGGAGATAGGAATGTGGAAATGCAGGGGGCGTTCCATTTCACTGCCTCTCCAGATGGCAAGGTGTGCTTCACATAGCACTGGGATTATCCTGTAACCCTCCACGGACTGTTTACTTTTGGAGAACGCGACCAGAACCATTCTGCCCAAACTAGATGTGTCAGTCTTGGCTATCAACGTATACAATAAACATCACAGTGAAAGTGAAACCACAGTATTTACAAGGTGAGGACAACTAATTGTCAAAAACCGCTAGAGAAAACCGAATGTCTCTTAACTCATTATAATACATAATTATTGCATTTTTGTATTTTTATTTTTATTTGTTTAATATTTTAGTTAATATTTATTATTGACTGGAACCATGATTCTGGTTTATATGTTAATGAATGGAGATTGAATGGAAATTGACAACTAATTCTCTTCAAAGCAAGATACAATTTCTCTGCCCTGCCCAGTGGCTCAATCAAAAACATGTTGAAAGAACTACATTAAGATACTCTTAATGATTTTGTGGGTGCAGGTGTGATGTATGCTTCTGCATTAAACAATTTGAATAATATCCATCCATCCATCCATTTTCCAAACCGCTTATCCTACTGGGTCGCGGGGGGTCCGGAGCGTATCCCGGAAGCAACGGGCACGAGGCAGGGAACAACCTGAATAATATTATAACCGTAATATTTTTTTTGTGTAGCACAATAAGGAGACATACTGTAGTCTAGCCAAATGTTTCCATATAGTCAACCACACATGTTGTCACTGAAGGACATAACTGAAATAATAAAAAAATGCACCCACCTGCACAGACAAAACCATACAGACCTTTCTGTGATTGTACTTTTCTATTGAGGATTCAATTCACTAATTACAGTCTTCCACTCTATTCTCTTGGTAATTAATCATGTGCAGTTTTAAAGCACCAAATGTTCTACCACATATTATAATTACATAAGAGGCTTTAGGGGGCTATCAGTGATTCCCCTACTAATGCAAAAGACCAATAAAAATGAAAGCTAATAGCTATGTATGACGCCAAAGCAGAAATGGGTCAGAAGCTCAATAAACATGAAAACCCAATGTTTTTGTAGCTAACCAAGACATAGCACTCCGAAAGCTTTTACTCTCATATAGAGAGAAATCCAGGCTCACATCTTCAGATTTCTAGCCTGATAAAAGTGACACTGTAAAACAATAAAAGAATTTGTGGCAAACATAAACTTGAGATATGTGAATTCTGGACAAAACACGAACATTGCATTTATCTTGTAAGTTTAACTTCCATGTTATTCTATAGCATTCAATTTATTTGACTTTTTTAAAAAAAAATGTAACACGGTTATCGATAATGCTTTCATGCCAATAACATTGAGAATATGATTCTCCTTTTTATTTTTATGTTTCCCTTTGTTTAAAGGTGACCTACTTTATACATCTTTGACCTACTAAGGATGACCTTGTAATTGTGCATTGTTTCCCTAGGTCTCATTAAAAATCTCATTAAAAATGCATGTTTCACATTACCCTTCAGGGGCTTTGGAGAGTGTGCAAAACAATAAGCTGAAAATTAGGGTCAAAATAAAGGAAAAAATCAGTAAAATAGTATTTATTTGTGAGCTTAATGGCACATTAATGAAAAGCTACGTTCCATATATGGTTACTTTGAATCATAAAATCACAGCCCCTACATCCATATTGGCACATTCTAAACAAATTAATTATCTCATTGTGCAAATTAATTTTAACAAGCTGTAAGTTTTTTTGCCTGTGGTTCTCTGGCACTAGATACATCAGGCCTGCAGACCATCTGGAAATAGTCATGTTACTAGTTAGGCACAGAGAGCACCTTCTGTCAGTCAAGTATTTCCTATGTGAAGGTAACGCAACAGGCCACTTTAAAAATATCGCTTTTAATTTAGCCTTTTTCCCCCTCACATGTTTCTAGGGTTGCATTCTGACCCACCGGCAAGTGAACACATTTACAAATCTGGCTACACGGTTCGGGCAGCATATGATTAATCAGCAGGTGAGTCATTCCCATCTTTAGCTAAAGCCTTAATTATGCATGTTTGCACATCTGGTACATTTGTACCACTTAAAGACTTTCTCTTTGCCCAAATGTACAGTATGGTTATATTTTTAGATATTGTTTCCATCCACATAGTGCATAGACTTTAATCTAGATTTATTTTACATTGGCCATGTTGACAAATGATTTGTGCAAATGCTTCCATAGTCCCAATATTTCATCACAGAGATAATGCGTAAAATGTAGATGAATGTGGACTCCTCATTCCATAAATATCGCACCAGGTGGAAATGAAATGGAAATGTCTGTTTCACATCTCTCTCACACAGTAGAGGTGCCATGAAGGTCACTATGGTCTAAGATGCAGGAGTCATTTTCTCCATCTGCAGTGAGGAAACATTTCATTGACAGCTCCTTCCTGGACCTGGAGGCAGACAACATGACCTGTAGTTACGCATTAGAGCTAAGATTATGATATAATCATTTAAATCTCTTTATAAATATTCCAAACAATATACTCTCACATGTAGGTTGGCGCTGCGATCAGTCTTTAACTCAGCTGATCTATTTATTCGATTGCATCCAAAAGTAATCTGACGTGTTTAATAAATCGGCGATCATAGTCATGGGGTGAAGCTCACCTGTGATGCGGTTTTTCTTTTGTTCTCTGCTGAAACACATGTTGCTGCCATTGCTTTTCCCCTGGGTCACTATAAGACACTGCCTCCCAGTCCATCTGCTCTGGATAAAAAAGAAGAGTCATATACCGTATGAGTGTCTGTTTAATTCAAATACTCCAAAAGCCATATTCGCCTCACAACCTTTTCTATTGGTTGCGACATGAAATGTCACTCGTAATGGTGCCTGAAGCATGGTCTAAAAATGTAAGGTAGAAAATCCTTATGGCAGTGGTGGCCAATCTTATCCGCAAAGGGCCAGTGTGTATGCCGGTTTTTGGGAGAACCTGTAGGTCAGCTGTTCAAACCCAGGTGTGAGGATGACTCAGCCAATCAGTCCTCTAATTAGTAATATAATTAGGGAGCTACAGTGAAAACTCACATACACAGTGGCCCTTTGTGGATAAGATTGGCCGCCCCTGCCTTATAGTCTTGTTAGTGCGCTGACCCCCCTCCCCAACATAAAAAGCGGGGAGGTTCTTACCACCCGAAACAATGACAAATAAACAAGTTTGTGTTGACATTGAATTTATTAGTTCTCCGGCCAAGTCGGATACTTTAGGGAAGACATTACGATACAGCCCTGTAAACACACAGTCAGCTTCCCCCTGGATAAACACTCACAGATTTGACTTTCTATGTTCAACATATTTCTGCTCAGCAGGTTTGATTTTCCTTTCTGTCCAGCTGCCAAGAAATGATCTGGTTTGAAGTTGCTGAGAGACTGCTGTTCACAAAGCATCTTTAATTAGCAACTGTCTGATAACAGATGTGTGATTATAAAATACATTTGTATTGTTTTTCATTTTCTCAGATACCTGCATATTACACCAGTTTATTTAATTTTTTATGACTTCTCAACCCTATATAAACATTGTTGTCAGTTGCCATTTATGGAAGAAATAAAGTTTAAGATAAGCCCAACAAAAGTGTTGCAGGACAGACACCCAAGTTCTCCTCATGAAAGCCATGGCTATTTGGCAATCAGTTGTGCCTAGTATGAAAAACAGGGAGAAATAACTTGGGGAAAAGTGTTAAAGTTCACAGTTAATGAGAGGGAAATAAAACTAGGCCAATCTTTCAAAGAAGAACAAAGGGGTCACAACTGTAAATGTCACGGAAGTAAGGATTTGCTTTTGCCAAGGAAAACCAATGATATCTATGTTTTTTAATGTCCCCCCATCTCCTTTTAAGGAACATTAGGTCCGCTAACCTTTCACAGAGAAATCAAACATTCCTCATTGTGTTCTCAATTTATCACTCCCTATATCACTATATTGAACTAATATAGTTCATTCTCTTTATTCCATTACAATACGTAGCTTTTGCAAATGCCTTAATGAATTGTACAAACATTGTTCATGGAAAGGAAGATGTTTTTGATCTACTGCAGGCGTATTACTTCGGTAATAGGTCCAGCAATAGTTAAAACTGACCTTAGACCAATTTTCTCTTCACCCAGTACCATCCATCTTCTAACTGCCTGGAGCGTATCCCAGGCAGAATACTGCACAAGACTGGGGTAACCCGGATAGGATGCTGCTCCATTGAAGGGTACATACTCACAGTCATATTACTTGACATTATAGAGAGATCAATTTGTCTTACTCTATATATTTGGATTGTAGGAGGAAACCCACTCAAAATAAGATCATGGAAACTCCACATACACACAGACAGCTGGGGTTCAAACCCCTAGTATTGTGGGTTTGTGGTAACAGTGCTAGTCTCTTAAAACCTGTTATAACAAGGCAATGAATCTGCGTGAGTCTCTGTGCCCTTTTTTGCAAATTGTATGTCCCACAAATTCCTAGCAATGCTAAGAAAATGTCATGACATTAACTGAATGCAATATCGCAATCTATAGACATAGCTATTCTGTGGCATTTGTCATGAAGTTCAGCATTTTAGATTTTGTTGATACATACAATACATGTACCCAAAAGTACGTTGTTAAACTAAGGGTTAAGGGGGGTTGTTTGTTTTTTTTTTTTTACAGAATTACTAAATCAAAGATCTAATTCAAAAACATTGCAATTCTTTGTTGAACTTTACATCAACAAGTAAACATGAAACATGCACTGGTTCTATTGATTTCTGCAGGGAAAGTAAAATCTAAAAATTGTGTTATGTATAGCTTTCATGAGATCTGAAAATAATCATTAAAAAATGACCCCTACTGGTATGGTTAACCAGCGAATTGCTCCTCCACAAAAAATAATTGCCCAGGCCTAGTCTGTGATACACACATGATATATATCACATAATGCAAAAAACCTCAGGAGCATTCAACCGTTTTATACTTGAAAAGGGTATATGCCACATTTTGGCCTCTTACAGTGCTGTCAGGAACCCAGTGAAACTGGATAAGCACACTAAGCATTAGTAACACTGTATAGCTCTTTCTATTACTGTCTATATATTTCTTGCCTGGGGAAGAATAATGCATGACAGGCAGCATCGCAGCCAGAAAATACTGTTGAAAGAAAACTGCAGACCAACTGTAAAAATCAAGTTAGCACCCGATGTCAGCTCCCTAAACCAGATGTCATCCTCTCTGCCACAAAACGGCTCTGATCTTACAACGGCTTGAAAGTGGCTGTCAATAAATAATATGAATATGAGGTAGATACTGAGAGCCACGCAGCCTTTTCATGTCATACATGTTGTCATGCATACTTTACAAAGAGAAGGAGAATGTCGAGATGACATTGCCTCAGTATTCAAAGGTACATTTCAACAGTAAAGAGACATAATGTTTTAGACCTACCCCATTACAGCAACCTTGTCAGCAGGAGGTGCAAAGCTCACCAATGGCTATGGAAAGGGGAAACAGAGATCCTGGGGGAGGGGAGAGTATAATTACGGCAGTGTTGTTAGGCCGGGCGGTACAAAGCTTACATCCTTCAGATGTGGTTTGAAGTGGCTGACAGACCACATCTGCTGGCTGTAGCAAGGGACTGGTAATGACTTCTCTTCCTGTGGACTTCCTGTTGCCAGAGCAAAGGCAGACGGCTTTCCCATACATTGCAGTTAAAGTAATGGTTATTAAACCCTAAGCCAAACAAATGGGTTGATCAGCAGTTTGAAAGAAAATATTATGTTGAAAAATTCAGTATTCTGTATTTAGTCGGAATGCCAGCATCCAAAACATGACCTAATACCGATTTTTGAAGCTGAATATTTGTACTGTTGAATGGGTACATTAATTTTATATACATACAACTTGTACAGATTTCTGAACTCAAATTGAGGTGTATTGCCTGTATATTGTCATCTACCAGGTCAATATACTGTACCAGTTGTATAGCACGAGATGTATAGCGCCGCTGTTTGCTCTGCATGCACCATCACTCACTGTAACTGTGGCAATTCTCGAAATACATGTGATAATAAAACCTGAAATCTGAAGCCTGAGACATGAAATTTATTCAAATCAATCGCATTAAATTCTGAGCTGAGGGCCTGAAACACTGTAATCTGAAAAATACGTTTACATGTACAAAAATATATGTTCTTGTTCAGAGTATAAGTACTCTTCCAATATCACTGGAGTAGTTTATCAAAACTGGACACCTCGCTCTATTTACTAGCTCTGCCTCCCGGTTGAAACTGTGCCGCTTTATAAAGGATCACAAATTCTCAATCACATAGTTAAGGCATTTAGATTATATAGGACATGTTCTGACCTACTGACTCTGCCTCTCAGTCATTTATGCCCTTTGATGCACACACATTTCAGTGCTGCATCCAGTGAGCTGGTGGGATGCTGTGTCTACATTCACCATATCAGGCGGGAGTCATTCACTCATTCGTTCGTTCATTTTACCATTGGCTAGTCAACACAAGGAACTCAGGGGGTGGGAACTCCAGGCTATGGTGGATGCCCGGTGTCTTTTGTTATGATCTCAGTCCAAATCAATTGGCTTCTGCACAAAATAGCAGTGTAACTATTTAGGGACTATTTAATTGGTAATCGGTACAATAAAGCAAATTATGGATTCTAATTGTACATAATTATCTGACTGCTCTCCTAGGCAAGGTATTTTGACAATAATTGTAGTAACTGATATTACATGGTTTGTAGCATCTTCATTTATTAAATTTGGTACTTGGTACTAGAATTTAAAAATATAATTTCCTTTTGGAATTTAAATGCTTTATAAATTATATACAAATACATCACACTGGTAAAGGATATAAGAACTCAAAATATATGCCAAGACGAAAATACAAACTGAACACCAGATTAAAATGTGTTTTTAAAGGTTATAGTTCTGTGGTTCCGTGACCCTGGAGATGCGATTTACAGATGAATGGCTAATTCTGTTTGGTTGAGATGGAGATATTTAATTTTTCCTACTTCAATAATGATAAATTCTTATAAAGAAAAAGATTATCAATATTGTAAGAGCCAAATGTTTTTGGTGCAGTCGTCATAGGTTCCCACTGTTCAGGGATGAGTGAGCAGTTCTTATAAATATGTTTCTTTTTCTAAAAATCACTGCCTGTTATATGTTCTGGTTTGATTATTCTGGTCTGGTTGTCTCTCTTCAGGGCTCCAGAATGCTGTTTGCCTCATGCAGAGAGGCCCAGGAGATCTCCCCTCACAGCGGGAGGCAGGCTGCAGTCAGGCAGCCACGTCCTTCTTTGTTCTGCTACAACAATGGCTCCTTGTAGGCTGAAAAACCTCGAACCGAAGGAAAGACCGCCCTATATCAGAGCACAGCATCTGCTGTGGCATTTCTCTTTTTTCTATTATTAATGTGCCTGCCTCGGCCTACGTCCCACACATGTACCGTGGGATTATTGGCTTCCCGTTTCCTGGGCACTGGTGAAAAATGGATGGAAGAACAGCGACTTCCAGGAAGTCTGCTTAGGCAGATCCACTTGAGATGCTCTCTTGTTTTGGATTTGGAAAATGTAAGACAAAACTGTAAACAGTGAGGGGACAAATAAATGGAAATAACAATTGTGTTTTGGTAGTATCAGAGACAGGGCTTCTTGGTTCACAGTCTCTAAAAGTTGAGTCATGAGCCCCCTCTATTGGCTCAAGAGTGTAATTAATGCTTATTGTTTATGTTCAGGCAACTTAATAGCCACTAAGGAAAACAAACAAAGCAAATAAATAAATAAACATTTTGCAAAGAGACTATAGCATGATTCATTTTATGATTCATAATTTACATCATGCTATCAGTGTACTAGACATAAACACGGGGCATTATTGTTCATTACTGGTAGGAAAATGCAGTGATTGTTCAGCAAAACATACCTAAATATTAGAATGATGGTATTCAGAGATGAGAATACTTAAAATTATTGTTGGCTATATGTCCCTTTGATCTTTAGAGATAACCTGTTTTAATGTGTCTGGCTTGTAATGTTATTTCAGAGCAACAGCAGGAAAAAAAAAGTCCCAAGCTTATAAAGATTGAGTTTTTTCAGACAGCATAGGAATCCCTGCATTTCATTTAGGCCATTAAGCAGCAGGACTTATGCATAAAAGATGTGTGACAATGCGGTGCTGCCTGGTGGGGGTGATAGAAGCTGGTCAGCCTGGTGCATGTTAGCCGGGGAACAGCAGGACTGGTCTGCAGCTCAGGGTAAAAGGAATGAGCGCCACGATGGGGGAGGGGCGATAGCGCTGTTGTCCCTAGCGCTGTGGAATGCTGGAGGTCTCGGTCCAGTGCCTCTGGCTCTCTCTGTCCGACACATAGTGCACGCAGTGTCTGCTGTATGCCACCTCTCTGGCCTTCAGTAATGCTCTGTGTCACGCATGATTACTCTGTAATCACTGCACTAAACACACCGCAGACTCACAGGTGATGGCTCTGAGGAAGAAAACACTGGCTGTTGTTTTCACTGCACTGCTGAACTGTACGTGAGCGCTCAGTTATATTTTGATTACATTGTTTCAGCTTTTAATGTCAGCTTGACCATTGTTAAATCAGTGGTTGGGAATAGCTAGGTACAATTATCTTTGGAGAACAAAACACATTATCTTCAAATGTCTATTCTAGATTATTCTAGATATATATTTTTTGCATGCAAGATTTATCACAAAAATCTTGCATTGGCAGGGATGTTTCTTCTCCTTCTAGTGATATTGTAGTGAAATTCAACATGAAAATTCATTAGAATTATCAAAAATATTTCACTAGTCATTACCACTAGATGTCAGTACAACTTTTCAAATCTATCTATCTATCTATCTATCTATCTATCTATCTATCTATCTATCTATCTATCTATCTATCTATCTATATATCTATCTATCTGTGTTTTTTTCTGATTGTGATTATTAAAGTGAAAGCAGATGGCATTAAATACAAAAATAATTGTATTTATTCTCCTAACTGTTTTTAGTTTGCATGTGAGTATTTGGAGGACATCCAAGGATGACAAGGAGAACATGCAAACTCCTCGCACACACAGAGAGTGAGATTTAAACTAAATTCTGGAGGCATGGAGCATCAGCACTGATCACCAAGCCACAATGGCAGTCATGACTTGTTTTTTTTTCCTCATGCTCCAAGTCCAGTTCAAAACACGACTTTCAGAATCAGCTGCAGGAAGCTTCTGGGTTTAGCTGACGAATAAAGTCTCAATGATGCATAAGCACATATTCGGAAAATCATTTACAAAAAAACCAATAAACCACTGCAAAGGATTTTGAATAGGGACAACTGTTACGTCGTGGTGGTTCTCTTTACTAATTTTCCTTTTTCTTCAACTCATGTCAATTATTCCTGTTTGTTTGCCCCTTAAAAAAAAACATTCAATAGAAATCCCCCACACCACTGCAGAAATCATCTCTCCCGATTTTACTGCCATGTTATGCAGGCACCAAAATAGCTCTCCCCCGGCTCTCCCCTCCCCTCCCTGGAAGGAACATGGGCTGGGAGGCTGCAAGGGATTGGGGACCATTTTCATTGCAGGCTTTTCTACAGCTTCTCCCTATTTTGTTGTTTGCTCCTTACAGTACTTTTCCTTCACTTTAAAATTATAGCGTTATACATTCACCACAAAGGGAGTTGGGGATTGTCCTTTATTATCTAAATATTTAAAAGGTTTGCATCCTAAATGCCAGTTATGGGACCTGAACTGTAATAAAAAGGTACCTGATTAATAAAGCAAATGAAAAGCTGTTGTTGGGGACAATGCAAATTATTTAATTAAAAATAAACAAATAGGTCTATAATTGCAAGTTACAAATAAAAATTTAAAAGCTTAGGAATTCCACCACTCCATGTTCTGTTTTCTTTAAAAAACATACACCACGTTTGTTTATGCTGTAGTAATGATAGCTTTGTCCAGGCAACCACTGAATGAGAACTACATGCTAAAAAGTCCTGGCTGACTATTTACATTCGATTATCCTTTACTATTGCAATATCAATGGGAATAACCAGCAGAGACAAACCAAGGTGTAGAACCTTAATGTGGTCAACCTAATAGGAAAAACACAATATAATGTGGACTCAAGGCAGAAGGACAGGGTGAAGAAAGGGCATGGTGAAGAAGGTAAAATGACTCACGGCATGTACTGTCAACAAACTAGTAAGCAAGTCTGGGAAAAAAATCTTTAGTATTTTTACCATTATAAACATTATAAAAAGAAACAATCCATGCAATTTTTTTTCAAGTATCATATTATCACAATATATTGTATTGTACTTTTTGGCCATTGTCCCCAGTTCTGCAGTAGCCTATGCTGTCTACACAGGCCTCTCTGACTCTCTAACTATTTCTCCATGCAAAGGGAGTTTTTTTCTTCCAAACTATAGATTGTAAAGCATGTCAAATTAATGAAAACTGCTTCCTGCAGCTGACACCTGCAGAGTATATTATGAACCTGTATAAAATATTCCCTGGTCAGCTGGTACAATTCATTCTGCAAAAGACAATGTTACTATATTCCACCACTGAATGACTCTCATTCTGGGTTATACGACTCAGCTTTCAATTTCTCGCTTTAACCAGCTGAGTCACCAGAGTGGGCTTGTGGGGGTTGGGGGGTGCGGGTGGCTGTATGACACTTCAATTTCTGGATGTTCATGTTTTCAAAAAAGGTTTATTTATTTGGCTGCTCCTAAGCTAAATCATGAATTCTGGGCTTTGGTGGAAATAGAGGCAGAGCTGACCTTGCTGGATTTGTGGGCACAAAGGGAATAGGCTAAATCAGACGAAGTACCATTTATTATTTGAAAGCCAATAAATGAAAAATAGAAATGTGTAGTTTCTGTATTTACTGTAATTGTGAACTGAATATTTAATTGTCAGAATATCCAGTGGCCCCATATAGATCTGGAATCTGCAAGGAATGGGAAAGGTTGTTTCATTTGAAACATTCTCACTGGAGGGCAGTCAAGTACAACAGCAATGGCTGGAAATGGATACAGGAAATTGTCAAGCCCAAAGCTGCCTTACGCACAAACACAAGCAACACTTTTTCATCCATTACAGCAAAACATGTAAAAAATATGATGCCTGGTTTAACTACAGTCTAATCTGTGGGCAATGTATTCAGAAAAACATTTTTTGGGGTAAATATTTTTATGTGCAGAGATACAATGATTCACATGGAAACATTGTTTGTACTGAGTTCATGTTGTCCTGAGCTTCTACATCAAGTCAGCAGGTGTGTTTTCCCTACAATTTTAGTTAGATGTTGCATCTGACAAGTCATTGTATATGTATATAAACAGGGATATATTCCAGCAGGCTTAAGAAATGTTAATTTTCAGTTTTTGTATTTATTGTGTTTAGTACTTTTTATTTTATGGTTTTATTTTCTTGGGTTTTATCATGCTGGTTCTTCTGTGTTTGATTTGGACTGTTTCGTGCTGTTTATGTTGGTGACCTGGTGATGATATTGCCCAAAGACAACTAGCATGTTTGAAAAGCATACTGTGAGAATGAATGGAATAATGAACAGATCTATCCTTTACAGTGGTATAAGTCTTACTGCAGACCCCCAGCTTGCTACAATGTATTACCTTTGACTTTTAAGTTGAGGAGATTCTAAAGACTCGGTACATCTCACCACTGTCAAAGATGTATGTACTGTATATAGACTGGACACACCATTTTGAAAAATTGATTTGTTTTTTCAACTCGATAATGACCCCAAGCACACCTCGAGGTTATGTAGTAAGTTTCAGCTTGTTAACAAGCAAAGAGATAAAGTGTTATAACGGATAACCTGCCCCCCACATTTCCCCCAACCCAAACCCTATAGAGCTGGTTCAGGATGAGTTGGATCAAAGGTAGTTGGACAGTAGGTAGCCAACTTGTGTCCAAAATTTGTGGAAACTCCTTTAGGACGGTTGGAGAAACATTCCAGCTGCCAACATCTGAAAGCTGGTTGAAGGAACGCCAAGAGTCTGCAAGGTTGTCATTGAAGCAGCAGGGGGGTATTCTGAAGAGTTTAAAATCTGAAAACGTTTTGAGGTGTTCAACACTTCTCTTGGTCACTTCATTGCTTTGAGGCCTTTTACTACAAAGTGTATAACATAACTAAAATAGAAATGAGTGCATTAAAAGTAGATGTGTCCAAAGTTTTGAGTGTTACTATTATATATTTCCCAGAAGCTATGGGTGCAAGACAGGGAAGCAACCCACCCCAGGGCCCACTCACACATGCACACCTATGTGCAAATTGGTAACTCCATTTAACCTCAACATGTTTTTTGGACTGTGAGGGGGGGGGACCCCATGACAACAGAGGGAGAGCATGCAAACTCCACACACAGAGAGCCACAAACCCAGATCCCCAAGGTGTGAGGCAACAGTGCTAACCACTGCACCACCATGCCGCCCCATACGTATGTATGTATGTATATATACAGTATATATACACATAGTGCCAGGATGACAAACTGTATGTCATTAGTAGATGTATTTTGCTTTTGGATTCTGACACACAGTATCGTGTGCTTCCAGCTGCAGCACGGTGAGTCACGCTTTCCTAAGAGATATGGATGTCTACTTCGCTTCCCTGAGAGAGAGAGCAAAGAAAGAGCAATCAGAAAAGAGACAGAGTGGTAGGAACCGGCATAATGGATGGAGGCAAAGAGAGACAGGGAGAGCTATATGGGATTTAGGGAGGACAGGGAAAGCAGAAGGGTGAGAATAAAATGATGGAGCAGTGCACAGGCCACAGTTCTGTCAGCCATGAGTCAGCCATGACTATCTGCGTCATTCTGTTCTGGCATCCCACCCTGATTCCTGCCCCAGCTCTGATCTCTCACTGCTGCTGCAGGGTGACCTGCCCCCTTCACTTTAAAGTCCTCTTAAAAGTGGAATGTTTATTGAATTGTGTCCAGGGATTCTATGTAAAGTGTCTGTGATATGTTTCATTTTACAATGGACACATTAGCTTAGGGTCAGGTACAATACTGTTAATTAATGAAACACGTTTTCAGTCTTCTCTGTACACAACCTTTTTTGAAAAATGTCTGTGCTGTGAACTTATTGTAAAATAATATTGTACGATAGCGATTCTAAGCTAAATATGATACATCTGTCCATCTTCAAGCAACTTATCGTGGATACAGTTACAGGGAAGAAGGACTCAATCCCAGGCATCACAGATACAATTCAGGGGGACGACCTGGATAGGATTCTAGTCCATCACTGTGTACACACACACACACACACACACACACACACATTTGCATCAATATTTTTGTACAGACTGTTCATTCATTTCTAAGGGCTGTAACACAGCTGGCCACATAGGACCCTGGACTTCTTTGGGCCTGTGCTACCTCTCACCCAATGGGGAAACCATCAGCTCACCTGCGATGAGGATGCTATCAGCAACCCCACCTCAACCCCCACTGTGCCAGAAAGAGCCCACAGAGAGACCCTCTAGGGCTCGCTGATCGTAAAGCCATCCTGCCCGCTTCCCCCTCCCTTCCTGCTCCCCTGCCCCTGTTTCAGATCCCGAATGGTCAAACAAAAAGCCAAAATGGAAAAACATTGTTTGATGTTAATCCAATCAATGTTCATATTCATACTTCTTGTGAATGGTCTCAGTGCAACGGATATAACGGTCTCAGTCTTAAACCAATATATTACAATATTATGAATATTTAGACAATTAGAGAATTCTTGCTTGTTGAAAAGCTCTGCCTCTACAGTGAAGGACAGGTCACAATAATCTCATCATAAACATTCCATTTGACCATTGGCTTGAGGACTTATCTGTCCACTGATTTATTAGTATTCCCTGAAGGGGATCACAAAGAGATGACAACCTAAAACAAATATAACTATGCAAACAATAACTATAACATCTGGTCAGAGACTGTTGGAACCCCTCCCGTTGCATGGTTTGGTATTCATGAAAGGGTCCACGAGATGGTGGGGGGGACATTCTGTAGCCAGAACCCCGACATGTTGATTAGCATACTCACCATGTGTAGACTTTACTGAGGAGACATGCAGTAATTGGAGCATAGTGCTATACAGTTAGGATCTGTAGTCAGATCTGTCTCACAACCCCATTGTGTGTCTTCTGTTGGGTCTGTTTCACTTTGTCTCTGTGCTGTCTTGTACGTGTATGGTGGAGTTATGTTGTTCCCTGTGTCATGGTTTTGACTGATGATGGATGTATGTTGTTTTACCCAGCTTGGTTGCCTGATCTTGCTAACTCTGTTATATCCCTGGTTAGAAATGAAACACAGCATTTCTAGACTCAGTTAAACCGTGAGAGTGGTTGCATTATACTAATCAATGGTAAATTGGTATCTAGCCACTGAGTTGAGTCTATCAGACATACTACCATTGAATCGGTCCTCGAGCAAACTAATCAACCATGCTGATTCCCTGCTGGTCAGCTCTTGAGTTAACTAGACATACTGCCAGTCCCTATGCTAACTCTCCAAACATGCTGGCTTTAGACATGCCACCTCTGAAATGGATTAGCTAGATAAACTAACAAACTTTGTTGAATTAGTTAGACATACCGACTTCTAGAAGTCCCTGAGTTGAGGTGATCAAAGAGATTATCGTGCTTTGCTGCCCCTGAGTTGTGTCACTCAGATATACTGCTTCTAGCTAGTCCCTGAGCTAGACAGACCAAATAGTTTAGTAATTTGTATCTGCCCCACAGTCCCTGAACCAAGATTAAGCATTAGGAATCTCACTTAATATTTCGAAAGATGCCAGGACGAGCAGAGTTAGTCTACGTTAGGCATAGAAGTAATTAGGACAATCCTAACCAAACCAGCTAGAATATTCTAACTTAAGCCCTAAGATACATACGCTGGAGTCAAATATAATTCAGTTTTGGCTAAAAGGGTAAGTAACTTTGCAGGAGTGCTGAGAAGAACCTACACGCATTCATAGCCGACGGCTGTCCCGTTGGATTCCGTCACTGGGCCAGTGTGCGGCTCCTTATGAGGCGAAACACGGCCGTGGTCTTAACTATAAGCAACCAAACAAAATACAAGATTTTTTGAAGTTTTGATTTTTTGATTGTATTAACAGGTTTTTATAAAATTTAATTTCCCTTTGTGGAAACCGGAAAAATGTCCCCACTTGGTCAAAATAACATTGTGGGGGACGTATTGGAAGCTTCTGTTTTAACGGAAACAGACAAACAGCAAAATATCCATTCACGATAAACAGTAATTATCATACCAAAATAATAAATCCTTTATCTTTTTATTGTAAATGTGTAATGAAGTCTCCTGTGTTCTATTCTTTGTGTATTCTGCTACATTGTTCAAATCTTCCTAACTGCAGCATTACCTGTGCATTTAGAAGATCAGACACCATGAGGTAACCATCATGGGCCATCTCATTGTTCAACACTCCTTTCTCAAGACAATACTATGTCCAGTAATTTTGACCCACTGCCAAAGGGGATGCTAGTAATTGAAAATAAATTCTAAAAAGTGATGCTAATGACCTCAGTACAAGGCCCATCAGTAATGGAGCTAGGGACAGTGGTAAAGTTGCTGTAAAATGTAAGTTATCAATAATAGCAAAATGTCTGAAAAAAAGTTCATTAGAAATGTATTATATTTTATATAGCTGATGAAGGGCTATATTCTCTTTGTAGTTTAATATGAAAGGATTTTTTTACAGAAAACTTTTTTTTCCCACTCATGCATACAATTTTAATATCAGGAATTGTTCAGTCTGGCAGTGAGCATCTATTTGTTTTTCTTTGTGTGTCATTCCCATCAAACACTTCAGCTACCTCGTTAGTAGTCACCTTTGATCTGAAGATACAATGGGAGCAGTCCATTGAAATGCTAATGGGGCTGTAAGAGCTCAGATCAGCAAACCTGAGAGCAGAGAGATCAGCATGGGATTGATCCTGCTAACGTGTTCCTCCTGTAGGAGCTGAGGCTTCAGCATCCAGTGGGAAACACAGTGCATTTCCATCATTCAGCAGGAAATGTAATGACTGCTGAATGTCATAGTAGACTTACTGACTGCCCGCTGGATCAGCTGCAATGAATGCTGGGCACCAAAGTCAACTGCCTGTTAAAGAATAATACATGATGACAAACATTCCATGAAGTTTCCTTTATAATTAGTTTATAATTGTTAGGTGCCATCATAGATATTTGTTTGTTAGGTTTCTGAAGAAGTTCTGTAAATTAATTTTACCTTTCTTACAAATTGTTGTTTTGCACCTAACATCAATAAAAGTGGATTTAACATGAATAAAAGTGGATTTAAATTGGCAGCCCTGCCAAAAAATCCAGCTTTATGAAATAGAGTTTTTCTTCTAAGCCTGGATTTGAGCCAGGTGCTGTTTTACTTGTATGAAGACTTTTGATATCCTACTTTTGCCATGTTTAGTCACTGTCCTCTTAATCCTATCTTTGGTTAGTGAGCTTCCACTGTTTCTCATTGCCTATGACATTTGCCTGTGTTAGTTATGTGTTGTTATGATTTTTGAGACTTTTCCCAAGACATATCACATAAGTTTGCCTTCTTGGGTCTTGTGCACCTGCAACTTGAACGGAGACAATTTGACCTTTGTGGAACTCATGTTGGTTTGACCTTACATAAGTACTAATTGTCAGACCTGCTACATTCCTGACACATACTTATAATTGACATTTATTATTTTTCACCTTTCTAGCTGCATTTGTAATTGCAATTTTGTTACTTCAATGTTCAAGTCATTTTATGTTCTTTCTGTTATTTTTCTATTGCATGTATTATTTTTATGTAGATCAATTATGTACAATTAATTTTATCTTTCAGTGTTATGAAGCTATTACTTGCCTAAATTATGGTAAAATAGAATAAAACATTCTTAAACTGGATGCTGTCAGAATGGAAGCAATGTATTCCTCATACAGCCCTCTCATCCGGCTCACGTATCTAGTCCCTGCTCCTCTCTCATTCCGCACTCTACAATTTCTATGATTACTCTATGGAAATGTGAAAGCCAATAAATACTTATAAATAAATAAATAAATAAATAAATAAATAAATACAATAAGTACTAGTACTGAGACAACGACTATTATTTTCACATTCCACTTATATATCAATCCACACAATCCATCCCTACCAATTACTTGGTTAACTGCATTTATTGTCACATATCATGGGATGAATGCCGTGGGAGCAGATATTGGGGGAAAAGAAACAGGGAACAAACCAGCAAACAAGGCATCATGGGGGATTAAACCAGGGGGCACAGCTAACTTTGAATGTTGCAGGCAACAAGCAGGATTGACTCTAATGACAGGACAGCACAGGACCGGGAAGCCCTTATACACAAAGACTGTTTGATGTTTACATTCAATTGTCAAAACTTCAATTGTCAAAACTGTCCTTTCCATTGTTGACACTATGTGGCACTGCTTCAATTTTGGGGCAATCTGTCTCATAATTGAATCAGTTCTTACCCACACGATACCTCTTCAAAGTTTGAAAAAAATCCATGAAATACCATTTGAGTTATCATCTTAATGGGATGAAGTGTATGAAACTGCATGTCTTTTTTTCTATCACTATGCACCACTGCTTCAGATTTGGGGCAATATATCTCAAACTTTGATCAGCTCCCATTCACTCATATGATGCCTTTGCAAAGTTTGAAAAAGATCCACCAAATACATTTTGGGTTATCGTCCTAATGAGATGAGCAACATTGTGTATAATTAGTACTTGTCAGTTTAAGATGATATTTGCCTTGATGATACAGGATACTGCAATGGGTGGCATGGTGTTTAGCGGTGCTGCCTCACAGCAGGAAGGTCTTAGATTCGGTCCCTGGGTCAAGTGTGTGAATGATATGTGCAGCTGCTACTCCCACCCATTAAATGGCCGATGTGTGTGTTATAGTTACTTGATATGTGCTATAGACATAATGAGGTTCAATAAAAGAAAGAGCACCATGCTGCACGGTTTGCTTTAGACTGGTGTACAATAAATCATTGAGTAACGTTCACCAAGTTTGGTTGGCTTTACTGAGTAGAAACATCACAGGGCGTGGATTTCTGTGTGTAGTTTGCATGCTCTTCCCGTATTTGCGTGGGTTTTCGTCAGGGGCTCCGTTTCCTCCCACAGTCCAAAAGCGTGTGCAGTGGGTTGACTGGCAACTATAAGTTGGCCTCATAATTGTGTGAGTGTGTGCTCCCTGTGGTGTATTGGCGACTGCCCAGGGTTGGTTCCTGCCTGTGCCCATTGTCCCTGGGTTAGGCTCCGGTCCCCCCTGCGATCCCAGTTGGGATTCAGTGGTTGTGGTGATGGATGGATGGATTCTGAGACTGATGATTTATGTTAATGTTATTTTTATTGCAATCTTGCTGTTGTTTTGGGCATCTTTTGGGCATTTAGGCCACACAGAGGCTAGCACCATGGTTACACACCATTAGGGTCGAGGCAGTGATTGCTGACCCTGGTTCTGTCTGTAGAATATGTTTTCATGCAGGTTTCTGTGACGTGCTGAGAAAGAATCCACAGGAGAAGTCGGGTCACAAACACTGGTTCAGTAGCCGGGGATGTCAGTCCTACACAAAGTGACAGGACGAGGCAACGATGGGTAGGGACAAACGAAGAATCCGGGTAAAGGTTGCGGAATAGGGCAGACGGGGTCGGACAGGCGAGCAGGACAGGTGAGACAACAGGGCAGGACACCGTGGACAGGGCAGGTGGGGAAAACACAAGACAGAGAAATGCTCAGTAATGCTCCGAATCATGGCAACAATACTTCGCACCGCTCTGTGGTACGCTTTGGGTTTAACTAAGGTATGGATCTGTGCCGATTGCTAGCAGCTGTGGTGCCCCACCCCTGTGGGTGTGACAGTTTCTTCCCACAGTCAAACTATATGTGATGGGTGAACTGTGCAATATGTTGTTTAGAGAAATTGAAGTAGTATTGATAAATCAGGATTGTGAGAAAGGCAACAGACAGACTGATTCTCTGTAGGCATACTGCAGAATATCCATCATAGACTTTTTGTTTCTCTTGAAGAAGTGCTGTGAACAATGTATTACTGTTGTTAACAGCCTTGGACATACCTTCAAAACCATCAAATAGCAGTTTGGTGACCACATTTCAGTATATTTTTGCCTTCAAGCAAGATTCTCCTGAGTGCATTATGACATTTACGTTCAAAATATGGTTCATGTTCTACAGAACATCAGCAAAGGATATTTTTTTTTTTTAAATCTTGGTTTTGGCACCCCTGCCCCAGCAGCATGCTTTTTGGAATATTTTCCAGGTTCATCCCCTGTACTGGATAAGGTGTTTGATGGATAGGTGAACCCATCAATGGATGCATTTAACTAATCTTAAAATGCAGTAAGGTAATAGGCACCAATGCACATACAAACGCATTCATTAATCAGATCTTCAGCATGCTGCTTACTGACTTGCTTCAGTAATAGAGCAATATCCAAATGTATTAAATAAATGAAAATGGATGGTGCTTTTGATATAAATGTCAGCTAAACAACTAAAAGTCTTGCAATCATGAATATTTATTCGGAAAAGAAATTATAGGCCATACCATGAAATTGTTTGGCCACTGGCCACTTATATATAAGAATGCTTGGTCTATTTAGGAAAACATGGATCAGCCAAGATGGACTTCCCAACTCATAAAGCCATTTTTATTAAGATTGACTGGTCTTTCCAGGAATTAGCTAAATGGACTCCCATGCTCAATCAGCCATTATTAGTAAGATCAATAATCCTTTACACAAAACAGTCAAAGGCCCCCTCAACCTACACATGGAGAGCTGCAACTGTTGCCTTCTTATACTGAGAGCTGACATTGTGCCAAATTCCATGACAGATCCTGATGAATAATTTCACAGTTTTGGAGCATAAAGCTTTGCGACTTGATTTCCTTCTAAATTTTTTGGATAATCAAATTCCAGAGGGAAAATAAACATTATTCCAGAGTATTATCAGGTTCTTAGCGATGGCCTCAATAATACTTTTTAAATTATGTTATTATTTTGTCCATTCTTTTGAATAATCTGACGGACTAGCATCCCATCCGGGGTAACCACAGCCTAGTGCCCTATGTCGCTTGGGCTCATGAAGGATGGATGGGGTAATATGCAGGAGTACAAGAGCTGACAGGTCTAAAGATTATAAACTGGTTTGCATTTTAGCATGTCATTTGATAGTGATGTGAAAAAATAAACACTATAAAATTCAGCGCATTATACAATGAAGACATACTGACACATGACTTTACTGCAATGTTTTCAGCATATATGCACGGAAACAATAAAATCCTTTGAAAGGTCACCATAATATGGGGTAGATAAGTACAGAGCCATTCAGCCCTAATCAAACCTCATATATAGTAATAAATAAATTCTTGTGTGTAATTACCCTCTCGGAATCAATACAGTAAAATTTTCTGTCTTCTAACCAATCATCCAGGTGAGGCTCAGGAAGAGCAGCAAAGGATTGTACCCTCAGGCTTAGGATATACACTGGACAGGGTAGCAGTCCATCACAGAGCAAAGGTATACACACTAGGGTTGGGTGAAAAAAAAAATCTAAATTTCCAATAGCCATTTCCAATAGTGGAAAAAAGTTGTCACTGGACCTTGTTATTAAACATGCAAAATATCTTTGAAATATGTTAATATTTTCAGGTTCCACAACGCGATCGACCCTCACTGTTGTATGTTTTTCTTGCTTGCTAAACTCCATTTCAAGTCAGAATCCTTTCTCCATATCTCACGTTCCAGAAAGATATTAGAAAACTGGCAATTAGTATGGGCCACCAAGTGGTGCAGGTTTGGTGATGTTAAGGCATCCGTGCAGGTATGGCACACAGTACCACACCTTTTGTCTGGTAGGTGTGAAGGGTGATAGTCCTGCTCTAATGGGGACAAATTTACTTGAGAAGATTTATCAAACATATTTTTCACAAAGCAAGAGCAGTGCCCTACTCACCAGAAGACAGGATAGAATAGGAATTGGATAGGTTAGAGAAGAAAATTGTGATTGTCCAGAGTCAAATAAATTCATTCATATTTGTGGTGCTTACTATAAATGGTAACTTGGAACAAGACACATACCCCCGTCCTGATTTGTTTCTTATGCTTGCTCTGGATAAATGTTTTGGTAAACATGACTTTTAACATCCCTATAAACAACAATCTCTCAATCTGTGCTGATTTGATATAAAATATGATCAATATCCTTCAGCCCATTCTAAAACCTTATTATGTTATTTTTCATTTTCTCTTCTTGTACATATTAGGTGGTAAAAAAAGAACAGGAATTCCTCAGGGTCTGGTCATTTAGGTTTACCGCTATACTTTAAACCTTCACGGGATATGTGATAAGTTTTCCTCCCATTTGGCACACTTATTTGCAGTTTTCATTCTAAGAATATCTTGGATGCAGTGTTATTAAAGCTCTTTAGAACTGAGCCCATCCACATTTTAACCAGACACCAAAATAAAAGTTTAATAACACTAAATTTCAAATATGGTTCAGTCACATGTATGCAGAACTTAATCCATTCCGGATGCCAGAAGGAATCCTAAAAAGTTTGAGTTCTGATCGAATTTTTCCCAAAAGAAATAATGGAAAATCAATTAATTGGTTCCATTGTGGACTTATCGAATTTCGCTTTCATTTTCTCCTGTGAGGCTCCCAGAGACCTCCAAGCTTATTCCCTAACCGCTGACATCCGATCACGAAGGGAGCTAACAAACTTAGACACGTTCAGCGAAGGGGATGATGCATCAGGAGACAGCCACTGCTCCTTTAGGGGGCCTCGAACAGTGCAACTCTTAGACAGCATTACATATCGCAAAAATGAGAAGGGGCACCCCCTCATCCCACTCTTTACCTCTTTACCGCTCTACACTCTTTATGGAACCAACCCTAGGCAGTCTCAACATCAAACCAAGGTTGTATAAAGTTGTAAATAGAGGGATTCAGTCATATTTATTTCTTTTTTTGACAAAGCTATTGTAACTATGCTCTTGCTCCAAAGTGCATGAAAAGAGAAACATTAAGGTTTTTTGGAAAATCTATGCAGGTAAAGAACCCAAAATGCAGTTCTTGTGTCTACAATAAAAATCACTAGGTGAATATTGGGTAGGTTCCACTCCACCAAAATAGCTCCGATCCATCAAGGCATGGACTCCAACACCGATGAAGGTATCTTGCAATGTCTGACACTAGGACATTAGCAGCATATCCTTTAAGTCCTGGATGTTGTGAGGTGGGGCCTCCATGGATCAGACTTGTTTGTCCAGTCAATCCCACAGATGCTCAATAAGATTAAGATCTGAATAATTTGGAGGCGAAGTCAACACCTTGAACTCTTTTTTATGTTGCTCAAACCATTCCTGAACGATTTCTGCAGTATGGCAGAGCGCATTATCCTACTGAAAGAGCCCAGTGCCATTGCAGAACACCATTGCGATAAAGCCATTCACATGATGTGACGGAAAATGTGAAGCACCAGACCAGGTGACCTTCTTCCCTTGCTCCATGGTCCAGTTGTGAAGTTCACTTGCCCATTGCAGGCACTGTCAGCAGTGGACCGAGGTCAGCGTGAGTTCCCTGTTCGGTCTGCAGCTATGCAGCAAGCTGGCATGCACTGTGTTCTGACACATTTCTATCATAGCCAGCATTAACTTTTTCAGCAATTTGTACTAAAATAGCACTTCTAATGGATTGGAACAGACAGGCTAGCCTTCGATCTCCACGTGCATCAGTGAACTTTGGGTGTCCATGACCCTGCTGCCAGTTCACTGGTTGACCTTCCTTGGACCACTTTTGGTAGATACTGACCACTGCATACTGAGAACATCCCACAAGACCTGCCGTATTGAAGATGCTCTAACCTAGTTGTCTAGCCATCACAATTTGACCCTTAAAGTCCTTTTTGCCCATTTTTCCTGCTTCCAACACAACTTCAAGAACTGACTGCTAACCCGCATAATAGATAATGGTGCCATATTGACATTATCCATGTTATTCACTTCACTTGTCTGTGGTTTTAATGTTATGGGTGATTGGTGCACATTTTCAGCCAACATAACCCATTCCACTCCGCTTTCAATACAAACCCTACTCATCTACAGTAAACAACTAATCTTGTCCACCTATGGCTTTCCAGGAAGTACTGTTAGATCCATTTGATAAACTTCCCTAGCCAACCTTATTCTATAGGGATGCAAAAAGACAAATTTTACATTGAATTGCAATCCTTCCTGGTTTTGATGATTCAATATCAATTCACAAAACGCATTTGCTGAATTTGACTTATATCAGACCTCTTATCATATAGGTGGCGCTATTTTCTCTCTCGCCTAAAGGAGGGTTGCAACAGTATTGTGCAAGGACAACATTGTGCTGCCATCTTGGTACATTGTCAAGCATGGAAATGGAGTAGTTCAGCACATCAAGCAAATCAAGCCAAGAAAGGTATTATTCTCACACCAATCATTCAGTACAAGGCTTGCGGTGACGCAAAATAACATATCTGGGCCGGATGCCAGGTGGTGACCTGGTAAACCACCAGCAGCATCGTAGTGGGCACAGGTGTGGAGCAGATCTCACCTCACAGGACCCCACCGCAGCACTCCACCAGTGACCTATGGTCGAGCAGGCAGACGAGCAGGCAGGAGCTGCCTGGGCAGCCATAGCCTCCGGTGAGCCAGGCGCCAATGAGGTAATGGCTGCAGGTTTGGGCAGACTGGGCAAGATCCATCTAGGCAATGGCTGCAGGTAGGCAGGAGCAGTAGTGACCACTGTCAATGGCATGGCAGGAGCTAGGAAGAGGGTGGAACGGCCCTCCTGGGCGAAGGCGAGGCGCCCTCTGGCAGCAGGCACAGTATGGTGGCGCCCTCTGGTGGCAGGTTAAGCAAAGCTAACGTTCAAGAGAAGCGAGGTAGGATGGAACAGGGGCATCTGGGTCTCCCCTGGGCCGGACACTAACCGAGCAGCGTCTTGTGCCAGGTAGGATGCGGCAGTGGCAGAGATCTCATTAGGGTCTGGTGCTTGAGGAAAAGCAGTGAGTTCCATTGGACCAGCTGCTGCCACATCAGGGTCTTGTCAGCCTTTTAGTGTTCCATATTCTCTGAGGGGAGCTAACCAAACATTTTGCTTGCAGCAGGGCAGTGGGCTCACCGGGGAATTCTGGTAAGGTGAACTTGGCAGGCGGTTGGCAGCAAGCCAGCTGGTGGAGCTGTCCCTTTCACCTGTCTGTCCAAGACAAGCAAAGTCCCTGTCATCTCCCATGTTGCCGGGGAAGTGCAGGCTGAGGAGATCGCCTCCAGTCTTCCACCTATCTGCAGCAGCATGGCAACCACTTTGGCCAATTCTTGAAGTAGGAGATGTCCAAGGAGCTCCTACAGAACCCCTGGGAAGCACAAGAAGCACCTTCTTCGTCTCAGTCCGGGCTGCCACAGGTTCCTCTCTGGTGTCACTCCAGAACCGCCATTGGTCACAGAGATGGCCATTTTCAGGGATCAACCAGGGAACAAAGGAAGGCGATTGCTGTTGGACCAGCCACAGGGTCGTCTTTGCAGATCGTTCATTTGTTAAACAAGACGTGACCCAAATGCAGGCTGCTTTCAGAGAAAACCCATGTAGGGTGTTTATTGAGGCAAACAGGACAGGGAAGTAGGAAGCAGAAAGATCACAATGAACAAACAAGAAGCACAGGCCTAATAGTCACTAATAAACAGGACTAAACAAAGGGGCAAAAACAAGACAGCTGTGGCTGGCTAACAAGAGGGCAGGAACACGAGGTAAGACTAACAAGACTCAGGTGTGGCTGGTTTGGAGCCATGTCTGAGGGAAACACAGAGATCGAACATGCAGGCTGGGGCTGGACTTCTGAAACTTAGCATGCGCCTTTTAGACTTGCCCATTTTATTTTCTGCTATTTTGAGATTTATTTTCAGTCAGAAGTCATTTTTTTGTGCTTTAAAAAAGACAGATACGAACTCTACCCATAGTTCCTCAGATAAAAAGATTTTGGTATGCAAGCCTTTGGCCTTTCTTTAGTTGGTTTTTATCATTTGTTTCCAGTGACTATACTTTTTTAAATTTCTGATACGATTATAGCTTTTTAAACATCGCTTCAAACATATAAAGTTGCTATATAGAATATCATATCTGTTTCTTATTGGACTGATATCGAATTGGAGTCAAATTGAATCAGACTGAATCAAAATTGTTAGTGAATCGGAATCGATACCGAGCTGCTAACCTAGTCATTACTATAACTATTGTATCAAGTTCAAAACCCTGATTCTAGCCTACTAATCTGCATCATTCATCAATCCATCCATCCACTCATTTTCTTTACAGTAAGCTATGGGCACTAGACAGGGTTAGACTAACCCAGAATGAGAAACCAACCCATCAATGCTAATCTGCAACAGTTCTTGGTTAACTAATGCATTTGATTATCAAACATTTTATGTCTGAAAATCTTTAGGAGGTACTTAGAGAAGGTGATGTTCAATAACCTAGAAGAAACAAGGTGCATGGTGCAGATGGAGGCTTATCTGAGGTGTTCAACTCAAACCAGCCCAGTGCAGTGTGTTTGATTCATAACTTTCCCTCAAGGATCGAAGGGTGGTTTATGTTCAAAACTGTCAACCTAGACATTACAGATAACGCATACCTTTAATTGGTTATCCAAAGACCAGTTAGTTCTAATCTAATTTCTCTGGGGTAAAGATGTACAACTCTAGAGGTTCTGGAGCACAAATACATTCATGTGGATGTGTGAAGAATGCTGTATTTGGTGTCGATTTTTCTCAGGAGGGGTGTGATCTGTGTTTGTTTGAAGGTAGTGGCAGAATATAATGACAAGAGGGAACTGAAAAAAAGAAGACAAATTTCAGGAGGTGGAAGAGATTATTTTCAGCAGAGGAGTGGGGATAGGATGAAGAGAACAGATGGTAGGATGCTATGATTATAGAAGTTTGAAGAAGTCTGTTAGAGAAGATTGAATGCTCTGAACAATGAACAGGATAGAGACTGGGAGAGAGTAATCAAAAACTGATTACACTTTTTTCTACTAGTTATTCCTCTGACAAAGGTACACTGTCACAGCTACTCCGACATAGACAGAAGTAGATCATATTAAGATTATCATTGTCGCATTGTTGCGCATAAGGGTGTTAGTCATTATTGTATTTTATTTTTATCCAAGGTGAAAAAATGCATATCTGACATGAAGGTCAGGAGTCTATGCCAGGCAGTACAGGAGACAATTTTGGTGTGTACTCCAGACATTATATGTGTCCATCAAAGGGTTACACATATAGTGGGTTAATTTAGAACAGCCAATCAATTTAACAGGAGGACACATAAACATTACGGTTAGATACAGTTTAAATAAATGGCACAATTGCTCTAATAGTACACGTAAGTTAGTGGTTTATTTATTGTTAGTTACTGTAATGTTGAGCTGCTTTATTTGGTTAATGTTCCAGTCTGTGAAGAGGGCATTCAAGTAAGCACTACATTGTAGTATGACTCATTTCCTGGCGCGTACAATTTATATTAGGTCCGCGTTCACGGTTCGACTTATGATATTCAGTTTTTGGAACTGAATGACACATTATGACAACAGTCATAAACATCAATAATGTGTCATTAATGTGCATGACGTGTCATGTCATTTTTATGATGGTTATATGTCACCCTTATGTAGACTGCTTCAAGTAAAGTGTTACCAAATGTTTTTAGTAATAGAGGATTATCTTTTCCAAGGTTCATTATTTTTAATTATTTTATTCCCTCTGATTTGAAATTACAAAATAATTAGAGAAAAGTCTCCCATTAGTCCTAACATTGAAGTATTAAAGTGACTAAAGCACATGCCATTTCTGAACTACAGTATGTTTCTCTATCAGGTGTCCTAAACTGGTCTCATTATGAGGCAACAGGAAGTACACAACTGTCATGCACACAACAATTTCAAATAAATGAGTCACACACAGAAATTATGGTGGAGAGGACATGGCATGGGAGTAAAACATTGCTTACTCTTTGTCACAGCTGTTCTAAAAGTTTCATTCACTTCGCTGTATAATTAGATAGGAACTGAAACAGACAGATACCCTTCAGAATTTGTTTGACTAGGTGATGTATTTTTCTCAATTTTATTATTTTATTAGTAACCACTAGAATGCCAGAACCACATACAGTACAAGCTCCGACATTCAAGTAAGCAGTATGCTTGAGTAACCAGAGGAATTGGAAATATAGTTATAAAAGAAAAAATCATCATAATAAGTAATAATTCTATTCTATGGCCAGCTGAGGTGGCTTGGGCATCTACCTAGAATGTCTGGGGGGGCCTCAGCAATGTCGAACCAGGAGGAGACCCCTGGGCAGACCCAGAACATACTGGATGGCCTGGGAACGTCTTGATATCCCCATGCAGGAGTTGGAGGAGGTGACTGGAGAGAGGAAGGTCTGGGCATCTCTGCTAAGAATGTTATCTCACGACCCAGACCAAGATAAGTGGTGGAGAATAGATGGATGTATGGATGAATGGATGAATAGATGGATTATTATATTACAAATTTGTATTAAACTAAAACTAACAAAAAAGAAAAGAATTATACGTTCAGGCCTTGGAGTGACATTCTTTACCAATCTTTTCACATTTCACTGCTATTGTTTACTCTTATTGTTTATCTCTTGTATTGTATGAAATTCCTGACTTCATCCAACATCACCCCATTGTTTGCTCATCATGGCCAAATGCATTACAAGTCTGACAAGTACTGTTTTTCAAGAGTAACATCTGGAAAACTCAACTGTCCGGCAGTCCCTTTGTTGTTGGAGTGGTGGCTCTGAGGCTAGGGATCTGTGCCAGTAATTGGAAGGTTGCTGGCTCAAATCCCATGAATGCCAGGAGTGATCCTAATCCTGTGGGCCCTTGAGCAAGGCCCTTAGCCTCTAATTGCTTCGTCCTGGGTATGATGTTAATCTACATTCAGCCCTGCAAGGAGGTCTCCCCACTTAAAGGGGAATTTTTGGGGTTGGTGGGAGGATTGGCACTCTAGCCACTGGAAAAACTCATACTGTGCTATTTGGACTCGTGTGGTGCTGAGGTATTACCCACTGAATGGCTGCAGTTGGGGTCTCATCTCCGAGGTGGTTCCTCTTTTGGTGGGTGCAGTAACATGCTGTAGTCAGCGTGCGGTCCTTACTTCTCTCTACCCTTTTTCCCGGCACTGCTGGATATGAGAACTTTACTATATTGGATCAGAGGCGATGTGGAATATGAATGATCTCACTGCATATAACTCGCATCTGTACATAACATGAACCAATATATTATGTCTTAAATCAATTTTTGAATTTCAGTCCTCAAAATTAGTATTAAATGTTTCAAGTACCACCATTGCTCTGTCTGTGCAGACTACATACTTCATCAGAGACATGCAGTTAGATTAACCAGCAACTCTAAATTGCTTGGGGTGCAAGTGCATGTTCCTTGGGATGGATTTGCATCCCATCAAAGGTGTATCCCTACATTGTGCCATGTGCTTCCTGCTACAGGTTCCAGACTCATCCTTGATGCTCATTAAATGAAACTAGAAGATGCATAGATTAAATAAAATCTCATCCCAGGGACTGGAACTTAATGGTGCACAGCCATAATACTACACAGCCTTCCAACAGAAGAGAGCAAGGTAGTCCTGTCTGACGTTGCATGCTTTGCTTCCATTCCAGTTGTTTCCACATCTTTAAGGAATTGGAAATATGCTAAGTAAACCCTAGCGATATTGGTTTTTCTTGCTTTCATTACCTGTATAACCCCAAAAATACTTTATTGGGCATCAAAGGTTTAACAAAAACCTTTGGTCTGCTTTTTCGAAAGGCTTTGTTTGATGCTGGAATTGAGAAAAGTTTATCTACAATCTGTAGCTTTATACAAATCCAGGGGCAATGCGATCTAGTCGGTGAAAAGTTGAAGTCTCTTTGTTGTCAGCGAGCGGCTGGCGCACTCCAGCATGCAGCCTGTGCTCCCAGGCAACAGCAGGATCACTAACAGTGTATCTTACCTCTAGGCGTCCTTTTTAATGTGCTTTGACTTAGCTGTCTGCGATAAGGTACGCATCAGGTTTACAGTGGTTTATAGAGATGTAACCTTTGCTGCCAGCTTTGTAAACCATCCCTGTGACAAAACCACATATCTGATTAACAGCTTACGAAGGCTTGTCAGTTTTGCAGCCTCCCAACTATTGCTGCATGAAGATAACCATTAATGGTGACCATGGGAAGGTTTTACCTAATTAGTTTTTTTTTTTTCTTATCAGGAAAGGGAACGGGTTTCTCTGAGACCTCTTTCCGTAGTACATAAATAAAATTTAAATGTCAGACTTCAAAACAGAATGTCACGTTTATGCTCTGACTCATTATTAAGAGACTAATAGATTTTTTTTTCTCATTTTTAGATTACTATGTACAGTGTACTATTTACAGCTTGCATTGTCTAAAATTATTTTCAGCAAGCACCATATGGTGGTATTTTTTTCCTTGATCAAATCACATTTACGGCTTTATTATATTAATATGGAAAACAATGAAATTTTTTAAAACCTAGTATAGGTACAACAGGTACTTGTTAATTTGACATTGGCACTGCCTTTTCACTTCACTTACTATAAATAACATCTCAGCACACATTTACCACAGTAATGAATGTGAAACAAATATGAATAGCAGAGACCCAAAGAGCACCAACATACCAGAAGCAAAGGCTTTTCCACAGATTTTCATGCAATCATTGAACGATTTCATTGTTTTCCACATGTTATTTTCAGAAGATGGTTATTGATGGCATAATTATTTCAAAAACTGTCTGTAGAAGGCAGATAAAATGTGGAGTATAGTTTACACACATAAAGCAAGTCACAGGATGCAGAAAGTTCTATCACTGGGTAAAATTAGTTTACCTCATGACTGTAACGTGTATTATCTTATTTTTTTGATAAGGCTTCCCATCGTCCTCGCAATACCTTTCGTCACTTTCATAATATTCTCATTCTTTGCCTTACTTGGCAGGCATATATCCCCGCAAGGCCCCATCAGTTCATTCATGCCTGCCCTCACTGATAATATCACCTTTGTGCTTTGCATGTGCAGTCTTGAGAGACACGCTGATATTATTTCATATCCGATTTCTGACAAGAACGATGACTGGGATAAGAAAAGAAAAGATTAGCAAACAATCCTTCACTGGCATTTACTTTGTGACCCCTCTCTATGGTTTTTTTCAACATCCCTCTATCCATACTCATGCAGACATTCTTCAGTGCAAACATATTGACAGTTTTGTATAAAACACAAACAACAATTTCAATATGGAAAATAAGGATATTGAGATAACTAAAAAATGGAATATATTCTTAAATATTTCTACTCATGGGCATTACGAGTTCTGTCAAAATAAACAGAAGTCAGATTTCCCCATGAACATTTTCTTCCAGTACAAAATCACTCTGATAATATTAACAACATCCAATACACCGGGGTAAGTTTCAGTTTTTCAGGTTCATCATATTTTTTCATTGCTGGTACTATATTTGAAGGACTTGCAATATACGAATATTTATATATTTGCTGGTGGATTAATGATGTGATTAATGATTACTGGTGTGATGTATTCTTAGTAATGTGTGCTTCGGAGATGGAACTATTGGAAAATGTGTCTTAATTCTATTTCTATTTTCTGACTGTGGAGGTCAACTTTAAAATGGCCTGAGATCATGCTGAAGCAATTAATGGAATAGTTAATAGGGCGTGGTGTATCAATTGTTTGCATCCCTTGAAAAGCCTAAAAATGCTGATTTGGATTTAGATATATAAGAACTAGTTTAAAAAATATTAAGTGTAATAAAATTAGCTTCACATTTCTTTTTATGTGGATATGATTAAGTATTAGTACAATTTGTACACGTGTAGGCGTGGGGGTCACTGTCTGGAAGCTACCCACAGATATCTATCAACTAAGTAAAGAGAATAAGAAAGGAGTATTCCCACAGAATCCACTGAAGGAATTTTCTATATCATTATCATGCTGCCAGAATCTAGAATTTCAGCTTCAATAGAGTCCATTGCAGTCGTCGTTCAAAATATTGGTTTGGTGTGCTATACTATTGGAAGAAAAAAATAGCATTTCATCCGTATGATCTAAACACTCTTTAATATTGTCTTTGATTCACTTAAATTCTCCTCTTCCTGTGCAAAAAAAAGGATAAAAGTTTTAGGTCATTTAAATTAAAGGTACTTTTCCCATTAAGGTTTTAATAAAAATAACAGAACAATGTGCAGCATGATCTGCTTATTAATTGTATAAGCAAAGAATGTAGGTTTATGCATTACCAATAAATTCCTACGGAAGTAAACATCTGGACACTTGTGCCTTTAGCTCCTATCATACAAACTTAACTTTTCCCTGGAAGAGGCAAAAATGGTTCAAAATGACGTGATACCAGAATCCCTCATTTGCATAATGAATAGCAGCACTGAGGAGCACTTGGGACTGTGCATTTGCAATTCAAATAGAAAGGATTGCACTGATCAGTTTCCTTGCTGTGTTGAATGGTCTTAGGCAAACTTTGACTGAACTGCACCAGTCTGCCAAGTAGTTTGATGTGCATCAGTCATATTACCTTACATATTAACCGGCTACACTAGCTAAGGAGAAAGGCATGTAGCTTCATGCAAAGTCAAAAGACTCTCCCTATGATTTTCAGAGCTCACTGTAAAAGCAGAATGCATGAAAATTCGCAGAGGAAAATTTTTCTTAACTCTACTTCTGCTTCTATACCAGAAAATATTCACGTTTTAAGTTGCCTTTGTTATAAACAAGAAAGAATAAGAAGATAATGCGAAGGATGATATATATGTATTATATATGTTATTTATATATACGAATCTTTACATATAGAAGAATATATTACTGTATGTCAGATACAATTTTTCTAAATAAAAAATAGATTTATAATGGCTCGCCAAAAGGGGAAGGGGCTACCTCAAATGCAGCTCCTAGAAGAAACCCTTTATTAAAGGGACAAGAATAAGGTCAGGGGTGCAAACAACTAGAAAATGACAAGACTGAGGAGCACAGGACTAGAGAGCACTTAAATGAGTAACAGTGGAGGAAACACAAGGCAGCTGGGGGTGATTAACAGGAGGGCGGGAACATGAGGTTAGGCTAATAGACACAAGGGAGGAGAACAGTAGGAGTGGCTGAAAGGAGGGACAGGGTGTGACAGGTATCATGAAAAAGTTCATGTTTGTGGGGGGGGGGGCTTTTTTTTACTTTTGTACTACATACCAGGGTTGGGGCCATTCATGGATTGAATTGAAAATGCATGGTAAATTCCAGTTCAGCTCCTGCAATTGGAATTAGAATTGCATGCAGCTCAAAGGAAA
>JAABNY020000039.1:24572484-24583303 GCA_015164015.2 Brevimyrus niger
ACTTCAGACAGGCTCCTCAGCAGCCATTACCCAGAGTTCCACTCCCTCTGCCCTTAAATGCCTGCCTGGCAATACAGCTGCAGCTTCAACATCACATCAGCATGCACATTGTGCACTCAGAAACCACGATCATCAGAAATTTCACCAGCTGAAAACCTGCATAGATTTTACAGAAGGCCTTGCATACATACATCAGAATTTGGTGCTATTTTATATTTCTTATCTTTATTTTAATTTCCTAGACCTTCTGAAATATATATTGCAATCCAGTCTTTGAAGAGTTCCATTTATGGAAAGACTGATGGATTTTAACTTTAATTCTGTCACTGAAGTCTGATCTAACCTCTCTCAATAGTAAAAAAATACAAGATTACGTAAGTTTATTCCTTTATTTTATGAACATGAAATATCAAGACTTTATATTTTGTTTCATCTGGTTAATAATAAAATATTTTGTATAAGATGTGTGTATTCTCTTTTCAGCCATAGTGAATTTCTATGCATATTAAATTATCAATTGTTGATCATGTCCTCTGACCTTGTACTTTTCTGAAAAGGAAAATGCAGTCCTTATGACCGCAATATCCTGAGTTAGTGCAAATGTTATGAACAAAGGATATCCAAAATGTTGCCCATATTGGTTTCTGACTCAAATTTGTCTCTGACTTTAATGTGAAATGCAACATTTCTTTTGATTGCACAATGTGATGTATTGACTTAAGATCATTATTGTGCTTGATCTCCTTGACAGTCTTGGAATGAGTACAGAATTGGGTTAATCATCAACAATTAATTAGAAGCTTAAGAATATGGGCACACTTAAAATACTAGCATTTCATTGGCCTTTTAAATTAAGAAAATAACTGACATCTGGTTTACGGAGGCCATATTCAAAGTCAAAGTCAACTTTATTGTTATCTCTCTCTATACACTGTACAGGTACATAGAGAGATGAGACGACGTGACTCTAGGTTGTTTTAGTGCAGACAGACAAAGAACAGCAAAACACAGAATAAATAGGCACATTGAGTAGACAATAAATAAATAAGTAAGAATACTAGGATAAGGTGAATACTAAGATGTTCAGAATTTGCGCAAATGAGCAACATTAAATATTAATATGGGTGCAAAGTGACATTTTGCATTGGATGTGCCAGAGGTAGATGGTTATATCACAGATGTTATATTCAAGCTATTTGTGTTCAGTGATTATAAACATTTGTACAGCAGCGTATGGCATTGTTAGGGCCAGTAGGTAGCAGCAGTGCAGAGTCAAAAACTTTTTGTTTTTTTTGTATTGTATTTTTAAATAAATTATATTGTTGTTATTACAGCCCTTAAAAACGTATGTTATTTTAATATTGATAATACCATATGTATTTTTAATGCAATAAAGATTATGTTCATATTTTGTTTTTCAGAATAAAAATAAAGAAGTTCCTTGTCATATTTTGCTTTCATCATAATTTCCTGATTGCGATGTAATGGTGGCTGGCAAAAGGGGGAGGGGAGTGGGTGATGTCAAAATGGAGGGTTGAGGGTGCAGCCTATGCTCTGCACGTGTGCAGTTGACATGCTCACCTGTGTCACATGGGTTTCCGCTGAGTACTTAATTGTTTCCCTTCTGCAAGCCAGAGACAGTTAGGCTAATTAATATCTCTGACTTGCCAATATAGAATGTCTGTGCCCTGTGATGGACTAGTATCCCAGCACTTCAGCCTGAGATAGGCTCCAGTGAACCAGGAAAAGTGGTTGGAAGATGGATGGATGGATGGATGCATTATGTCCTAAGGCATAAAGCATGTATATATATATAAACATTTATAAAATGCGTATTAACTACGTATAGTTATTACATTATTAATATATTACTTATTGCCAAGCATGTGACACATTTTTACATGCACCTTACTGTCAAAGTGTGATACGGATATACAGTGGTACCTCAGTTCTCTAACTCACTAGACCTCAAATTTCTTGAAAGTCAAACAAACCAGTTTGACCTAGAACTCAGTCTGAATATAAGAAGTTGAACCATGAACGTTGACTGGACTGGGGAAACAAACTGAAACTCAGACTTAATACAGAGGACTAATGACAACAACCAGAAACAGCTGATCATATGGGGATTCCACATGAGGTTAACGAGGGGGGTGTGGCACACGGAAGGAGCGGACGATCGGGGCAGGACAGTGGTAATGTTGGGATAAGATCTTTATCGTTTTGGAAGCCATTAAGAAAAAAAATGCTGTTCTTGTTCTATCACGTTCATTTTGTGTTTAAATGCTAAAAAAAAAAATTTATTTAGGTGTAATTTTGGTTTTCCATTATTTCTTATGGGAAAAATTCGATCAGAACTCAAATTTTTTAGGAGTTGATCCGGAGTCCGGAACGGATTAAGTTCAAGAACCAAGGTACCACTGTAGTAGAATGCAAAACAGCACGTGTCAAGTAAAAGCTAAACTCAGCAAAAAAAGAAACGTCCCTTTTTCAGGACTGTGTATTTCAACAATAATGTTGTAAAAATCCAAATAACCTTACAGATCTTCATTGTAAAGGGTTTAAACAATGTTTTCCATGCATGTTCAATTAACCATAATCAATTAATTAACATGCACCTGTGGAATGGTCGTTAAGACGTTAGCAGCTTACAGAAAGTAGGCATTTAAGGTCACAGTTCTAAAACGCAGGACACTAAAGAGACTTGTCTACCGACTGTGAAAAACACCCAAAAAAATGATGCCATGGGTCCCTGCTCATCTGCGTGAACGTGCATTAGGCATGCTGCAGGAAGGCATGAGGACTGCTGATGTGGCTAGGGCAATAAATTGCCATGTCCGCACTGTGAGACGCCTAAGACACCGCCTATGGTCACAAACCCACCTTCGCTGGACCAAACAGGAGTGGCAAAAAGTGCTCTTCACTGATGAGTCACGGTTTTGTCTCACCAGGGGTGATGGACGGATTTGTGTTTATCATTGAAGGAATGAGCGTTACACCAAGGCCTGTACCCTGGATCTCAATCCCATTCAGCACGTCTGGGACCTGTTGGATCGCAGGGTGAGGGCTAGGGCCATTCCCCCCAGAAATGTCAAGGAACTTTTAGGTGCCTTGGTGGAAGAGTGGCGTAACATCTCACACCAAGAACTGACAAATCTGGTCCAGTCCATGAGGAGGAGATGCACTGCGGTACTTCAAGCAGCTGGTGGCCACACCAGATACTGACTGGTACTTTTGATTTTGAGCCTCCCTTCATTCAGGGACACATTGTGAAACATTTTTAGTTTATGTCTTATGGTGTTGACTCTTTCATACAAGAGCGTTCATAAAAATATTTATACATTAAGTTTACTGAAAGTAAAAACAGTTGAAAGTCAGAGGACGTTTCTTTTTTATTAAACAGTGTTATGAAGCGGACATAAACAATAGTGTTTATTGTTTTCACATTTAAAACCATTAAAGGACAACAAATTGGACTCAAACGTTAATTTCATTAGCAGTAAATTATTGTGTCGTCTCATGAAACTAGGATATCAGAAGTAGTATGAGCAGGCACTGTTTTTGAAGCTTAGAACAAAAAACTTTAACATAGGCCATTTCAAGAAACATATCAACTGAAATAACAACTTCAAGGTTTTATTGTAAATTTTCAGGAAATCAATTATTTGTCTCATATCGGAATCTCAAGATCAAACGTCAGTAACAATTATTTCATCCTGCTACAGCTCTACTTATTTTCAGAAAAGATATTCCAACAAGAAAAAAAATTGACGAACATTGGTCTATTTCAGTACTATAAATTCAAAACTGCATAAAACTCCAAACATGAATAGTAGGTAATTAAAAATGTATCTTTCATAAATTTTTATTTTTCCAAACAAAATATAAATGATACCGAACTAAACAAAGATAAAATTTAATTATATTTTTTAAAAAGCATCAACACAATATAATATAATGTAGTGGGTTTTGGTCACATGTTAAACATGAATCTCAAATTCAGTTACCTTTTATTACTTTTGAGTATCAGGTAAGGAATTTCATCTTAACAGTGTGAAAATGGTCCCTGCACTTAATTAGATTTATTCATATCATTCGAAGAAAGTATCATTTGACTCATCTGAAAGAATTTTGTGAGATTGATAACTTATACAGTTTCTTTTTGTAACACAAGGAAGACACAGTTTTAATAAAATGAATTTCAGTGGCATGAAATCCAAGAGCAATACTAATGAATACTAAATAATACTAATGATATTATCATCAGATACTATGATAATGAATACTATAAGAGAATATTGTATATATAGTAGGAGTTCAAAGAAGCTAAGTGAATGAATGAAAGAAAATTCACAAAAAAAATTATCAGATGGTTAAATGCATGAACAAAAACAGTAAATAAAACGAATGACCAAAAATGCGAACTGGGGAAATAGTGAAGATGCAGAAGGATTGATTTTGGAAAAGTACGCAGATTAATCTGTAAGTATATAAACTACAGATAAGCTAGCAGCTTCCCTATGCAAAACACCATCTAAACAACATTTACACACATATAAAACACTGTCACAATGACAGTGAGTACACACACTAATGCCAAGGTGTTTGGAGTAGTGCTTTGGTTAGTGGTACTTATTTTCCATAGAGATGGGTGGACACTCTGGTTAGCTAATATTGTGCCAAACAAGACAGCAAATAAGTAAGCAAGTGAAATTAAACATGCATACATTCATATATCTGCAAGCTGGGTTATATTAATTGTTGAGAATCATTACTTCTTCAACATGCATTTGTTTCTGCATAAAAATAAAACAAGATTGTTACAATTTTTTTTTATGGTATTTGTTTTACATTGTTACATTGCAATGTGCACTTATGTCCATTATGAAGAAAAATTTACCCTTAGACTGTCCTTTTCTATGGCTCTCCCTTTGTGTGAGCCAGTGTTTGCCACATGGCCAGGCAGGTTAATTAACTATGCCACTGATGGGTCCAAAGGAATTTATGGCAGTCCTGGCATCTATCTCAAGGATAGCATGGTCAGTGGCTCAAGAGGGGCAGAGAGATTGAGATCAAAGTCCATTGGTTAGCAGGGTGTTCTCTCACAAACATGGTCGGGTTTTTGTGTTTGAATCCCTTTCTCGTAAGAGGGACCTGATGTGGCTTCATCATCCTTATCCGATGCTACTGGGCATCTGCATGTGTTTGTCTATAAGAGCTCCAATCACACTACAGTGAACTCCAATTCTGCAGCCTCAGGGGACTCAAGAACCTGGCTGACCATCTCCCCTGCTGTGTCTGCTGCACTATGAATAAACCACAATGAAGAGAAGAAAAAAAATCTTGAACCTCTATATAAACTTGCAAAAGAAATTTAAGTGTCATATTATTTTCTCATATTGAATTGTTTTTCCATAGCGAATTGTGAAGAAAAAAAAATAGACCAGCTCAGCTCTCTTCCCAGCAGGATTAAATGTGACCCAGCCTATTGGGTGACCAAGAGAAATACCACCAACTAGCAGGAAATAGCAAGCACATGCCACCTTCCAGCACCTGTAGGTAGTATAGAGGTGGGCTAGAGGTAAATGAGCTTCCAGCTGGTTTCTGATTTCTTCTTTGCTCTTGCTATCAACTTGGTGGAATCCAGTTTTGACACGAGGATCGGTTACACTGTCTCTGAAGCAGGGACAGCAATAAATGCCAATGCAATTTCGCTGGTATGCTATGATGGCTGCCATTGGTAGAAATTTGCCTTAATTTGGCTCTGAGAAATGTAAAAGAAGCCCTAGATTTCTAGGCTCTTCAAGTATTAGGCTGTTTAATGTTAGCTAAATTTAATGGCTGGAGTACATGGTTATAACAGCCCAATACTGGATCATTGCCACTCTAATGGCTACTCTAACTGCTACTATTGGCTCATCTGTTTTCCTCCTAGAAAGGATGGGGCTGTGACAGGTAAGTTACTTTTAGGTTGGCAAGTATGTCCATCACTATGGTGCCGATATCAGCAGTGCCTGCCAAGTAAAATTTCATCCAGATCACTGTAGAGCCCAGCATGAAGGTTAATACGCAATCACTATTGGAGGTCATTTCAACTTTGCATTGGCTTGCTTCCAGCAGTTCTGAGGTTTGATAACGGACTGGGTGTTGATCAGTATGGTTAAGGGGTATATATTGCTCATTGGTCTGCTGAGGGGTAGGATTGACTGGAAAGCCCTGTTTGATCCTGGGTGTATGCTCCAGAACCAGCCCTTATGTTTGGGGCTGCATGGCCTTAGAGCCATAGTGGTATCAGTACCTATATTATAATTGCACCTGGAATTTTAAAACAGGTTTTTCATTAGGTAAATATCTGTGGTTATGTTTCTAAATGCACTTTGTCCAATATCAATTTAGGATTATGTATAGGAGACACAGGGCCTGGAGCAGGATACAGGACATACCCGGGAAAAGACACTAGCCGATCATGTAACGAATAAACACATAGATCAAAAGTAATGTGCAAAAATACAATTCAAAATGCAGCCCAGAACATCGGTAAAGGAACCACATATAATAATCGTTCCTAGTCTAAAATTAAGTTTATGACTAATTTATTTGGTTGCTAATTTATATGGTTTTGAGAATTGCTTTAGGCAGGAGGGTGAACTGAACTGCATGAAACAGGGATGGGACAGTGCAATAGGGATTTCTATTTGGGAACAAATGGAGATGGGATTAACAAAAGCAGCAGGGGGTGACAAAAAGGAAAAAAAAAATCCAACTATTTTGGTGTCAGCATAGGGAAAACACACACCCCAGAAAAGAAAACCACTATAATTGGATGTGTAGCCAGGCATCTGGTTTTGTCTTCTCTAGCCCCTGAACACAGAATCGGCAAACCAAGGAGTTAACATCCTCGACCCTTATTTTTCAGGCCTCCTCCAGATACCCAGTCATAAGACATGCAGTTAGATTTATTTTTGCCTCTAAATTTCCCATAGTATTTGGTGTGAATATGTGTGTGTTTGTGCACTGTGATATAATGGCATCTTTTCAAGGGTATACACCAGTCTTGTACCCTATAAGGGATTGACTCCAGGGGCCACCAGTGACCCTGTACTGGATCAGCGACTGGATGATGGATGGATGGATGGATGGATGGATGGAGTCTTGTCATAACTCAATATTCATTTAGTATGTACCCTCATATACAATTATTAGTTCAAATACAGAATCTAATTTAAAATACAAGCACAGACATCAACCAAACTGTCAGTTTTTAAAATGTGTTGATTGTAATTCCACTCTAAACAATAATTTTAAAAATCTATTAAAAATATCATTTATGCAACATCATACATTAATGAAATTAGCAGTTTAAGAAAGTTTTTTGACAGATTAAATTTCCATCAGGATTGCTTTAATGGAAACAAAGTCCAAGATGTTATGCTTATTAAACTATAGTCAAAGCATAATTTAGAATAAGAAATGTAAACTACATTTTAATAGACAGTGGATTCCATTGCTGCAGTGACTAATTTTTGTTATTATGCTTGTCAGCTTTAAAATTACAACATTGAATTAAATGGACAAATATTATATTATACCAGACACTTCACAGCCAGAAACTGACAACACAGTGTAGTACTTTGTCGGGAAAATAATAGATGCTGGACCTCATTCAAATCTTGGGCACTGGAGCTTGCATTACATCATGTACAGGAAGACCCAAAGTCTTGTGCATGCCAAAAACAGTGCAAAGACCCATTAACCAATCAATGAAGTTATTCTAAAAATAATGTGTGTTTAATAAAGACAGGCAAATCATTTGCGCATTAATGTAGCGTCTTCTATCTTATAGCAATACGGCCAGTGGGAAAATATTTAAAGACAATACAAAGAAATGCCACAATTCCCTTTGCTTGTTCTGTTACAATTTAAATACTAAGTCAACACTTCTACTAGCTAGATTGAAAATCAAATAGGATACATTGCTCATTTGTAATACAGTATTTAATTAATATTTAACATGAAGTATTTCCAGTTCAACTCTGGATCAGAAATGTCACTTTCCACATTTTCAAGCACACACACACACATTTCAAAATTTGCGTACGCTGAGAAAACTTCTGATTATACACCAAACATACACAAAACCTTAAGCTGGTATGATAGTTAATTATTCCCTCAGATAGCACTTAAAAAACACTCCATGATAAAAGCATGTGAACAGCCTATTTATGTCCCTTTGTAAAGATTGTAAACTGAGGCAACTGAAGTATGCCATTCTATTTAATTTTGTAGGAAAGACAGTTATTATAAATAGAAGCTCTGATTTCAAATGTAATATATGCCCTGTCTTGGACACCCTGGGACACAACAGTCTCTTTTGTAGATCCATGAGATTCATGGCCATGACTTGTACACAAACTGCAGAAAAATGGTTCACAGTTGAAATGCAGAAACGAAATGTACAAGTTAAAATACTGCTTCTTGCCTGAATACTTCCGGGATATCATTAGCAGAGGGGAGGTGAAGGAACAGCAAATGCTATTCAGTACAGACAGTTTCAAGATGCCCTCGGTGGGAAATTACTGAAAAAAAGAGAGGGCCTTCCAATAAGCTTCTGCGGGAGAAAAACACTTGAAAACTGGCCTGACACAAAGAACAAAAAAAACTTTTTCTCAGTACAACAGTTTCTACAGTTATATGTACAACAAAGATACTGTCTGTCCATTGTGTGGGTTCAATGCACACCGATCATTTAATATAAAGTGCAGATCATTGGAAGTTTTATTAAACACCACAAACACCTATAAGCTCAGAAATAGGACTCTTTATAAAACGTTCTTAGGAAGACTACTGATTACTAGGGTCAAGAAACAAATTATAAAACAAGTTCTTTCCTCTCCTTTATAGTGGAGTACCTCAGCAGCACTAAACGAGCAAATCATTTAGATAATCTATTTTACAATTAATTTTATCCAAATTAGCAACACATTTGAATTTCTATCACCATGACAAAGTACGCAAACATTCTCAGACATGTTTCATTAATGTTATTAATATTATTCATATTGGAGCAGCAGTATAATATGTATCTAAATAACTGAATTATGGCTTTGCATCCTCTTTGGCCAGAATGGTGTTACTGTAATTTCTTATCCAACTGTTTTAGTGCAAATAATTAGTCAATGATCTGATCGATGACCCAGGTTTAACTAGGGGTCTTATATCACTGACCTTTATACTTCAAGAGTCAGAAATTGATGTTTTTCTAACCAAAATTTATCTTTTTTTAGTCTTTTTCTACCAACAGATGTGATCATCTCAACAGCTCTTTATTTGAGAAACACAGAATGTCTCTTCCAAAACACCACCAAAATCTCAAAATGAGTTCCTTCGATAAAACCCTGCAGTATGTAATTAGATTATTTTCACCGAAGAATTCTATTTTCAAAGGTCTGTTATACAGTGTTGTGCACTGATTAAAACATACAAAAAATAGAATGATAAAAAAATGGTATGTATTTACATCGCAAAAAAATGAAAATAGCTGCAATGCCTCTTATTCGCGTGACACAATATTGGATTAAAAACACAAATCTTCCAGGGATCCCGGTAAGGGCATAATTTATCTTTGTCACGGAATACTGCTGACATTCACTATGGTGTAATAATGAATCTTAGCAGGATCTGCAATCAAATTTTATATTTCTATATTGTGCTGTATAAATGTTCAGGAAATCATATCCTGTAATTTAATTGCTTTGGGGTGGCTGTATTGTTCAAGAAAGAGACTCTAGAGTAAACATTACAGGCTTTCCATGTATGCTATAAATACAACATGGGACTGTTCCTACTTGTGAGTGATGACAAATAGATATAAAGATGTTTCATGGCATTATGCGTTATGAAAATGGGGGTCCACTTTGTTGAGTTCCGCTCTGTTTAGCATTAGAAGAAGAAAGCAAACGGGTGTTTTTGAACAAATACAGGTTGTTTAGATAAACAAAAAGCTTTTTTCCAGTCACTAGGACTGAGCATTGTAATGAAAATAGGAGCTACATGTTAGATCCCAATACATGTTAGCCAGTGATACTGCACCAGGAACATTGACATATTTTGAAGGTACTTTCTTTGTAAGTGGAAAGTTATGCTCATTTTACAGTGGTGGGTCACTTTTTCAGCACACAAACAGAGTTCAGGCAAGGAGGGAGCAGGGAGGGGAGTGTGAGAGAGAATGAGAGAGAAGCTTAGCGAAAATGATCTTCTCTTGCTCACACCACAGCTACTGTTTTCTTATTCATTTGTTCTGCAGTGTAATTTCAGAGGAGAAGTGATTTTGAAAGGCAAAATGATTAAATGTGGTCATGCGATCATTTCACACAATCTGGTGCTAGCAGTGCTAAGTGCTCACCTGAGCCCAGTACAGCTGTGTGTCATGGATAGTATTAAGAAATGTGGTTATTGTACTGCGTAGTGTTTGGGGAACATAGCGATACACTCTCTCACATTTGTCTGATGGGGTTAAAGAAGCTCAGCAGATAGAAAAGAGATTAGAGGTACATAAAAGCAAATGCAACATCTTCATGGGCTACAACTGTAAACTTTCCTTCATCGGACTGGTTACTTTTCTGTAAAATTAATACATTTGGTATTACTCCAAATACAAATATTGACTAAAGAAACATGATCAGTAGATATATAGTGTAAATAATTTTTTTTGAAATGGAAAACATGAATGTATTTTTCATAATGCAATAATATTGTTTATACACTGTTAAAGTATTACCCATCCATCCATCCATCCATCCATCCATCCATCCATCCATCC
>JAABNY020000039.1:24585140-24601156 GCA_015164015.2 Brevimyrus niger
TTCCATATACACACAAATCAGAGGTTATACACATTCAAACACACACACACACACACACACACACACACACACACACAGGTTTGTAATTCTGTGAATAATCAAAAGACTCATATTTTGTTTGATTACTTATGGTTAAGGTTAGGGCTGGGTAGGGGTTAAGGTTGTAATGTTGGGATTAGAGTTTTCCCCATACAATTGAAAGGAGAGTCCACACAAAGATATAATTACAAACCTGTATGTGTGCGTGTGTGTGTGGAGAGTGTTCAAAAAGCACACACTCACAATCTTATTTAGATTTCATGTTGTCATTACTATTGCCATTATGCTTCAAAATATGGATGAAGTGACATTAGCAAAGTGCTGTGGGAGTTATGCTAGATGGAATGTTTTGTATATAGCTCTGGCAATTTATTTCTCACTGGAGCAATGAATACTTGCCATATCTCCCATATCCCCTACTTTCCTGCAGCTAGGTGTGTGCAAAAGATTACTACAACCAGATTTGGTATCACCTGCTTCCTACTTCTTTTTCCAAGGTACAATCAATGACAATCTTTTTACACCCCTTACTAGATCCTTGCCTTTCAATAATTTTGAGTTTTTTAAGCATCTTGTGAAGATAGAGTTGCATCTGAGCTTATTTCAGTGGCCATAGGAGTCAATATTTGTTAGGACTGTGCTTGGAAGACATTTAAATTTCCATAAATACTACACATTTTTAGTCAGCAAAATGTTCCTATTAAAATAATTTACCAGTATATCATGAATCATGTTTTGCTACTTTCACAACAGATGTTTGTAAGGCCAAACTCAACCATACTAAGCATTTGCCTGTTATGCAGATAATTATGAAGGTCAAAAGCCCCAAAGTACTTATTCTAAAACTGTTATACATTTTTCATAAGTAGAAAATGTTGTTTATTAAATATATGCCTCATTTAGACAATTATAAAATACTTCCTTTAGAAAGCAGTAAAATTAGTGTTTCACAAACAGGATTTTAGTGTTATCTTAATCCTTCAATAATACTGTACTATTCATTTACTACACAATTAAAGTACAATGAATTTAAAAATTTGAGGATAAAGGTTTGTTTCCTGTTATCACAATCTCTTGCCACTTGAAATTATCTAGTACAAAAACATATTAGTGGTAGAGTGTATCACTGAGTTTGAATCCTACCCTCACCTTATGTGTGTGTGAAGTTCCTTCTGTATTGCATGTTCTATTCGGGTACTCTGGATTCCCTCCCCAATTTATATTCCTACAATTACATTAAATGTCACCTGTAGTGTAAATGAGGTCTAATCACTGCCTTGAAGTGCTATCATGCCAAACCATAACTTCTCAATACCTACTGGAAACACACATATTGTATTCTTAACAATATTCCTAATGATTTCCAGTTTGCCATCTTTATGAACACCAAAGGTATCAACAGTCTCATCTGCTTGATGACCCAGGAAAAGTTGTCAGAGGATAAATAAATATTGCTTTCAAAATATTTTGATTATTATAGAAGTATGAAATATAAATTCCATTTCAGGAAGGATGTAAGTCATAGTTGAGCTTTATAGTTGCAGTGCACATGGCAATTAATTAATTGTTTTTTTATTGTTCAACCAGCGTGGTTCACTTTTTGGCACTCTGGTCACACGTTCAAGGTTTTGGGTTCAGTTCCTTGGGTCCATTTGCAGAGATTGTGTTTCCTCCTTTTGTGTGGATTTCCTCCCTCAGTTCAAAAACACGGACAGGTGAATTGATATCTTTAAATTGCCTGTCATGTGTGACTAAGTCGTCTGCCTTGTGCTGTGTGGTTCCTGGCTCACAATAAATGCATGGATAATTGTGTAACAAGAATCTATAGAAAACCTAAATTTCTTGGTGTAATTAATATTTAACCCCTTTGTTGTAACACTCCAAATTGAGCTGAATTATAGGCAGCTAAATTGCTTGTCATAATAACCTACATAGTATACCTGTCTGTTAGAATATCTGAGAAGAAACTCAACAATGAAGACAGAGCAGATTGTCCACGTATATAAAGCAATAGGGCAAGAAAGAAATTAAAGATGTGAATAAGGATCCGGTGATCACCCCAAGTGAGAGGGAGACCCTGTTCTGGACACAGATGCACCCTTTATAAGAGAACAGCTAGATAGTACCAAGTCCCAAGGGGGAAAAACACATGAAAGAAAGCTTTGAAGTGGTAAGAAAACATATAGCAGACTGTGATCATATGGTTAAAGATTAAATTGTCTAATGAAACCAAGTTCAATCTCTTTCATCTGAATAAAAAGGGCTAAGCCAAAGTGCAAAATTAACAAAGAAGCTCCACATTCTACCCCTACTATAAAGCATGGTAGTAGTAGAATCATGCCTTGGAATGGTTTTCACATTGCACTAAGCCAACAACTCAAGCATAGTCAAATAACCACTAGTAGCTTTAACAGGTAGCTGAATGTCCTTGAATGGGTCAGTAGAACCCTGGACCTGAACACTATAGAAAGATTATGCTAATCAGACACTTTCAAAGTAATTTCCTAGGAAGAAGGGGGAAGCACACAACTGTAATAAAATGTCAGTGACAAACCTGATAGAAAATAGTTAATTTAGAGGTCTTGTATGTTGTAAATTAAACTGAGGTACAGATGTGGAAATAGTTTCAGCTGTGTAGCTTTTTTATATACTAGTGCTGGTAATGGGATAAAAATTGCTTTTGCCATCTATTAGAAACAATCGACTGTGGTACTTAGGGGATAAATGAGAAAGAGATATAATACCCATCAAACATCCTAAGTGTAACAGCAGTGTTAATTTGAAGAATCCATTAACAAGAAAACCACAATATTTGTTACATGTATATTAAATAATACAAGTAAAAAACGTTTAGGCGTCGAGCTTAAACACGGCCCAAATTGAAATACAACAGCGCAATTAAGTTTTGTGGCTTTTTCATATCCCAGGCAAGATAGTAAAATGGTGGCTTGTGCATAGTTTGCGAGAATCGTGCCGTTTTCATAAAATCCATTATGTTAGGATGGCCGTTCATAATATTTAGATATTACACTTAACTTAAGCAATACACAAGACATTAGAGTACTTATTTGTCAGGTTCGACTTAAATTAAATACCCATATCAATCGTCAGGAATATCATAGTTTTTAAGTGCGCCGCGTTGACAATGTGTCGTTAGAGGGTGTGATTGTCTGTTAAAGGAACAGCCAGTTGTTTTAAAAAAATCCTTAGACGGTTTCAAATTCCCCCTTGTTATGAGGGAGGAAGACAAGGAAGGAGGGTGGGAGAGAGTATGCGTGTGACTGTCCGCGCTTGTGTGCCTGAGTTCGGGAGAGAAAGCAGCCCGGCCAAAGCGGGTGGAAGGAGAGCGCGGCAGTACAGCTGAGAAAGACCGCGGCGCGGCTGCTTCGCGGAGGGGAAGTTGTTTGGAAGGGCGGGGCCAAATATCAGTCAGTCATGGCGGTCATCACGGCCAATGGGCGTCCTCTAACAGCGGAACACCCAATGGAAAGCGACGCTCCGTGTGTCGCCATGGTGACGGGGTTGTGGCCGAGGAGGCTGTGATGAGTTGACAGGTGTGTGACAATCGGAGCTCTCTGCAAGCATGTACGCCAAAGGCAAGAGTAACCACGTACCGTCCGACAGCCAAGCCAGGGAAAAGTAAGTTTAAAAAAAAATTATTATGCAGGAGAAATTGCCCTCATGGAAAATGTGCATGGAGTGAGAAGCTGCTAGAGTCATTGTTGCGGTGTAGAGGCTAGGTGCTGTCACTGTGTATGGCAGCGGCGCAGGGTTTGCTTTGAAAAGTTATCGTCAGTTTCCGCCGATAACTTATAGTTATGCGGCTAAGTATTGCATGTTTTCAGTCGTAAGGTAGAATCCCGACGAAGCTGTCAACTAGATGGGGATAGAGATTATGGCAGATTTTGTTCACCGTCATTTAATAATTTGGAATCGCATTAATTATTGTTTGCTTGGTGTTTCAAAGCATTCAACTATAATTCCAGGCTTTCACTACACCTTTGCAACCGTGTTTATGGTAACAGTGATATTGTGTAAACTCATTTATGGGGTATTTATATTAATGTTGAACGCTATTGCGTCCGTGTTCCATACAATAACTTTTACCTGCAGCTTTAAGTTGAAGTTTTCTATGTTATTTTCCGTCGTATCAAGCAATTTACACGATCTCATGTATTTGACAGCTACCAAAGAGTGCAGCACATACTGCATCTATCTCACAGAATATTTTAGAACGAGAACGAGCATTATTGTAAAATATGATTTGCAGCTTTGTGTCTTAATATGACTTTTATAGAAAACATTTTTTTTGCATGTTACATTGTCCATTAAATTACTGGAAAGGGGGACTAAGCACAAACGAGGTACACTTCTGAAGCACTTCGTAACATCGATGTTTGGTAACTTTACTGTAGGTCAGGTGTAAACAGGCATAATTAACGACGTGACATCGGGGATGTTTTTTGGCTAGTTTGCGTGAGCACGTATGATCATTGTGTGAATGTGTTTTCTGGCATCATGAAGTTGGCACAGACCTTAGTCACGGGATAATAATGTTTTTGTAAAACGCGAGGCAGCAGTAGCTACTCGGAGTAAACAGAACTTCGACTGATTCTTTGTTTCATTGTGACGCGCCATTCTAAGTTACGCGACAATAGGCGCGCGCTACGTCGCAAATGACTTACGAATTACTGCATTGAAGATTCATAATAATAACAATAAGAGAAGCGGCGCGGTGCGTCGAAGCGGTGTGTTTTCATAGGTAAATCAGTCCTGTTTTGCGATTTGATGGAGGCGTGCCGTCGGCTACCAGCTGAACATACATATCCTTATTGTCATTAGGTCATCGCGCTAGTTTAGCGCAGGTTACTGTAGGTTTGGTGGATTGACGGAAACCGTTATTGAAAGTGTCAGTTGAAATGCTGAAATCGTTAACTGTGAGCATCATGGTGTAGTCGGGTCTGTTTGTGAACACCCCTTTAACATATGATCCATGTACAGTATGTAAAGACATTTCAATTATTTTGGCAATTTTATATATATATATAAAATAATACAGACTTCTGTTACTTGTTTGATATTGCTTCCTTTTTGCTTCCTTTGACTATTTAGCGCAGTTGTTTCCTGTTACTGCAGTTTTACTTACTGATTGAAATGGGTGTATGGCTGTTTTACTAAAGCAAAAAATATAAGCAGCCCCGAATCTCCTGCCCAGTCCATAGAAAAGAGTAATGTACTTCTTTGGGTATTAAACTGTAAATTTAACAAAAACATGAGCTTTACTGCAACACATTTAAGACTTAACTACGAATATATTATTGTCTATTATAATTTAATCAGTTGTTAAAACTTTTTAAAATGATCAAATAGTTCATTAAGTTTATCCGGACATTTCCAAAATAATTTGCATGTGATTAGTGTAAAACCATTGTCTTCGCCTTCATTCAATTCCCTGTATGTATAACACATATGGATTTAAATATTCTTTTAAATTTTACCTGTACAAATAATACATAATTTGCGCCTATATTGGTTGAATCAAATTATTAATTTGAATAATTTTATCAAGTTTGGAGATTTTTTTATTTTATTGTATTTTGTTTTATTATTAACTGTAAATGATAGCATTGGAATGTTTTTTATTTTAAAAGTATCGCTTAAATATGCCAATAACACTTAACATGATTCTAGTGTCACATGCTAGGGTTTCCAAACTTGCTGGCTCAACATTTTTGTCACTACCACACTGGAAATAGGAATATATGTGCACATTTTACTCAAGTGATAGGTATCTCTTTTTAGGCACCATTTTATATATGTCAGACCTGTCTGTCCTTATCTCAGCAAACATAAATGTGTTTCCTAAAATAGTATAGTCGTTATATGATATGAAGTGATAAAAGTGTTAAATTTATGGAACGGAATAAAAACTCCTTACTAAATTTTATTGGCTCAACATCTTTTTTTAGGCTGCGTTTAAAAGGGGGAAACGTTATTCATAGTTTTACTGTATCTTTTATGTTTACGAGTTCTACTACCTGCACATCTGACAGGTAGGTGAAGATCCATAGTTTCGAAGTGTCAAATTCATAAGACACTTGGTGTCGGGTTTCAGAAGCCACACTTGACCGCCCATGCATTTGGAAGGTAACAGCACTACTCAGACACCCCCTTTTAAGAATTTTATGGTCTACTTTGGATAAGACCTGGAATGTTTAACTTGTAGAAGTTCTAGTGCTCTCGCTGATGAAGAGATGCTCCTGACAGAGGGTAGCAGTTGTCTTGGTTTGAATACTTGGGCATTGAGCAAATATAGTGTGATGATTAAATACTGCATTGTGAAGAGCACGAACCACCTAATATAGGTTATGCATGCTGTCTGAAGGTAATCATGTTTAACTTGCACATATATAATATAGAAGTTTAAAGAAAATGTTTAAATTATGTTGTTTCGATTGTACTGAATTTCTGTTTTTGTTGAATTTACCATTAACTGGAGGCAGCTGGAAGTCAGTAACAAGAGGTTTTACAAGCAGACAGTAACTGCAGTAATTTTCTTTATTAACTAACTACTTACATTTCTGATAATTCAAATGAAACGTATTCTGCAATTTTTAAGTATTTCAGTAAAAGTTCAGCATTTTAGGGAATAGATTTGATTTAAACTGGAGCAGGATCTCACTATTCTGGTGAGTAAGATGTCATTTGAAATATTGGGGAACATAGCTAAAGGTGTGATTTCAGACATGAAAAATGTAAATCATAAATATAAATTTTATTGAACAGGCTTCAGAAGTTTGATCAATGATCACCATTACCGTTCAAAATGAAAATTAAATTGGTGTACTTGTGCACTGATTAATCACTATTAATGTATATGTTAATCCTGTGATGAAATTCTGGTCAGAAAGCACCTGATTTATTTTTGTTGTCTTTGTTAAACTATAGGTTAAACTGGAAGATTAATCTGGACTAAGATTAGTGTAACTGAAGTAAAAAATATTCAAATCTATTGTTTATACATGATGGCTTGGCGCCTTGTGTTGGTTTATTCCTCGCCTTGAGCCCATATCTTGCAGGATAGGCTCTGGACCCCTACGACCCTGTGTAGGACAAGCGGGTGTAGAAATGGATGGATGTTTTCCTTTCTGAATGGGTTTTATTGTCAAAATTATTGTTTGCTGATGTTCAGGTATGAATGACTTCATAAAAACTGGAAAGTGGTGGAAGGAACATCAAGAGTGGTAGCATCTTCCTGAAGTTTTGTTACTCAGGTAGCAAACTGGGGTGTGGATCCATCAATAAAATGTGTAATTTTTTTTTTTTTCAGTGAATGGCATGTAGGTAAATGGATTTTTTTTTGTACTACTGAATGTTATTCCCACTGTATTCCTCCAGCATTATTCCAAGGATGGATTGTTATATACTATAGTATTTATGCTACATGTTTTATTAAATGGCTGTACATTTGTTTATTCACCAATTCTTCTCATTCTTATACTCTGTAGTCTCTTATGGATTTGATTATTTTAAAGAGTTTCAGAAAGCTTCTTCTAATGAGATGCATTAATATACGTTTATAATTTTTTTTTAGTTATTTGGGAGTAGGTGAGGGCTGGAGTGCAGAGAATTGGGTGATTCTGCTGTGAAAAATGCAAATCCAATGCTCAACAAAAGACATCACTTAAAAAGAGTTTGCCATTAGATAATGTATAGTGTATCACTTTAGATTTATGTTAGATGTGCATGAATGGTCTTGGAATCTACTAATAATAATAATGGAAAGTGATATATGGGTCTGTGGAGATCATTAGATCTTCTTTAGATTTTTTTTGTCTAAAATCAATATCTCTGAACCATCAGTATCTATGGAAAAAAGCTTATAATATATTGTGTTACTATATTTAAATTACATGGATTAGCATCTTTTATTTGAATTTACCAATAAAAATTTACGAATAAATACACATTTAAAATCATGGAATGGCCATTAAAAATGTATATATTTCTATTTTTTAATCCTTTGTAAAGGAAAAACAGCTGTGGATGTTGCACTTGTACACACACTTTGTAAAATGGATGATTCAGTCTTTCCTACATAAATTTGAGTAGGAATGGTGGTGATGGTTTTTCAGCAAGTCACACCACAGCAAATGGGTCTGTAACTATCATATCATATCAGAGATCATTAGTAAAAATGGCAAATAAAAACATGTTGGTTTGAAATTCATCCTTTGAAAATAAGAAAACTTTATTGTATTAGATTCCCGTAGTCATTCTATCTTTAGTTTGGGGGCAATCAGATGTCGCAGTCTTAAATTATGCATAACAGTGTTTTGGTTCTCTAGGAAAGATTCTGTGGCATACACCCCCCCCCCCCGCCTCCAGAATAATAGAAAACAAATTTTATTAATTTGTTTTTATTAAAAACACTTCAGTTGTACTGGGTATCTGGTTGCTAACTAGCTAGCTAGCATCTGTTTCACGAGAAAAGTACTGAAATATAAAAACTAACGTGGCCCTGTGTTTAGGCCAGAATTTCCTGTATTTAGTTTCCTTTAATAATAATAAAAAAAAGGTTTCATCCCATATTGTAGGATATAGGATGTTCCTATAGCTCTACTTAGTAAAACTAAGAACATTACTGTATCAAGACCTTGCACACTTATAGTATGTGGATCATTTTACTATCTTGCAAATATTGAGATTTATTCAATTTTGTTTTTAAAAAGTTTGTTAAAGTCAACTATATTTTACGGGCTACTTTATAAATTAATTAATAAAATTAAAAAAGACATAAATTTTATATATATATTTTATATATATATATTGAGCCACCAGAACAAATTTTTTGGACCTTGGAGTAGATTGTAAAGTATGTGGAACACTGCTGGACACCAAAACAGTAAAATTCCTTTATTTGGTGTTTTGTTGATGGAAAACTCTTCCTCATGCATTTCTTCAGAATGGTTTGCCATCTGGTGACTACTGCAAATGTAGCATCTGGTTCCCATCATTTTCATTCTCATGAATCAATTCAGTGACCACTTATGTTGTGAGAACTGTCATCCTGTAGATTGTACTCATTAGGATGGAAAAGCTTTACTATACAAATGATCTGAATGGATTTGTAATATTAGTTCAATTGTCACATCACAAGGACCATGAAAAGGGTGGATCGTACTTCATGAACAATAACACGGCAGGTGATTATGATGTAATTTTCATCAGAGGGGAGCTGTGTATGAGGCCGCACACCAATCGAAAATTGAAACAATAGAGTTTTAAACAAAGATTACTTACAAACACCTTTTCTACACTCTATGATAAAAATGATAACAAAAATGGCTAGTGGATTTGATGAATGAATGCCTGAGAAAGTCCAGAAATGCTGGCAATTATATGATGCCTTGCTGCGGGATTATAATGACTCCCAGATGGCTACAAACTAAAATATATTAGTGCTGTTACATTACATTTCTTTTAAATTAGTTTTCAAACTGATTTTATCTAGTTATCTTGTTGTTTAAATCTAGTTTAGTTGTAGTTTTTGTTATCATTTCACTGGTGTTTCTTTTAAAGACGAATGTCAATTTAATTGTTATATATTTAGGTATTTTTTATTTCTAGGCATAGAGAAAAATTTGTAGGACTTTGCTTGCTGCTACAAAAATTTCATGATGAAATGACTTTGGCTATTTCTGTGGTTCAAGTGCATTGCAGGGAAGGCCCAAAACAAATCTGTCAGGGCATAGGATGGCTCGGGTGGGAAAAATCTGATGATCAGCTGGTAACTGCATGACAGAAAGGAGTTTATTAACAAAATGGAACAAGGGAAGGCACAAAATCAAGTAGCACAAGGTATCAAAAACAAACAGGGTAAGAAAGCACAGAATAAACACAACTACAAAACTGAGACTGGGATGTGGAACAGGGTAAGAAACACAAGTAACATTAACACACAGAGTAACTTCTCACAAACTCAGTGAGTCACTAAGGAACTGGACACAGGCACTCAAGTACACAGGAACACCAGGGCAAACAAGGAACAGGTGCAAGGCATAATCAAATTAACAAATCAAAAAGGACTCAGGAAAGCAAGGAACAGGTGGGGCAGATTACACTTAAGCAAGCATGAAACTACAGATCCTTAAAATACACCAAAACTAGAAACTAGAAGACATAACGCAGAGGACCGAATACATTACGCAAAACCTAAAATCAAGCAGGACACAAGCAAGGCAATCCAAACAGAGACTGAAACACACGCTAGAAACGACAAAAAAACGCCAGTTAAACAAATCAGGTGAGGCTGGTTTTAAACCCATGACTATAAGGTTACAGCCTATGTGATGCACAACCAACCCATAGAACTATAAAAAAAAGGCTTTAAAAAGCTGATGATGAATTTTCTCATTGATTGGTTGCCTCGATTAACGTTGATGCCTAGTTCAAACTTCCGTTTTCCGTATGCCGCTGTGGTCCACATGTGGACTCTCGTGTATATATACTGCATCTGTCTGTGGATGCAGGCGGTCACAGCCAGCGCGTACATACAGCGATGATATTCCACCAGACGAGTAGTTGGCAGAACTATTGCAACAAAAACAAACACAAGCAGCGTAGTGAAATGGGTCAACTTTTTTAGAGTTCTTACTAGGCTAAGGCAGTATGGTGACAAAATAAGCCCACAATTTCAAAATGTGGGACCATACCGACACAATACTGTAGTCAGAGCATGCTGGGAAAATGTAAATGACCCCTGTTTGTGTTATTGTGAATACTTCTTTTGTGTTATTGATTGTTGTGAGTGCCCATGGGTGGATCCTGTCTGATCCTCACGTGTCTCTAGTGTGTAAACTACCAACTATTTGTGTGCCTTACAGTCTGGCATCAGGTCTTCCTGTGTTTCCCCATTATATATTGTTCGATAGTTATTTAATTCCAGTGTTAGTCCTTTTAAGGGCTTAATAAAAGGGCATTCTTACCTCTTGCTGGTGCAGAGAAGCCTTGGTTTGTCAGACATTACATTACTATGTACTGCAATTTAAATGAGAGTGCGGATTATTGTATCTTTGCCACTTTGTCCCTTTAAATCAAGATTCTTTGCACGGTGTTGAGGTTTTATTACAAGTGTGACTTTAAAAAAATACTTCTTGATGTTTTTAAATAAAGCATTTGCACTTTTCTGTTGCTTTTGCATGAACTCTGTGTGTGCTCTCCGAACCAATCATAATCATTTTCATCCTTCCTGTCTGAGTCACTCATGGACAGTGTGACATGTTTGTTAACAAGATGAGTGAACAAGAACTATCGAACGATAAACATTGGCGTTCCACTGTTTGGATATTGATTCTATAGAGAGGATGTTGAGTGAAAGTAAGTTTTTTTTTGGCTATTTTATTTATTTTTATTTATTTTGAGTAAATTTTGAATGCATATTTTTTATTATCTATTATCAAGGGCCTGAGTCTGGTCTGCAAGCTTTCTTTGGCATCCCCCACACTAGTGGAGATTCAGTAAGATTATTGGATTGTGGGTTTTTGCCTTTAAAAAATTGTATTTGCTTAATGAATTTTTAAAATGTAATTTTTCCAAGTTCACATATATAAAAGCCACAAATTTTGCATCCTCCGGTATAGCATTGCACGATACCACATAGCGATTGTACAGTGCATGCACAATAATTACCAGGGCTTTTGATGATGCCGTAAACATTTATCCAGACGCTGGCTTTTCGGTACTATACAGACATTTACTTATGCACACAATTTGGTACGAAGGTTAGTAGTACACCTAAAACATTAATAAGACGTACGAAAGCCCATTGAAATAAAGGATCCCTTGAGTCATTATAATGAGAAACTTACTATCTCAAAATAATTGGGATGGATAATCTGTGTGAGCAGTCCCCTGGTTACAAATAAGATCCGTTGCCTGTCTTTAAGACAAATTTGGAGTTAACTCAGAAAAGTAAGAATAACAGTAATGGTAATAATTATGCAGTGATAACAAAAGTAACTACATAGCGTACTGTACTCTACTTTGAGTCGACAAACTTGCAAAATTTTCATGTCACAAAGTGCTTGAGTTCATTATTAGGAACCATTGTATTTAACTCTTTAATTTTTTAATGAAATAGTCTGTTCGAAAAGTGTGAGTTGTCCATATGTTGGACGCACTTAAAATGGGTCTGCCTGTACTGCAAACTCCACAACCCTACAGGGCGTAGAATGATTTTGATGCAGCAGACCCACTTAAAATTTTGCTTTTTCATTATGTCATTATAGACAATGATCGAACACCAAATTCCCTCTGATCTGTGGCTTTTAATGACTATCATCAAAATTTTTTGGTACATTGAAAATCCTGGCTACAATCAGGTAGTGTGAACAGAGTGGATAATGATATTGAATGTGAGTTAGCATGTTGGATGTGTTTCCAGGAAAGTATCCAAGTTTGGTATAACAGGGCTGACAGACAGTCTTATCAACTCCGCTCTTATTCTGGTGTTGGCGTAATTTATTGGGAAGCCAAGATGTTCCCAAACTACTGATTTAAGTGATGTAGGAATGACTTTCAGTTTTCTATTACTAGTTGTAACTATCTCAAAGCCACAATTAGCATAATGTTTTACATGCTGGACATTGAATTTAGATTTCACCCATATTAAGAAATGTACAGATTTGTTTCATTGCATGTTCCAACCTGAAAATTCTGTAACTGAAAGTTCATTCTTTTGAACCAGTTCTTGGTTGAACCAGTTTTCAAATGAAAAGAAATACATGTACCTTTATAGCCCTTGTCTTTACTTTAAATGTAGCTCTGAAATGCTCTTCAGCAAAATCTGTTTAAAAATTGCAATAGATATCAAATCGGCAAACATACATTGATATAGTATTGATTCATGCTGTCATTGCTAATTCCCACCCCGAACACACATATTTGCAGATTGGAAGCAACAGAACTAAAAATGCAGTGGTTGTGAATGCTGAATTGTGACCCGACAGACTTTGTTCACGCTATGGTCTGCTATGGTCTGAACTGTCTGGCTGTGTGGCACCATAAAATTAGGTCACCTGTGGATGCATCAAGGCATTTTGCTGGGTCACACAAGGTAAATTACTGGCAAATAAGTAGATGGCACAATATCAGGAACAGTCTATTTTTTGTTTTTCTTATCAGCGCAACATTGTGATGGGCTAGGGGAAAATAATATAAATAGTGGGCTTGAGGACATTTCATAATAAAGGACTATTAATGGTGGAAGAGCTGACACCGTTACTTGTCTTATTTATGGTGGTGAGCTATATTTTAAGTTCTAGTACAACTTCAGAAACTTCAAGAATATGCAAATCATTGTTAAAGTCTACATTTTGAATACAATGCTAATGATAAAAACACTTTTTTTTATTGATTCTGTTTGCTATATTTGTAGTTTAATAAATAAGGTTGCACCAGTCATTCCAATTGTTTCTCAGAATCTGAATGCCTCTAACCTTGTGCACTTCAGTCAGTTCTGCTACAGCGTATGATATCACACTGTGAACATGCTCTAACATGACTGATATATTAGCATCTAAGTCCAGTGCAACGCGGAGTCACATCTGTATTTGTGCAGTTTTGTTAGGAGAGAAAAGCACAACGCAAACTACAATGCAATATGGTCTTAACAAGAAACACTACTTGCAATAAAAAACAGCTATCCAAGTGAAATATAGTGATGTCCTAACCATGGACAAATCATTCTTTTGAATGATTTCAGTGAATTGGTTTTCAAATGAAAAGAATCAATCTTTTTCTTTACCCATGCATAGTCATAGTCTTAGATTCTAAACATCTACGAATATTTGAGAAATTATCATAAAAAACACACTGCAGCCTTTTAAAATTAACATAGATATGTTTCTGTAGCCATGTTATCTTCAGTGTCAGTCCTCATACCGTAATCGGGTGTATTTGTGCTGTGTGCATGTCTGGTCGCATGGTGGTTATGGCTGACTACTCCAGACTCTTGGCAGTCAACAAATTAACAAGTTTGCCATGTTTGGTGTTCCCATTGAATATGTGTATTTTAGTTTGCAAGTTTAGTGAGTGCACGTTTTTCAGGAACCCATTATTCACGCTATAGCAGGACTGACTGTATTTTACATCTTGGAAGTAGATTTTTATGAAGTTCATGTTCCCACAGAGTGGGGTTATCTTGCACTTGATTAATTATTTTGGATCGTTCACCTATGTTAGTGCTTCATCAGATTAGCTCGGAGCATCAATGAAGCTGGACTTTGATAACCAGGGGAGAGGAGTACTCACATGAATACAATACGCTAGACAGCTCAGAGGGATACCCTTGTTTTCAAAGGACTCGCAGCATAAGGTTGCATCAGTGGAGATTAAAATTAATTGCTAACAGAATTCCACAAGCTGTTAGACTGCCGGTAGGAAACAGTTGGTAAATACAGTATAGGGGTATTTCTGATAGATTTGAGAAGTATGCTTGTTTTGTAACAGGTTATTCCTGAAACTTGGTAATGTTCCAGCTGTCTTACATATGCTCAAAAGTAACACTTGTCACAGAAGAACCCATCGCGCACATCCCACGTTCAGTCTTGATATCTCCATGCTGCCTGATGCTTGACAGATTTCTACTGGTTGTTTCTTTTTATTATTGTCCACAAATGTACCTTTGCAGGTCTGAGTACAAAGCAGTGTTGCCAACTTAGCGACTTTTCGGAACCCTTTAGTGACTTTTTCTTCCCAGAAAACACAACTACCGTAGTGAAAAATCTAGCGAATTCCTGGGCAAACCTTAGCTGACAACAGAAACGTAAAAAAAAATTTAAACGAGAACTGTTTTATTGGAAATTCTGCTGCGTTAAAATACAGTATATACAAGCACAGAAAGTTACAAAACAGGGACCAGGTAAGCAAATGAATATAAAGGGCTTGCCCATTTGACACTCTGCAGAATGCAAACACAATGCAATGATGTAACCAATATGCTAATTAGTGACATTTAGTGACTTTTCAAGCAGGCTTTAGCTACTTTCCATTGAAAGTAGTTGGATTATTGAAGATGCCAAAATAGCAGTTCCTAGTGTGCTCTAATGAATTCTTTTGTGAAAACTCTTGGAATTATAATAATGAAGTTCCCATTTCATGAACAGACAGGTAATGGGCAGGGAATTTTAAAATCATGATGTTCCGACTGCTCTAGGTCAATGTTGAATGAGCCTGCAGTTCTTCTGAGCAGACAGAAAATGAATGAATTGTTCACGATGGATTATAGTCACTTTTTCGTACTGTGAAGAATGTAATTTGATTTCATGAACTGAATTTGTTTCACAGACAAAAGCTGACAGAAGGTGACAATGTCCTTTCTTAACATTGGACCTTTTCACTTTATACTGCAACCAATCATTTACTATAGACTTCCTATCAATGAACAAAGCAAAAATAAGGCTAACCTTTTGGAAGTAAATACAGGCTATTCAGGTAAAGAGAATAACTTCAAAAGACTATAAGAAGTATAGTCTAAAGAAGTTGTAGCTTTTCATATTTATCAATTAATATTTTTTTCTCCATATATAGAGTACAAGTAGAAAACCTGGAAGCAGAAAGAAATCATGTGGTGAAATATGTGGTGACATATAGCTTAGACATGAATATACACCCCTTAGTAGTTGTTAGTATTGATTGAATTATTGCCAGTTTGTTCAAGTCTTTTAGGAGCGGATCCACTGGTATGGTACCTATATTTTGCTTGACTCCTTTGTACTAAGGGTGTAAAGATGTGGTGATTTATCATGATGAATTGATCATTAAGTTGTCAACTGAATGTATTTATCAGTAATGTTAGAATCAATTTTTGGGGGTAAAACAGAGATACTCCTAAGTAGAGCTGGGCGATAAAACGATAACGATATGTATCGCGATATACATATGATCGATATCGATAAAAAATGTGTTCGATAAAA
>JAABNY020000039.1:24601256-24624714 GCA_015164015.2 Brevimyrus niger
CAATAATTATCGATATCGACCGATATGAAACACTCATATCGTGATACAGTTTTCAGCCATATCGCCCAGCCCTACTCCTAAGTCTGCATCCTCTCATTTTCATGCTGCAGGTAGCACTCCCAGCATACAAATCTCCAAAATGTAGGATGGCTAAGGAAGATTCATTAATATTCATAAAGGAAGTACTACCTGATTATCTTCGCCCGGAGATGCTTTTGGGAAATTTGTCCCTGTTGTGTAGCACAGAATGCTGTCCAGTTATTAGAATAATCTTTTTGCTATGATGCTTTTTGTAATGCCTCTGTTTTGTATTGCAAAAAAGTACTTTTCACTAGCTAAGTAGAAAGTAATGTCAGCCTTAGAGATGCATGACAGATCAAGATATTAGCATTCTTCCCATTCCATTAATAATGTATACGGTAATTAAGTTCCCATGGCAATATTTGTGATATTTTTTCCAAAGGTTTGTACATGGATTATTAAAATGATCAAATAATGGATGAATCATATCATGAAAGGTTTCCAATGCATCAAATCATTACCTCAATAGTTGTATTTGAATTGATTTGCCTTGGACCCAATGATTTACACCACTAGTTCTTACAAAGCTCAGTTTAATTTTGGTGAATTGAATTGATCAAGCTACTCCTTATGTTTTCAGCTGGATTTAGCTCAAAATTTTGACTTGTAAATCTCTCTGTTCTTTAGGTACTCTACTGTCACTTTGGGTTAATGTCTTCTGAAATAGCTTTTCACATTGTGATTTTTTGTAAATGGGATTTTTTGTTAATCTGATTGTGCCACCATCCAGCTTCTCTTATCTTCAAAAATTGTACAGTAACTGATTTAGAAGAAATACTCCCTGCTTTCACCATGATTTACTGTATGGATGGTGTTTTCTTGGTGATTTTAAGACATCATGTTGTGCAATGAGGCTAAACAGATGTTTCATTTTGTAGTACAATACCGTAAAGCCCTATTTCACATGACACCAAAATCCACAAACTATTGTTTTGTGTACTTATTGTTTGTGTAATTAAGAAATATTTAAGAATTTGGGCATTCTTTGCATAGAGATCTTTATGGCACACTTCTTTGGAGTCAAGATCTGTGTAGACCATCCTAAGTAGAAGATCTGCAGCCCCTTTACAAAAGCCATGAGATTTTGGATTGCCACTCTGATCAGTGCATGCGATCAGATGACTGATCAAGGCAATCTTCCATCCATCTATTTTCTGTAAACGCTTATCCTGCTCAGGGTGCGTTGAACTTACGGGCAGAAGGCAGGGAACAACCCAGTATGGGGCACCAACCCATCACAAGAGAGAGAGAGACACACACACCTATGGGCAATTTGGTAACTTCAATTTGGACTGGGCAGAGTACCCAGAAGAAACCCCACAACAACACAGGGAGAGCTGCCCACACATGGAGCCATTGACAGAGATTTGAACTCTGGTCCTAGAGGTGTGAGGCAACAGTGCTAATCACTGCGCCTTGATCAAGGCGACCTTTATTCTGAACTGATTATAATAATTACCAATCAACACAAGCAAAAAGTAGCCTAATTCACTTCTTGGGTCATCCCAAAAGCAGTTGATGCCATGGCCGACATTAATAATAGATGTGTTTGAAGCGGTTTTCACAAACGACTAAAGTCTTTTGTTTATCATTTTCATTTTCCTTGTTTTTAAAAATACTGTGTCATTTGACCTCCAAATAAATGTAAATTGAACACGGTATTAGATCTCATATGCATGACATTAAATTTAACCTACATAAATTCCTGAATTTCAGGTTCTCTGGGATTTTGTAGAAATACTGCAGTGTTAGGCATTAGAAGTCCTCAATCCGTACTCTGTTGCAGTGGCTGGCCCTCACAGAAATTACAACACATTGACATGCAAGTGGCATCATAGAGACACTGGTGTAAGGTTAAGCATGCACGACGAAGGAGCTTGTGCACTGCTCTAAAAGTGCATCTTATTCCTCCACAGTCCTCAACTCATATTTTAGCAGTGCATAATACAATCCTTTTTAAGAAACAAAATATTTCTCTTTCAATATGTATGTCTTTTGCCGTGCAAATATAATTAGCATAACAATCTTCTGATTGATATTTACCATCTGACAGCAAATGCTCTCTTTCTTTAAGGCTTTCACTTGACATTACAAGGGTGTCTACTATGTTATGGGTCTCATGCATTCTGCGGTCTGTTGTGACAGCAGGCTTGCGGCACTGTAATGTTTAAATGACTTTCTTAGATAAGCCAGACCCCAGAATACACAAAAATGCAACGAGAGTGATAGCATGTGTCTAATTCACATATGTTTTTAACAATTTTTGCATAAGTGCTTTTCCAATGAATGGTCACTGGAGCTTGGAAGCTGTCCCAGGAATAGCAGGACCCATGAGAAACCAATTCACCTCACTTGATAGTTTAGGACTGTAGAATGAAGCCAGCTTAGCCAAAGGAAACACAGACAAACAAAAAGTCAAGCAGGTGTGTTACTTATTTTAGCGGTATAAATACCAGATATGCTACTGCGTTTTGAATCATCTCAGTGGTTTAAAGGCCACAGCCCTGTCAGTAAAGATTTGTATTTGTCTACTATTGATATGACAGGTGCCTGGAGTAGGAGCTGAGCTGTATTTTCTGACTAATAAGGTCTGATCTTCCTCATTTTATGCAAAGTGAATTGAGAAGACTGTGAGAAAGCGATGCGGTCCGTAAAGGATAGGTGGTCATCTGTCATTACCCCTAGGAAGAGAACGTGTTGATAATCCATGTTGTAGAGTGATGTCAGGTACATTGATGGTAGAATTGACTGGGAGGACAAGAAGCTTGGTCTTTGAAAGGTCCAGCTGGAGGTGATGATCCCTCATTCAGCTTGTGATGTCAACGAATTCCTGGCAGGTACTGTGATATTATAAGAATTTTATAAACAAGAGGAGGCCATACAGCCCATCAAGCTTGATGGGTGGAAGGCCAAGTGCAGTTAGATGGCAAATGGAAGGAGACACTGTGTTACTAGATGATTGGACCTGGGAGAAGAAGAGGGGACCAAGGACTGAATCTTGGGGCACACCAGTTGTTACCTGATGCAACTTGGATTCCTCTGCACCTCAAAACATGTGCAGTGATTTACCTGACAGGTAAGAGTCAAGAACAGTTCCTGTGATGTCAAGTTAGAAGAGGGTGGACAAGAGCAAACCAAATTCCCCTGAGACAATAAAACTTACCAAAACTAACCTAAGAGGATCTGATATCTCCTGTCCTGTGCAACAGCAGTGATGTACCTTAAATGTACTTGACTGATACCACTTCTTCAGACTATTTCCTACAATGTTTAAGAGTGCAGTTCACTTTGCCTTTTCGTTTGGTACTTTTTCATTATCATTTAAACATACCTTTATTGTTCAGCAGACAGGCTACTGTTTTTAAGGGCATAGCAGTTAAATTAATACTAATTCAGACCAAAAATAGCAACTGCTTGGCTTTGTTTTCAGACTTTTACGTTCTTATATTTGGTCTAAGTCCAGAAACACAGCATTCTTCTCCCTCATTGTTTGAAGAAATAATATTTGAGAATTATGTGACGACATGAGCATAGTCTACATTTTTTCCATGTAATTTTAAATGATTATTTCACAGAGAACAATTAATTTTATTCCTTATCACAGAATAGCAGTATACTAAATCACTGTCAAAAATAATACGTGAGCAAGTAAACAGAGAAACGGAAAATTGAACTGTTATAGTCTTTGAAAGGTAAGATAAACTACCAGAAATAAATGGACAATGTACTACAATGGTATTACAAAAGCATGATCATTTGTCATTGTGTTTGTTGTTTGGCTGATTTTACCTGGAATGTCAGAGTCTAGACATAAACAAGCTTAGGGTTATTCCCTGGGTTATTCCTCAGTTAGTTTTCATGAGTACTGCCCTGAGACCCACTTTGTTTCTTAAGCTGGTGGCATTTCCTGTTATCCCAGCACAAAACCTTGTTGTCTTGGCTCATCCTGTAAGCAACACTGAATGCAGGAATTTGAACTTTTCATTCTTGCTCTTTTTTGGTTGTATCTGGTTTTGAAAACTTTCAGTTTTTTCCTACATCTTTTAAATTGATACATTTAATTTTTAAAATTTAGTTGCCTTCCTATAAACTAGTTCCAAAAGCAGTGACTGTATTTCTGGTCATGCCTACATATGGAACATTTATCCAGTAGAGAGGTTTCCAACACTTTTTCTTTACATATTTTTATTTTTTTAATCTGTACTCCATTCTGGTTTTAAAATAGATCTGAGTGGATAGATGATATTGTATCATATTATTTAAAAGCCAATAATAATAATAATAATAATAATAATAATAATAATGCATTATGTATTATTTTACAACTGATTACAATTTCAAATTGTCCATGTTTTATGAGTTAAATTTATGTTATGCACAGGAAGTTCATTTTCATTTAAAATAGCATTAATAGTCTGTTATTAAAAGATAATGTTAGTTTCCAAAGTATGTTTTCTCCGGATCCTCCAACAATCCTGTGGTTAGACTAGCTGATGCCCATGAATTCATTATAGTGTATGGTGTGTGTATGGTTGTGTGTGTATAGTGTATGGTTGCATCGGCTAAGGTTCAGTTGTTAGATGAAACATCAAAACTTCATCTGACATAAGCTGAAATAAATCCTACAGTTAAAATGAGTCCCGCTTTAACAAAAAGACATTTTACAATACTGTGATGACAGTACTGTAGCAGTTGCGACACATACATGTAGCTTCTTGTGGAGTAATTTATATGTGTAATTTTAGACTATTCTACATGAAATATTAAAATGCCACAAAAATAATAAGTTTTAATTGAAGAAGGAATGCATTTAGAATGTAGCTGGTTATCAGGAAAACACCACGAGACGGCTGAAGTGTCACTGCTTTAAATGACACATTATGAAGAAAGAGTCGGCACTTATACTTGATGCTAATGCGAATAGGTTAAGAGAACAGTGTAGTCAGAGCATCCGAAAGGTGTCTATAGCAAAATCATAAATCTGTTCCAAAACAAAAACAGAACTTAAGACTTAGATGCGGACCTGAGCATGCGGTACACTAAGTACAGCAGGAACAACAGGATGAAATGGGACTGATGTAATTAATATTGATGGATACATGCTTGACAGAAAGGCAAGGCAGGCTAAAGGGGCAGGGATAACTTTATTAAAAAAATATCTGCTGACACTGATGATAAACACGAGTGTGTTTACTACTGTGCCAGCCTTTTGGCCAAAACTTAAAGCACTCTTCTTGAATTTTGTTAACGGCTTACATCACATGCTGCCAAACATAAAACACAGAGTATGCAGCAATGTTTAGAAAGCTTGCAGTAAAGATACACTATATGGACAAACGTGTGGGGCCACCTGGCCATTACACCTACAGGAACTTTTATGGCATCCCATTCTAAACCCATTGGTATCAACATGGAGTTGCCCCTCCCTTTGCAGCTATAATAACTGCTACTCTTCTGGGAAGGCTTTCCCCAAGATTGTATCTGCAGGAATTTTTGCCCATTCATCCAGAAGAGCATTTGTGAGGTCATGTTGGACGTGAAGGCCTGGCTCACAATCTCCGTTCTAGTTCATCCCAAAGGTGTTCAGTGGGGTTGAGATCAGGGTTCTGTGCAGGTTTTGTCAAGTTATTTAACACCCGACTTACCCAACCCTGTCTTTATGGACCTTGCTCTGTACACTGTTCATGCAGGAACAGAAAAGGGTCTTCCTAAAACTTTTCCCACAATATTGGAAGTTTAGTGCAAAATGTCTTGGTAATCTGAAGCATTAAGCATTCGCTTCACTGGATCTAAGGGGCCTAGCTCAAACCCTGAAAAAAAACTCCATACCATTATCGCTCTGCCATCAACCTTTACTGTTGGCACAGTGCAGTCAGGCAGGTAAAACTCTCCTGACATCCACCAAATTCAGCCAAATTCAGACTCGTCCATCAGATTGCCAGACAGAGAAGCGTGATTCGTCATTCCACATAACTTGATTCTACCCACCAGAGTCCAGTGGCAGCCTGCTTTTCATCACCCCATCCACTGCTTGGCATTGCAGTTGGTGATGTGACGCTTGCATGCAGCTGCTCGGCCATGGAACCCCTTTCCATGAAGCTCTCAGTGCACAGTATTTTCTACTGGGGTTAATAGAGAAAGTTTGGAACTCTGTAGTTATTGAGTCAACAGAGCGTTGGTGAATTTTACATACTATACGTTTCAGCACTCTCGCTCTGTTACTTTAAATTAACATTTACATAATGTGGCAGACGCCCTTAGCCTGAGCAACTTGCATAAGTGCTTTAGAACTCACCAATGAATCTTTCTGATACTAGCTCAATAAAACCTAGGCTATGAATACCATCAATCTAATACTCTGTTGGGAAAGTACAGTTTTTTGGTTTTTGTTTTTTTGTTTTTTAAAAATGAAAAGCGCTCAGAGTATAATACCAGAAGTGCTAGTTCAGGTATTTCTGGAAAAGGTGTGTTTTAAGTCATCGTTTGAAGACATTCAGTGACTCAGCTGTTCGGACATCTAAGGGGACCAATTTGGAGCCAGAACAGAGAAGAGCCGAGAGGTGTACCTTCCTTGTGCCTTTAGGGGTGGTGGGACTAGTCGAGCAGTGCTGGAGAACCGGAGAGATCGTTATGGTGCCAGATCATTTTTGGCTTTGTATGTGAGCATCAGTGTTTTGAACCTGATACGGGCAGCCACAGGAAACCAGTGTAGAGAGTGTAACAATGGTGTGGTGTGGGAGAACTTGGGAAGGTTAAAAACAAGTCGAGCAGCTGCATTCTGAATCAGTTGGAGAGGGCAAAACGTGCTCAGTGGTAAACCCGCTAGAAGCGAGTTGCAGTAGTCAAGGCGGGAGATGACGACGGACTGAACGAGTATCTGGGTAGCCTGGGTGGAAAGGAACGGACGTATCCTTCTGATATTAAACAAGAGAAACCGACAAGAGCGGGAAAGGTTTGCGATATGTAAGGAGAGGGACAGGCGATTGTCCATGGTAATCCCAAGGTTGCGAGTAGTAACAGAAGGACAGATCAGGGAGTTCTGAAGGGAGATAGCAAGGTCCAGGAGGGGGGATGAGTCAGCCAGGATGTAAAGCAGTTCCGTTTTACTTGGGTTAAGTTTGTCAGTTGGTGAGTCAATTAAGAGGAGATGTCTGCTAGACATGCAGATATCTTAGTGGAGACATGAGTGTCTGAAGGAGGGAAGGAGAGAAAGAGTTGAGTGTTATCTGCATAGCAGTGGTAAGAGAAGCCATGAGAGGATATGACCTCAGCAAGAGATTTGGTATAGAGGGAGTGCAAGAGCGGGCCAAGAACCGAGCCCTGAGGGACATTGGTGAAGAGACTAAGTGGGGTAGATGTGGATCCTTTCCATGTAACTGGGTATGATCGGCCTTCGAGGTAGTATGCAAGCCACTGCCATGCCAAGCCACTGATGCCAAGACTCCTAAGGATGGACTGGAGAGTCTTGTGGTTGACCATGTCAAATGCTGCTGATAGATCAAGAAGGATGAGAACAGATGACAGTTTGGCTGACCTAGCAGCATGCAGCTTCTCAGAGACTGCTAAGAGGGCAGTCTCAGTGGAGTGAGCCGCTTTGAATCCAGACTGATTAGGATCCTGGAGATTGTTCATGTTCAGAGAGAGGTAAAGAGAGAGCTGGTTGTAGACTATGCGTTCAAGGATTTTTGAAAGGAAGGAAAGAAGCGATACTGGTCATTAGTTGCAAGTGTCTAAGGGATTTAGAGTGGGTTTTTTCAAGATGGGAATAACCTTGGCCATTTTGAATGCTGTTGGTACTTGACCGGAAATTATGGAGCCATTAATGATAATGGTGATGAAGGGGAGAAGGTCCAGAGAGATTGCCTGGAGCAATGTGGTAGGGATTGGATCCAGTGGGCAGGTGGTAGGTGGTCTGCCACCTCATAACTGGGTTTCTGTTCTTTCTAAACACTTAAACCTTGCAGTAATACCACTTACAGTGGACTATGGGATACCTAGAAGGGAATGAATTTCACAAACTGACTTATTGTAAGGGCACCATCCTATGACAGCACCACACTTTAATTCTTTGAGCTCTTCAGAATGACCCATTCTTTCACAAATGTTTGCAAATCTGACTGCATGCTTAGGTGCTACATTTTATTCACCTGTGGCAATTGCTCTGAATGAAACTGCATGATGTACATCTCACAAATGCTTTGGATAATATAGAATTTGTTGAATGCATAGAGATGCCATCATTAAGCACAGAATGATATTCTGTCAAAAAATGTATGTAGGGTACTTTAAGACACAACATTCTGCTTTGATGATATGTGCTAGAAAGATAATATTTTCTCTTGGAAATCTTTAAAAAACACATCTTCCAGCCATCCATCTTCTACCCACTTATCCAGTATTAGGATCAGATAATCCATGTCTGGAAGGACACTTTGAACTACTTCAGGTTAGAGGTGGGCGATAAATCGATTTTATCGATTAATCCCAATTCACTGTTCAGGGCGATGTGTTTTTATGAAAATCGATTTTATTACTTATTTTACACGCAAGCACAAAAAGCACAACTAATGCGACGCACTGTTCTTTTCAGTAAATTAGCGCGGCGCACCCAAACACTGTAGCGGATTCAGAAACATGGCCATGGTTCAGTCGGACACAGACCAAACAAGTCCTTGTTGTGAAGTCTGTTTAAAAACTGTTGCAACCAAAGGAAGCAGCACGACAAATTTATTCTAGCACCTAAAGCAGAGGCACACAGCGAAGTACAGCTCCAAGCGAGATGAAAATACCCGCAGCACCAGCACAACATCCAAAGTTAAACAAGCAACCGTCCCTGACACGTTTTCAAACTGTGTGCCATATGATAAGAATGGGGCACGGTGGAAGGCGATAACAAATGCTGTCGCGATGTATATTGCAAAAGACATGGTGCCCATACATACTGTGGAAAAGTCGGTTTCTAAAAGTGTTTACAATGGTGTGGTCTGCCATCTCACTTAAAAGCATCTTTTTTGGCTTGTCAGATTGCACTGTAAAGTAAAAAAAATAAAAATAAATAAATAAAAACTTTGTCATCTGTAGTTTGATTTTGAGTAGGGGAGGGGAAAATTGATTAAAATCGAAAATTGGATTTTTTTTGTGAAAAAACTGGAGATTCCATTTTTAGGCCATATCGCCCAACCTACTTTAAAACTGAAAGGATCCTGTACTTGGCTGAATAGCTCGGTTCTTGAACTTTCCTTTGTTTCATTGGTTGAAAGTCTTATTCAGTTGTTCTACATTAACATTAATGACACATGCATGGTTATAGGAAATTGACCAATCAGCATGCAGCAAGAAGTCAAGCGCTTAAGTGAAATCCAGGTCCTTTAAATTGAAATGGTTGTTGTCAAATCCTGTCCTAGCTCAAAGTGTCCTCCATGACATTGATTACCTGCTGTGTTCCTGTTTTAGCTGAAGCTAAACCTGAATATAGAGATACTGGTTAGTTAAAAAAAAAAAAAAAAAAAAAAAAACCTGTCCGAAATACCTTTGGTGTGACTCATAGTGAATGTCCAAATCCTTAATGCATTAACAGTGATAGCTGCAGACGGAATAGATATTAAGCACAAACTGCGATGTACTTTTGTTGTCTTGATGTTTTAAATTATATAAATTCCCATATGGAAAAGTAGTATGGCTTTCATTAGGGGCAGGTTTAGGGTCAAAGGATATCCAGGGCTTAGCCCAGAAAATATCACGCATTATAACAGTGGTGGGGTCTATAAGACTGATACTGTAGAGAAAAACAGCCTATACCCCCACCCTTGGTGCTGCCCATGGTCTGCAGCAAAGTAAGAATAAAGAATTGATGGTTTTTAACATTTTGTTACAATGGTAAGTCTGCAATTATGGCTGTTAAAAGTGGTAACGACATCCTTACCTATGCTTTACACATGATGTTCTTTTGGACTGTAGAACTATGATCATGGGTTTTCTGATAGTGAGTGATTGGGTTTGAAGTGATAGGGATACACAATTTTCAGAGACGTAATACCTATTTGTTCACATTTACGTCATCCTGCTTTTTTATGAAATGACCATACCCATGTTCCAGTCCACCCGTTGGTTGCTTTATTCAATTCCAAAAATCCACACTGTCGTGGTATTATAACAAAATGGTGCTGTGATCCACGCGGACACCACATGCAGTTAATGCAACAATGTGTACACAACTGCAGGTTCTCAAAGTCACTATATGCAGACTCATGGAAAGTAAAATTACTTACTAACTGTACATAAATTATTTTAAGGATATATTCTTGTTTTTGGCAAGATATGCTGCATTTTTCCTGAATTATTTTAGAAATAGTGTTTTGTGTGCATCACCATTGATTAAATTTTCCTGTAAGCTTTGTGCAGATTAAGCTCATGTTTCACGCTACCGTTTCATGCTTGGCCTACTAATACGAGAATGCAAAGACGGCATTAGTACGTTTATGAATACTCCTTATAGTGTATATGCCATTACCCTTCATAGTTTTTTTGTTACTGTAACACAAACAGAAATACAGAGGCAACCCTATGTGCATCCATCCATCCATTTTCCAACTTCCACTTATCCTTCTGGGTCGCGGGGGGTCCGGAGCCTATCCCGGAAGCTATGGGCCCGAGGCAGGGAACAACCCTGGACGGGGGGCCAGCCCATCGCAGGGTACACTCACAAACCAGTCACTCACACACCATTCACTCACACATGCACACCTATGGGCAATTTAGCAACTCCAATCAGCCTCAGCATGTCCTTGGACTGTGGGGGGGGAACTGGAGTCCCCAGAGGAAATCCCATGACGACACGGGGAGAACATGCAAACTCCACACACATGTAACCCAGGCAGAGGCTCGAAAATCTATGTGCGTTGGCTTAAAAGAGTTTTTCTGCATAAACAGATTTACTTTTATTTAATAATATGAATTTTTTGATATAGTTAGAAATCACATCAAACTAGATATTTTGCAGGTATTTGAGGCGACTTTTCCACCTGGATACACCCTCAGCTAATCCTGTTCTGGCTAGCAGATCTCAATCCTCAATGCTCCTAGACATGACAGACTGTATGACAGAGTTTATTTGATTAAGAAAATAGCTCCTATGATGAAGATCCACTAGATCCAGTATCCACCCAATCCAACACGTACTGGACCGTGTCAGTAGCCCAGCTCATTTTTAGCGAAGCAACAGGCAGGAGACTGAGACCATCAATAATACACTGTGAAGTTCAGTCAGTCAAACCTTGGCATAGAGATAAAACTACAGCTGTTTATAGTATTAAGTCAACAGAACTTGGGGTCATTCTCCTCTTTTCTCCTAAACAAAGTATTTCGGATATAGCTGTTTCTATCTGGTTTTGACAAAGCCTGACTGCATTTTTCCTACAAGAGGGTGCTCTTTATCATCACCTATAACATTCTAAAAACCAGTCTCAATGCCAGTCTTCAATAAATTGTGTAATCAAGGTGAGACTAGCACAAAAAGAAAGCCAGAGTATTCTCATTTTTATGAATGAGGGCTGGCTTGTACATTTTTAGGATTTATTAAATAAAAACAATGATTAAAATAGAATTATTGAAAGGGAATATGCAAACTGGCACTTAGTTGTGTTTTGCTTTAGATGAGTGTATGCATTATAGAGGACGACGCTTTAAAATGGTTATGGTGTGACAAGTTGCGTATCCATTATGAGAAACATGCAAATTCACATGCACTCATCTGCTGGAGAGGACGCAAAATACTTGTTGGAGGACAAACGAGGCATTTCCCCTGAAATTACATATCTTCATTATTTCCCCCGACCCTGATGCTCTCGTTTTAATTATAGCTTTAATTTTCACCGTACCTCTCCTGCTCCTCCTTTCTTAATCATACTTGATCCTTTCATACTCCCCTTTTCTGTTGCTCTTTTTTATTTTAAACTGGGTATAATAATATGAACATGGATCTGTATCAAGGTGTTTATGTGTAAATAATTAGACGTTAGATGGTACAGGTATCGTGCTAGGTCCGTTTTATACATTTTTTGCCTGTTGTACAAAATGGTTTGCTACACAGATCATATTTGCTGTGCTTTCTTTGTCATTTTATTAGAATTTACATTTTGTAGCATAAGGTATATTAATCATTAATTTTATGCCAATGATTTTAAATGACAATGTCTTTAGGTTTTACTTATCTGAAAGCATTCTCCAATCCATTGAGTTAATTTGTTTTGTGCCCTTTTTCATGCAGCGTTAAACACTAATACTTGAGTTCATAATAAAAAAAAAATAGTTCACAGACTATAATTTGTTGTTTTAAAGTGGTAAAGTGTTGTTCTCAGATATATAGTAGTCAGATGTATAACTTAATCCTAATTACCCCCTTGTTCTGATTCACACGCTACCGTAAAAGAGTTATAAAGTAGAAAGTAGATTGAAGCAGTGACCTGAGTCAGGGTTATGGTGCTTAAATCTCTACATTAAACGAATTACATAAATACATTCTAATCCATTCCAAGTCGGTTCACAGTGTCAGTGAAATTTAGTGACTGTTTTCCTTGGAATGGGAGGGGGTTCTTTTTCTTCATGGCATAATTTGAGAAAAAACCTCTTTCCCATAATGTCAGCCAGCTCTTTTGAATGGGAAACTTCCAGGGAAGATGCCAAAGTAATATTTTAAATCTCTTTTCTATGTTTCCTCTGGGTAAATTGTGCCAGCCGTCATAGACACGCAGCTAAAATGATGACTGGGGACCCAAGAGGAACTTGTTTTACTTGGCTGTAACTAGCATAGCGTAAAATAAGCATTGTTCCTGTCAGTTAATTGTAGGATTTGAGGGATGAGGCTTTCAACAGGTTCTATGATACAGAATCTGAATCGACAGCTTTGCTCATTTATTCTAATGCACAGCTGAAGATGCACTAGATCTGACATTTATGCAACTCTGCTTTATTTGAAAGTTAGAGCAAATGTTTGCACTATTTAACAAGCTTTTTTTTTGCATTTCCAAGCACCATTTTTTCCCCCACTGGATCTAATAAACATCTATTTTAAAATTGTATTTCATAAGTTTTATCTTAACCTGTTTACCAGTTGGTTTATTCTGACATGACCAGAAAATTGCCATGATCATAACTGTACTTTTCTTGGCTGCTTCTTTTAAAACCTGAATTTGTACTATAGCTCCTTCTCTGCCTTCTTTTGAAGAAGATGTAGTTTAGACCAGCTCTGCCTGGTACCGAAAAAGGTACCTTAACATTTGCACTGCTTTATACTTGCATCCTGTTTCATGCACACAACTGTGATCTATCAGCAGTGCTGTACAAGACTCGCCGTGACTTTTAGCTAATGTATATTTGTCCTTGCCTGACAGCAAGTCCCAGACAGCCCATGTTGAGCAATGTACTCCCAGCCACATATAGTAGGCAAAATATATCAAAACCAACTGAACTTGTGACTAAAGGCTTTAACCTTCAAGCTCCTGGAGAGATTTTCTGTCAAAACACACATTCATACACATTTTCATTTGCTTATGTAGTACAGGATCACAGAGAGCTGGAGCCCATCCTATGAGGCACAAGGCAGGAGAATCAGCTGAAGAGTAATCTTGTCAATCACCAGGCAATTTGCAAACACCATTTTGACCAGTTCTACCAGAAGGGATCCTACACAGAACACTCCACACAGACATGGAAATACAGTCCTAACCCTGGAAGTGTGAGACAGCAGTGGTCCCCAGCAGGCTGCCCTCTGTAATGACATAGACATCTATCCATACATCTTCCAACTGTTTATCCAGTCCAGGGTCATGTTGGGTCCTGGAGCCTATCATAGACAGCACTGGGTGCAAGTCAGCAGAACATCCTGGACAAATTCGCAAAACACCAACAGACAATTTCGAGATCACTGTACATGTGAAAATCTTTGGGCCACAGGAGGAAATAGCCACAGCCTAGGGGGACCATGCAAAAATCCAACATTCAGTGGAATACAAAAGTCAGAGTAAACTGTAGAAGTTACATATTTCTCTATGAGGTTGTCATTTGAAATGTAGAATATGGAAGTTTCATTACATCAGGAGTTGTTCTCAATTGCAGGTAAAGAAACACCATTGGGGGGATTTTCCTTGCATTGATCTTCTCAACTGTTTAACTAGACACAGTTTCTTCTTTGGGGTCATACAGTTTTTGGTCTCTCTCATGCATATACTAATTTTATACATTGCATACGCCCATCATGGACGTTATGTTACAGGAAGAATGATGTATGCATCTTTTTCTGCCTTGTGGTCTAAAATAACAAACTCCATTGTGGATACATTCCAGATTTCTAAATGGTGTGAATGGTGATTAGGCCTATGTCACATAATGCTGCATTTCTGTGTTTACTGTGAATGCTCCTTTTTTTTGCAAAGCAAAGAAGGTAGTTTAAAACATCATACTTGATATATGATGTATGTGTTATTTGTTTTAAACTGAAGTCTGTGGAAGCCTGGAAAATCTAATGGAGAGATGGTAGTTAGATGGATATGAGGATTGAGCTTTATTTGTCTTCACACTTCCTGAGAAAAACTACCAGCAAACATGAGAGAGGGGAAAAGAGGGAAAGAGATAATTTTCCAGCTAAAAAATATGATTAACAGAAATGGTTTCGATTTAAGAATTTCCTTGGTTTTATATCAGTTTTAGAGAATGACATTGAAGAGAATGCTTTCTGAGATCTGTAAAGCTCATGCATTCCTGGATAAGAGTTAAATCTGTTGTAAGTGCTGTTATATGAAACACAGACTGATTAATTTTTTATATGTTTTTTTTCTAACACCTGGAATATTAAATTTAACTATAAAATTCTGTCTTGACAGTGAAGCTGGAAAAAATGCTTGGGCAGTACATTACCATCTTGTTATGTCTAATTTAGTCTAGCTCTGAGCACTTGATTTGGCCAGTTTGTAATGCACTGATGCATTTGGTATGTATCAGTGCTCTGTAGTATTTTTCCATATAAGCGAAACATCTCTGACCGTCGTACTTAGTGTTTACAGTGAGTATTGTGCAGATAATATACCATGTACGATGGGCTTTGACAAACAAAAGAAGATAGAGGCACAACATAAGAACCGTATGAGATTAGTTACATTTCAATTTGCAGTGGCAGCAATTCTAGTGTATTTGAAGGGTGACGGATACCATTGCACAGCAGAAACTGAACTTCTTGATGAATTCCTGCACATAGTTATATGCGCATATGTATAATAATTGCACGGCTTGTTTAAGAGTAGTACAGCAGTCTTATGACAGAGCAGGGGTTTGCTCTGCAGCCAGCCGAGACCACTGTGCTGGTGCCTGTGTGTTAATGTCAGCACATAGGTGTAGTTAATTCCTCACTGCTGAGTGGGCTTCTGGAGCTGGCTGGGAACTGCACAACTGCCAGCCTCATATCAGAAAGCGTACATGGGACATTCACACACTTTCACGTGGTACCTGGGAAGCATACATCATCACACATCAAGCACAAAACGCGTCTCACTCCTCACGGATAGGGAGTGTCTTCTGTACTAGTTGGATGTTTTTTTTTCCCCAACAGTGATGTAGAGTTGTGAATGATTTTTTTAAAAAGCCCAAACAGCTGGATACCTATTATATACTGCTATCATATAGCTGGATTTTTGCATAAATGATCCCAACCAATGTTTCTGTGCCCTCTGAATAGCTTATAGTCCAACAGCTTGCAACTCTGAATTGTAAAGGGCCTCACACAGTCATTCTTGCCCTTCCATGATATCTAGTTTCCCTTGTATTCATAGATAGCATGCACGTTTCAGGCAGGCAAGGACCAAGCTGTCTCGAATTCTTTGTGACCCATTCTGTTGGAATTAGGAAATGTCCATCTCTCAGTGGTGGGCTTGAACTTATTATTCTGTTGATCAAAGACTGAAGCTGTGTGTCCTCTACTGTTCTTTCACAGTCTGGTAGCCACTATTTTTAGTTTAAGTGAAAAATAAAGACTGAAATGGAAAGGAGGAATATTCAAGAATAGGAGTATGGTAAAGCAGCAGAAAGAAAATTGCTGAACGATTTCTGTTTATGTCCCTGATGTGTCAGGAATGTTGTCAGGTCTGGTGTTGTTAATTTAACCTTGTCGTAAGCTACTTCTGTAATTAAAATGCAGTGAATGGTATTTTCCCCCTATACTTTGTGGTTTTGTTCATTTATCACAAGAAGAAAGGGGTCTTTGTTGAGAATAATGTACATTCTGTGGTGTCTTTGTGTTGAAATTGATAGGGTACCATCCGGTGCCTGGTAGAAAGTTGGCATTTCTAAAGTTTTTGTTTGTTTTCCATTTGAATGTGATACACCAATTTACACAAACAATATACATTCAGGTTGATAAATATCTAAAGAGGTATACTCTTTTCTAAACACAATACCTTATTATAATCTCCCTTATTTATTTATTATTATCTTTTGTTTCTGCTTCCTATAGTTTGTAAAATTTGCCTGTCTTCCATCAAAGTCCATGGTAGCAGGACGGCCTGCTTGCGGGTGGCAAACGGCACCAGTCAGGGTGTCAGGTGTCAGGCTGCTTTTCCATACCTGTCCCACGCTACACATGCAGGGCTTGCAGGCTAATGGAACAAGCCACACTGAATACTGCATTATGTGATTCAAAGTATAATTTATCATATTGTATATTTACCAATAAGTTTGGTAAGTGTAAGTGTGAAGTACTGTAAAGCGGGAAATCGATGTAGCATCAAACTTTCTCCTTTTTCTTCTTCTTATTGTTGTTGTTATTATTAATATTGTTGGTGATAGTGGTGTTGTTGTTGTTGGTGGTGGTAGTGGTGGTGTTGTTGGTGGTAGTGTTGTTGTTGTTCGTAGTGGTGGTGGTGTTGTTGGTGGTGGTGTTGGTGTTGGTTGTAGTGGTGGTGGTGTTGTTGTTGATGGTGATGTTGTTGTAGTATATATTGTTTGTAATAGGGTGACATCCTGGTTCCCTGGGCAGCACTGTTGTCTTACACCTTAGGGGTTGAGTGTTCAAATCCTGTTTCTGCTCTGCGGAATGTATCATGTTGGTTCCCACCCTCAGTCTAAAGACATGAGGACAGACTAACTGGAGTTTCTAAATTTCCCATTGAGAAGTTGAGTGTGTGCATGTATGCACCCTGCGCTGGGCTCCCATCCCATCCAGGGTGCATCCCAGCCCTGTGCTGCTTGCCACAGCGTTCAGGGTCCCCTGTGATCCTGAATTTGATAAATGTCTCGGTGGTGGCTGGGTGAATATTGTATGTAACACCTTATCTAAGAACAATGGTGTAACTTCAAGGTGAGCACCTCTTCTTACTGACAGAGCAGCAGTTTTACTTTTCCTTTGGGATTTGCATTTGCATTCTATTATTTACAAGTCATTTTCTACCATTAACCTTAACCATTTCCTTTAGCCGTTGTAAAAGCAGGAGTTTAATGTGGGCTTATATTTACATTACATACAGTGGTATGCAAAAGTTTGGGCACGCCTCGATAAATAACATATTTTGTTCATTTTTTATTGGAAAAGATGTAAACACAGTCTCTGTAGGAAATGGAAAAAAATGCACAATATTTTCACCAAACATTGATGCATAGTTACATTTTATGTCATAAATTGAATAAAGATAAAAAATAAAAACATTATCGTGGCACTGTGTAAAAATTTGGGCACCCTTCATAATCATTACTTAGTAACACCTTCTCTGGCAGATATCACAGCTAGCAAAACTCTATAGCCAGCTAAAAGTCTTTCAATTCTTGTACTTGGGATTTTCTCCCATTCTTCCTTGCAAAAGGCTTCTAGTTCTGTAATATCACTTGGTCGTCTTGCATGCACAGCTCTTTAAAGATCTACCCACAAATTTTCAATGATGTTTAAATCAGGGAACTATGATGGCCATTCCAAAACCTTCAGCTTACATCTCTTGAGGTAGTCCATGGTGGATTTTGAGGTACGTTTAGGGTCATTGTCCTGTTGTAGAAGCCATCGTCTTTTCAGCTTCAGCTTTTTTACAGATGGTGTGATGTTTGCTTCCAGAATTTGCTGGTATTAAGTGGAATCCATTCTTCCCTCCACCCGTGTCATGTTTTCTTGTGCCGCTGGCTGCAACACAACCCCAAAGCATGATAGATCCACCCTCATGCTTAATAGTTGGCAAGGTGTTGTTTTCATGAAATGCTGCTCCTTTATTTCTCCAAACATGCCTTTGCTGATTGTGGCCAAGTACCGCTGTATGATGTGGGTGGGTCGGTTTATTATCAATATTGATATATCTTAAATCCGCACAGTGGCACAGTCCCTCAGTGGGCAGTGAGCAGCCCTGGGACCAGGCCACATACTCTGACCTTGGAGGGTGTTCACCCTGCGTTTCTCCTCAGTGAGGGAATGTCAGTATGTGTTCATGTCTAGTGATGTCGAGCAAGCCCATTCAGGGCGTTCCTAATCCTACGTCCTTAGCTTTCCATGATTGGACGGGTATCCTTGTGTGTATCCTTGTGATCCCATTCGAAATGGACCATCATAGGGCTAATAGGAACAGTGAGAACCTCACATTCTAGGCATAGGCTTTCTATGCTGTTACCTTGGCCCCTTAAACAAAAAAAAAAAGATATCTGATCGGTCAGGGTGCTTCCCAAACCAACGATTGGCTTGATCTACACGCGTGGGTCACGGTAACCTGCCCCAGAGTAAATAGAAATTCTTGGCCTAGTAATCCTTCCAGGCTGAGCTTCCGCTGAGCTTTTTCTCCAAAATTTTGTCTTTCAAATCCAACTACTGAGATGTTTTCCTGATTAAATTTTCATCACAGCTGCTCAGGTTCATGAAAGAAAATGCAAGAGAGATGAACGCGGCTGAATTTGGGAAGCGGGGCGGTGGGGTGGTGTTCAAGGGTAGCAGGTGTAAATGCATGTCTCTTCTGCTCATGGTAACATTGAAGGGAACATGCAGATCAGTGCTGGGCAGGAAGATTATTACAGCTTGATCAGGCTACTCAATATTAGGGATTCAGCTGTGTATCTATGTTACCGCCAGTTCCCATTAATTTACTTTAAGATCTAATAACTGGAATCGCTTTTGTTTAGCATACATATGATTCAAGCTCTTAACAAGGTGCTTTCTGTTTATATTTATATGTATAATATATATGTACAGAGACTCATATACTATAGAATGTTTACATTTTTTTATGGATTAGCATTGTGTATAAAGCACCTTGTTACGTGGCTGAACAGAAACCGTACACTTGAGATTTAAGCTCTCAAACACAGAGTGTAACATCTCCTATGTCATGCATAATTCATTTAATACAGGTTAGATCACTGGTGCCTTGTTTTAGCCTTGTCTCTTTTCAGCTTAGGCCTTCTGCAGAAATAGACTGTGAATTCATTTGGACAGGATATATGCGTTGTTTTGCTTGCTTGAGATCCCCTTCCTCCAAAGGGAGAAGCTGCTGCGTCCAGCATCAGTCCGTGCAGTGCTGTGTGTGGTTTTCTCCAGCGGCTTCTGACGCTCTTAGGTTACTGGAAGTGAAACATTAGTTTTAGATTGATGGACCTTGGGGGGGGTTACCTTACCACAACATGTTGGCATATCAAACACTGTAAAATGACAAGGCAGTATTCCACTGTCCTCCCTCGGAAAAAAAAATATTCTCTGTAGTTACCTGGTTTTCTCATTAATTGAGACTGAATGGTCCCTGCAATACTATTATTATTATAAATGTCATGCAACCCTTAATGTTTTAATATATTAGGTACACCTGCTCATTGACATAAACAGTCTGCTCCTGCAAACAATGAAAACACCTTGGTAATGAGAAAGGTCAGGGGAGAATGGCCAGACTCGTTACAGCTAACAGGATGAGCACAAGTGCAAAAATATCAGCTCAGTATAACATTGGTGTGCAGAAGGCCATCTCTAAATCTCTAACTTGGAACTACTAAAATTGGGAGTTCTGGAGACAAAAGGGGGCCCTACCTGGTACCAAGTCGGGTACCTAACAAAGGGCCCCCCGTTGTATAGATGTACCTTCTGTGGTGTCAATGTAGAAATTTAACCTGTATCATGTCTGTGGAAACTCTATCAGTATAAGCCATCGAATATTTTATTAAAAAGTTTATCAGCTGTTTATTTTTCCTCATTTCGTTTAATTCTGATACTTTAGAGCTTTTTGATGGAAGCACCCAGGATGCCCTGATACGGATAATTCAGTATCAGAATTAGAAGCAGAATCAGAATCACTATTATCCAACATACAGTACACATTTTTCCTGGTGGTACCACGAAGAAAGATACACACATACAGGTGCATATACACATGGCAATTTGGAGCAAATTAAAGGAACAGATAAATAAATATGAATAACTAGAATATAATATTCAGTGGCTGCGTTGGGTTATACAAGTATGTGTCTGTTCAGGTAATGGCAGTGAAGTGTGGGGAATAAATTTTTTTATGCTACCTGCGGTGAAGAGAAGGTGCTATGTCTCAAAGGATTTTTTTTTTAATAAACAAAAAACATTTCTAAGCTCTGGGAGGTATGTGTCATTCAAACTTCAACTAAATTAAAAATGGTAATGCAATGGCCATTTGAGTTAAATTCTCTATGTATGGTGTCAACATAGCAAGCTTGCAGGTACAAAGACAATATAATACATTGTTTTGGAATTCACTTATCAATCCAGTGCTAATTTTGGAGTATATGCATTATATTTGTGTAATCTTGAACTAATTTAACCAGACGTCCACAATGAAATGTGATCAATTGTTTTTTAATTGCTTCTTTAAGTAAACACAGAGAATTTGCCTTATATTCCTTTCATAATATATTGCTTTATCATTAACCAAAGTAAGCTAAAACAATATATGACACTCAATACAGAAGTGTGTACAATTTGTTGTTTTGTAAATTCTTGTAAGTCTTTTCGGGTTTATGGCCTTGCTAAATATTGAATATTCCATAACAATGGGGCCTTGATCAGCTACATATATTCTATATAACAATACTTTGTTTTATTTTTCCGACAAACATTATACCCGTTACTATGGAAACCAATGATAGGTGAAATGTCTCATTCTGCACAAGGGGAGATTTTCATGCTATAACACATTTTGCAGGCCTTGTTTTATGTGTGTACGGTTGAAGTGTAATGTATGACCGATTTTGCCAGGTTAGCATATGTCAGATTTATCATTTTCTCTAATTTCTTGGAAAAGAAACTGATTTCTCCCAAATTTGGAGCCGATTTTACCTGATTTTGTTCACATCTCTCCATCTGCAGGTTAGCACTGTATGTGTATGAGTATCTGCTTCATGTGGGGGCTCAGAAATCTGCACAGACCTTCCTGTCAGAGGTAAGCATCCATCCTGGGTATATTTATAGATTCAGGAGTGAAATGCTAAGAGCAGATTTTTCCTTGCAAGCAATGGACTGCACTCTAGAGCTCCCTGCTAATTTAATTATACATAAGCATAATGCTGAGCTGGCAGGACACATTAGATGTTTAGTGTTCATTTAAAAGGACGGAGCAAGAGTTACAGTACAGCAGTACCTATATAGGAATAACATGACCAGATGAAGTCTTTCAGGGAGATTCTATATTAAGGTACTTGAAATGTCCTCTTAGTATTTTGCATTCATCATCAACACCCAGGCTGTCAGCTTGGTTTCAACACCAGTAGGGACCTATTCACCCCCGAACCCTAAACACACATTTAGAGATCACTAGTCATTGTTGACACACCACAGCACATAGTGCACAATAATAAAATGTGTCCTCTGCATTTAATGTGACATCGTGACATATCAGGGGGCAGCTAATTCAGCGCCCAGGAAGCAGGGCTTGCAGGTGGGGCCTTCCTCAGGGTACCTCAGTGGTGCCTTGCTGGTCGAAGACTGGAACCGGCAAATTTTCAATTACAAGTGCACTTCCCTAATCATTAAGCCACCACTGCCCACGTAGTCCTCCCACAATATTGGGTGGGACACGTCCCTACTGTCCATACCCACATCTATGCCCTTGATCAACTTTCATGACCAGCTTTGTCATACCTTTGCATGTTGGATACATTGATACTGCCATCTCTAAGCATGTCGGCTGTGACTTTAATGCTTTATCACAATGTGTTCTGTCCACACTTTCAAGTGAAAGAAGATATTGTTAGGGGCAATCAAACAGTCCTTTCTACTTGATGCAGTCACTGGCCTTTAGGTCTCATACTGTACATTAACATTTCCACAGTATGTTTTGCAAACAAAATAGCTTTTCTATTATTATTAATATTATTATTGTTGTTGTTGTTGTTGTTGTTATTGTTGCTGTTGTCTTAATATGCTCTGTTTCCTTTCTGAAGTATACTTATATTAATTTTTTGTGTTTTTTTTTATCCCAATATTTCGGACTGTAAGACAATAGGTTGCCTGTAAAAGGCACCAGATAAAGGAGCACTTTAATAGAATAACTAGCATGACTTTGATTGCCCTGCTGCTCGTGCAGTGCTCTGTGATGGTATTCAAGGATTAGCTTCAGTTCACAGTACAACTTAAAACTGTCACCTCATTGAAGATCAAGAGATGGAAGTAAGATTATCATGTTTTATTCTGAAGTACATTAACTGAAATCTTGGGTAAACACAGACACACATTAAGAGTTAAATCTGGAGTAAATATTTCCATTTCTTTCATTGGCAGCTTTTATTTATATAATTTTAAATATCCTGTTTGAACTGTATTTAGAAAGGTAACCTTAAAACAGATAAAGTGAGATGATATTGCAGTGTTTAAACATTGAAGATTCCAGAACCATTAAATCCTTTTACTTATACATGCTGCATAAGAGTATTACTACATACTACAGGTCTCAGTCATGGCTGAATTTAAGTGATGCCAATTAGACCTTCTGAAGCAATACAGCTGAACTGAATATATGTTTTCCATGTCTTTTTCGTTCATGTCAAAAACACACACAGGAAACTGACATAACAGCAGAAAATCAAAACCCTCGAAACTTGCTGGAACGAGCACTCAGAAAAGCGTAAGCTTTGTGTGCAGCACATATAACATTGTGTACTCACTCAAATTTTGCGGGGGTGGCAGTAAATCCTGTCAGATTTTATAAGGCCGGTTTGAACATTTATGTGGTGGCCATCTTATGAGTCATGCTATTTATCTTATCAAAAAAAGGACACTTTTGAGTTTTGTTATACACACACACACACACACCCACGCACACACTAAAGGATTATTAGGAACACCTGTTCAATTTCTCATTAATTCAATTATCTAATCAACCAATCACATGGCAGTTGCTTCAATGCATTTAGGGGTGTG
>JAABNY020000039.1:24624814-24640125 GCA_015164015.2 Brevimyrus niger
TAAGGCAGTTCTGAAGGTGAAAGGGTGTCAAACACCATATTAGTATAGTTTTCCTAATTTTCATGTAGGTGAATGACTATATATATATATATATATATATATATATATGTATATGTGTATATGTGTATATATATATATATATGTATATGTGTATATGTGTATATATATGTATGTATATATATATGTATGTATATATATATGTGAGGGTGTCCTAACTTTTTCCTCAGTAAAAATTATGATCATAGTTAAGTTCCTTTCCTAAATAAGTGAACTTGTTTCTTGTTTTTGCATAGATAATGCAATTGTATCACCGTCATCTACAGATATAATTTGAAAGAAGATTTAATACTGATATGTTGCAATTACTTAATAAAGAACTAAATTTTTATTGGGGTGTTCAAATTTTGTCACTTGACTGTGTGTGTGTGTGTGTGTATATACAGTATGTATGATGTATATGATCTAGCAGTCAAAAGGTACAGATAGAAGAGGATAGAAGTAATTTGTCAAACTATAGGCCAGTCAGTCTAACTTGTATAACTGGTAATGTTATGGAGGCTATAATCAAAGAGAAAATGGTAGATTGCCTGGACTCCAATAACATTTTGAGGGATAGCCAGCATGGATTTAGGAGATGTAGATCCTCTTTAACAAATCTGTTGGAGTTTTTTGAGGACGTTACTCAGGAAGTTGATGATAAGAAGGCCTATGATGTCATCTACTTAGATTTCCGAAAAGCTTTTGATGTTGTCCCCCACAAGAGGCTCCTACTTAAACTCAAAGCGACAGGTATTTTAGGTACCGTAGCGACCTGGATTGATAACTGGTTAACAGATAGGAAGCAGCGAGTAGTTTTAAGAGGCACAATGTCACAGTGGGCCTGCGTTCATAGTGGGGTACCGCAGGGTTCGATTTTAGGACCACTATTGTTCCTAATTTACATAAATGATATAGATATCAATATATACAGTAAACTGGTGAAATTTGCAGATGACACCAAGGTGGGTGGTGTAGCAGATACTGAACTAGCGGCTCAGCAGCTACAGCGGGATCTTGATTTAATTATTGACTGGGCCGATACCTGGCAGATGAAATTTAATGTAGACAAATGTAACCATGTAGGGAGCAGAAATATAAAGTACAGGTATTTTATGGGTCCCACTGAAGTAAAGGTAGCTGATGGGAAAGACCTTGGTGTGTATGTTAATGCTTCCCTGTCCCATTCTTGCCAGTGTGGAGAAGCAATAAAAAGGCCAGTAGGATGTTGGGGTATATCTCCAGGTGTGTGGAGTTTAAGTCAAAGGAGGTAATGCTAAGATTATATAATTCCTTGGTGAGACCTCACCTAGAATATTGTGTGCAGGTTTGGTCACCATATCTTAAAACGGACATTGCGGCCTTAGAAAAGGTGCAGCGTAGGGCCACAAGAATGATTCCTGGTCTTAGAGGAATGTCATACAAGGAAAGGTTAGTTGAGCTAAATCTGTTCAGCCTCAAGCAAAGGAGACTAAGGAGGGACATGATCCAGGTATATAAGACTCTAACAGGTTTGGATGCTGGAAAGTTTTTCTATCGATTCTGTATTGTTTTCAAAATTACTCTGTGTGTTGCATTTTATTTTCATTGATCTGATTTTTAGGTGCTGAAAAGTCAGCCCCTGTCAAAGTTTTAATCATTTAATTAATTAACAGTTTGTCATAACATTATATCACTGATGCTTCTGTATATCACTAATATCCTGATATCTTCAGTATGATTCCTTCAATGGTTTATGAAATATTTCCCTAGCCAAACAGAACCTTATTTGTTCAGGTTTTGAAATGCTTCCTTTATCCTGAACTTGCATGCAGTTTGGTCATCTGCCTTTTGGCCAAAAACTTTCCTATCTTTGTGCTGAAGATTTCACAGATTTAAACTCTCATGTCCACTTGAAACCTCAATATAGCTTCCATAGATGAAAGCTGAAAGATAATACCTTAAAAACCTCCATGTAAAACTGTAAAATGTGGACATGTGCAGAGTAGGATTTTAATATGATATAATATTGCTGCAGCTTAATTAAGATTTATATTTCCTTACATACAGAGGAGGAGGTGAAAAGGTAGCTAATTAACTGATAATTTATTGTTATGTGGACACACTATGAGGGAATGTCACATCAAATAAATGTAGTTTGAAGGATAAATGTATTTAATAGGTATCTGGAGGACTTTCAGTAATATTGGAGAATTTAGTTCTCACTTTTAAGCTTACTTTTACAATTAAGTTTTATTGAAGGCAATTGATTTCTCTGAATAAGGTAATGGTTGGCTCTGTGGCTTGGTGAGTAACAGGGTTGCTTACACCTGCATCATTAGAAGTTTGGATGTGCTCTGTGTTTGTGTGGAGTCTGTATGTTCTGTATGTTCCCTTCATGTTATGCAGGAATCCTCCGAATACTCCAGTTTCATCCACATTCAAAAACATGTGGTTAGGTTAGTTTCTGTTTCTGAATTGTGGGTGTGTTCATGTATATACTACGTTTTGGGGACCAAATGTTCCCACAATGTGATAAAAACCTGTTATTTTGACCATGTAGGGACATTTTTCCAATCCCCACAAGGGAGTGCAAAGAAAAAACTAAAATAGTCAAAAGACTTGGTTACTTATGATTATGGTTAGGCTGAGTAGGGGTTCAGATTGTTATAGCTGAGATTCCGGTTATGCCCATAGAAATTAATGGAGAGAAGGCTTGGGTGGCATCTAGTTTTTGATATCGTCATGCCTTCTAGACATTTCATATGGTGCCATTAAAAAAAACAATATAAACAATTAAATCATATAGTCTTCTGTAAACTTTGGAATCTGAGTCTAAGCAGGATCATCTGTATGGAAATCGAGTGCCAGGGAAACAAGGAGACAAGTCCTTGTTGGAGAGTTAAAAATATCGCACTTCGTTCGTTGGCATCATTCCTCTTCTTTGTTGTTGCAGCACACATCACATAACCACCTCCCAGGGTGAATGTAAAACTTAGTTAACCAATCTAATAGCAGCGTGCATGTAAATGCGTGAGAACTTGGGCAAGATTGCTGCGAATTATATTAAATATTAGTCCTAACTACAAAAGGTAAGCAAATTATTTTCTACTTCCAAATAAATCTCCCGTTGTAATAAATTCATTTCATTTCAAATTTCAATTTTCCATCAGTTAAAAAAACAAAAACCTCTGACCTCTGGTGATACATTACTTTACGTTGCTTTAATGCAGCATCTTCATATCATATCTGCATTTTTGACTATATTAATCAATCAGTCAAGAGGTTTATTTGCCACATACACAGTTGTACACATGCAACATGCAGGTTTGGGGCTATTCCGGAATGCAGCGATCAATTCCAGTCCAAATCAGGAAATGGAACTGGAGCTGGGGTTTGAAGAAAAAACTATGGGGAACAGAATTGTAGCTGAATTTGAATTTCAGAGAGATTTAAGTTCCAACTTGAGTTCCATTTTCTGATTTGGACTGGAATTGATCGTTGCAACCCTACCTGACAACATGTAGTGAAATGTAACAAATCAGAAGGATCAGGAAGACGTCTGACCTCGGCCGCACCATCATGACCAGAGAGCTCCAGTTTCTTCCACGTTCAACGACATGTAGTTAGGTTAATGTAGTTGGGTTAGTTGCTGTAAGAACATCGTACTGCCTAAGCCTAATGGAGAGTATGTACAATGATAGCAATATATGAACTGTGTGTAAGTGTAGGTATGCATGTATGTGTCTTGCAATGGACTGGCATCCCACCCAGGGTGCACCCTATCCTTGTGTCCTGTGGTGTCTGGGATAGGCTCCAGGCCCCACTGTAACCAGGATAAGTGGTTATAAGATTGATGGGTGGATTTCTCTGAATTCATACTCCTGTCTGTGATTGAATACACATACGCACAGAAAACCGTATAACTGTGGGTGTTCTTTTTCAAAACTGCCTCCCACCAGCTTTAGTAAATGTAACCCTCACTCTGTTCAGTCATACTTGTGAGTAGGTTTTCTTCTTTTTTAATCCGCTATGTCAGTGGCTTCATATTGCCTTGATATCTTCACTTAATGATGCATGGTTAAACAGACACTCATTGCAAAAATAGTTATATTCTATTTATACCTGTACTTTACAATTTATTTCCAAATGTTGCCTTGAAATTTTGCCCTGTTGCACTTAGCCAGGTTCATGCAATCTTAACACCATTCTTATACCTTTCTCTTCTCTAAGATACGATGGGAAAAGAATATCACATTAGGTGAACCTCCAGGATTTCTGCACTCTTGGTGGTGGTGAGTTCTTTTATTTCTTTAAATATTGGGACGTGCGTGTCAGCTAAATATTTAAAACCCTTATGTTTGTTTGTTGTGATTATTTATCCTCTTTTGCTGCATGAGGCTGAAAATGAATGCCTATTTTTTTTTTAGAACGCTCGAGTTCTTTCAGAAATATTTTCTTGAGTATTTACTGTAAAATTGAATCCGATTTCAATTTTAAAGGCCAGGGGCCTAGACTCACTAGAGCCCTGGGGAGTTGTACTTTTCTCATTGAAGCAGGTCTATGTATTCATAGTTGCTCACAGCGGTTGTCATGTATCATGTTGCAGTGTATTCTGGGATTTGTACTGCGCCGCACCTGAAAGGAGGGAGACGTGTGAGCACTCCAGTGAAGCCAAGGCTTTCCATGACTATGTAAGAGCAGTTGTTTTACAGCTTAATTGTTTGTTTTAATTTTTTCTGTACTTATTTAGCAAATAATAGCTTTTATTTGCAATGCAAAAACTGACTGAAGAGATATTAGCAGTGCTGTTGCCAATATTGTACACATTGCCCACAGATTTGTTGTGTGAGGGAGTTATACACAGTGAATGAATCTGCAAATTTAGGGTTTTCATGGTAACGATATCAAGATGGTTTAGTCAATCTGTATCTTTCAAACGTGGAATTATTTAGGCTTTTTAGGTGTTGTTGGATGTTTGTGTGTGTATGTTCGTTTGTTTGTGTGCGTGGATTAGGTTTATATTACATTTTAATGTTTTGGGGACCATTTTTCAGGTCCAATGCAATCAAAAAATTTAAATTTCCACATACACACAGATCAGAGATTACACATACATACAGGTTTATAATTCATGCAATCAAAAAAGCAATAATGATAAAAGTCTCATATTTAGTTTGGCAACTTGTGGTTAAGGTTAGGGGTTAAGGTCGTCAAGTTGGGATTAGAGTTTTCCCCATAGAAATTAATGGAGAGTTGCCACCAAGATATAATTACAATGCTGTGTGCGTGTGTGTGTGTGTGTGTGTGTGTGTGTGTGTGTGATATTTAGTATAAATGTAATCATTTTTTTTTGGTTCAGTTATTAGTATAATTATGCAAGCTCAATACCCTAATGTCCTAAATAAACGGCTGTAGTCAGAGTAAAATTGGTTTCTGAAATGCAGCCTCCCCGCTGAAAGGGACGGAACTGTGAATAAATTCCGCCACAGCCATCACCTTGAGCAGAAGGGCGCCATGACCTCTGAGCGCTGTTGAGTCTGCTTTGTGCCAAGAGGCGGTTCACCATGGTGACTTGGCTCAGGAAGAAGTGCAAATGAGAAGCAAGGGCCTCTGGGAAGGGCTGTCCTCTGTATTCGTCTGGGGACCTCGGCATAGGGAGTGGGGTGGGCTGGGGGGGGGGGGGGGAGCAGATTTCAGTCCTATGGGGTAAAGGGGTTGTCTTGCTTTGAGGCGCCCCATAATCTTAATTAATAATCACACCCAGTACATGTTAGGCTGTCCCATGATAGAACTGTGAAAATATTGCTTTCCAGTGCCCTTAAATGCACCCAGCCGTGTCAAGAGTACAGCATTATCAGGCCTGACTTATATCGAAACAGAAACATGAAGCTGGAGGTGCCTTGCCATTTGTCTTTATTCTTCAATGGATCGTAATCTGCAAATTCATACTACACCTTGGATCAGATTTAATTAAAAATACAATTCAGGCCATGCTTTGAAATCTAATTATAATTCCACTGATATTTTCTGCTCAATTAGGCGGTAAGGAAGTCATTACACCCAGCATATAAATTCATACTTCATACTATCATGTATTAAAATTTTTAAAATCAACTTATTGAATCCATGCATTATTGTTGTCATTATTATTATTATTATTAGTATTATTACTATAATCATAATCATTCTCATTATTATTAATAATAATAAGAACAGTAATAAAACACATATATAATAATGATGGTAATAATAATGATGATGATAACAATAATAATAATAATAATAATAATAATAATAATAATAATTTTGATGGCTGCTGAATTTTGAGCAGTATGACATATGGGACACAGTTTTCTATGTTTATTCCATTGATGTACAGCATATAGTTTATCTTAAATCACACCCACTGGATTATTATGTTATACTAAAGTAGATTCAGAATAAAGCATCTGTTCTGGTATTTTTGTTGGTATAATATGAGGAATCCGCAGAATGTTCTGTTTTACTGGAAATGTTTTATTTGATGGAATGGTCAGGTGAAATAATCATGAAGAGCAGAGAGCAGGTTCCTGGTGCTTCCGGCAGTTTAGGGCTGGGTGATCTACCTTCTGGGACCCCACCTGGAACAGAGGGACACTGATAGCAGTGGAGTCATTGACCCTGGTGTAAGCTGGAGGCTGAGGCAGGCATTGCAGGATCACCAGACTGGCTTTAGGTAAAATATCTGACAAACGAGCTGTGAACTTTGGAAATATTGATTTACTTACAGTAATATTCTCCAAAGAAGCAATTTCTTAAACTCTTATAGTTAGTGCCACACTTCCAAAGGCTAGCAGTTATAAACAATGATTTTTTTTTTTCAAAAATATTTACAAGCTTTTATTAACCAATAAAACGCACCAAGAAGCAGCCTTGCATAATGACTGTATTTAGTCTATCCAGATGAATGTCAGCTGTCATTGTGAGTTGCCTCAGTTTGCTTTGACATTTTCCATAACTTTGACGATGCAGGCTTCTTGGAAGATGAGTTTATATAGCAGCGTAATCAAAGCAAATAACTGATAATGGTGATGGCAGGAAAGAGAAGGAGCTGTTTATGAGAGGTCAAAGGTCGCCCACCCACTAGAGCAGCGCTGGCTGGCCTGAGCGGATCTTTTCTATTGCCAATTAGCTGCATTTCCTTGGAGAGTGTTTGGAGTTCTGAAGAAAGGGCCAAATTGTAGACTAAAGGCACAAATTATAACTTTGCAGTTACAGGCACTCACTTTAATGGACTTTCATCCTGCAGTACAGGGCTGATAATGACTAACATGATATCAGCAGCAATGCAATAGATATTGATGAAATTACCTTTTTTTTGCCTGGTGTCACGCTTTGTTATACAAATGAATAAAATGTAAATGTTAAGAACTGCCATCATATTATTAGTCATTTACAAAGCACTATGGAGTACCATGAATCTTCTGTCTCTTATGCCGTGGCTACTGGTCATATGCAGTTCATGTCAATGGACGTTACATTTCACTTTATTTTATTTAGAAATAATATTGAAACTGCATGTAAAATGTGTTGTTTTGTGTATTGCACATCTTGTGTAATAACTGAAACTTAAGTAGGCGAAAATGAATGTAAATAAAAAAAACGACAACAAATAAGTCAGAGACAGTGAATTGAGGTGCTGGTTTGCATTTGCAGCATAGGAACAAGAGGCCTGTAGGAGTGCAAATAAATGTAGTAATGAACTAAGTGCAGGGGACATAAATAACATTCCTACGCACTGCATTAAAATCAAAGAGTTTTTTTTTTTCTCTCTAAGAACCATACTGCCTGTTAGGACGTATCATGGGCAAAATAAAAGGAAACCTAAGAATATATGCATTTCAAAGGAATTAATAATGAGTAGAGCCACCATTTGCTGTTATGCAAGTTCTGAAATGTGTGTAACTTGATACTGAACTATTCTTCAGGAAGGATAGCCTCCAGTTACTGAGGGGGGGTGGTGGTGAATGATTTGGGAACGTACTTTATACTTTTTGGGGAAGCCATGTAAGACATTTGACTTCTTCCTGGTGGGAAATAAAATGCAGTTTGTTTAGCAGAGTATGTAGTGATGTTCACTTGGAATACGGAGATGTTATAAGGAAATTGTGTTTTCACCATAGGGTGCATCTAGTCCTGTAAAATGTATTCACGTTACTCATCCATTATACAACTAGGCAGAGAAATCATCGAACCCATGGTTCCTGTATGATGGCTACTCATGCCATTAAAAATCCACCACAATGTTTAACAGCTGGCAGTAGTCATTGTGGGTTGAAGGAACATTTTTGAGAATATTTCACAGAGCTGCTGGTTTATTTCTGTATTCTGTGGTTTGAGACCATTTTATGGTGTTTAACAACATTCCTAAGTAGCTGTTTTTTTCACTGTGATTTTGTTAATTCTATGATAGTTATTTTTATGTGTTATTTCAAATATTTTGTTCATTATGTTGTGTGTATATATCATGTTGCAAAATCAGAGAACAATTTGACATTTTGGGTTGAAGTGTAAAGCTTTATATGACTCCAAATGTCTATCTTTGTCTCCCATGTGGATGACCCTTTATCAGAATATCAATTTATCTCTCTCTCTCTGTGACACACACACACCCTCTCTCTCTCTCTCTCTCTCTCAATAATCCCTATGGAAGGATGGTGAATGGACATGTATCCAGAGAACAGGTCATGTCATATGTTACCAGACAAGGCCAAACTGCTTCCAATTCCCCAGGCTTTATGGAAAGATCACACAGTTGGGTAAACATATCTTTTTGGGGACCGCTCATTCATTTCTATGGGTAAAATGCTAACGCTAACTATGACAACCTCAACCCCTACTGAGCCCTAGCCATAACCATAGGTAACTAAGCAAAATACATGAGTTAATGCATTTCTTTTTTTTTTTTTTACATTGTGTCCCCATAGGGTAAGGTATACCTGCTCCAGAATTCTCTCCTCATCTAGTATTTATCTTTTGCCTCCTTACTGAACTTGAGTTTCCAAAATACACTTCAGACTAAATAGTTTTTTTTTTCCAAGATTATTTTTATACCAATTACAATTGATCTGAAGCTGATTGAATTTACGTGAAGTCACTATGTAAACACAGGGGAATAATTTTACTTGGAAATTAGGTTTTCTTAAAAATGCATAATGTAGCAAAATGTCTTGCTGATCCATCTGTGGAAATGGAATTAAACTTTTTTTGTGTATGGAAATGCTTGCCGTGCATGGGTATATCTGTGAGGCAAATGTAATCTGAATAAGTTCTGTATCCTAGTAATTCTGAGTGCTGTAGGACATATTAATTAGCCACTATGTTGCTCATAGATATTGAAATTGGTAACCTGCTTGCCTGTCTTATCCCTTAGTACTAGTGTCATGAACAGAGTATCCCGCGGGCATGTGCCATCTTCAACAGGCGAGACAGACAGTCTGTGTAATGAAGGACAGATGATAGCCTCATCTTTTGTCCGAAGCAACATACAAGTGAGAGAGCTGGGTCAGCCGGTCCCTGGAGCGACCGCGGTTAAGGGCCCTGCTCAGGGGCCGACGGTGACATCCTGCCAACCCTGGGCTTTGAACCTATCGACATTGAGGCACACAGTCCTAAACTGCGAAACCATACACCATCCAAGTGCTGTACTTATGTGAAAAGTATTGTATTAAAGTGTAATTGCTTTAGAAAAGGTTGTGTGAGCAACACTTTGTGAGACGGACCATTCTGACATCTACTGTGCCACAAATACTCACCGACCTCTGAAAGCATGCATCCATATGCGGTTTGCTTAAGGGTGCATATTCCGTTATAGACAGTAGCGGACATGTCCTTACCAATTGAAACCAAATCTACGTCCTTGATTTTGCTGCAGTTACTGCCGGCATGCAGGTACATGTGGTGTTAAAATGCGTCTCAGAGCCACAGTTTTGGACCACAATGTGTTCTCACATTGCTTTATCTCACAGTTTTTATGAGATAAAAACTACTCAGGGATTTCATGCAGTTTACTGTATGTTTATGTAAGGGCATCGGAAGAAACAGTGGCTGCAAGCACGCTTCAGTGGAAACGGTGACCACATTACCATATAGTCCCCAAGAAAGTTAAAAACAGCCGATTTAGGGCTGATTTTGTCTAAAGAAGTACAACAATGTTTTCAGTTGTTCTTGGATATTTTTCTGTTGATGTTTTATTTATTTATCTATCTATCTATTTATTTATTTATTAAATCCATATTCGTGGATTACTATCACCTCTCAACCCCAAAATTTCATGCATATGTCTGTTTGTTTTCTGAGAAACTCTAATCTGGGTTCTGCCCTCTGGGTGGCTGATGTAAGGGGTTGCTTCAGACCTGCCCACATCACCACCAACATGCAGGTGAAGCACCGTAAAGCATCAGTGCTCAGCTTACAAAGCCGCCGTTAAATGTACTTGTCGAAAAATTATGAATGAATGCCTTTTTAAGTGGTATTAGATAAACCGAGAGCACTTAATGTGGAATGAATGGTGTTCATCATTCTGGGAGAAAGACTTAAGTACTGAAAATAGTCATTTCTTACATACGTACCATAAGCTTCTATACAGATGAGCAGTGTGGGTCTCATGACGAAGGCAAGACGTTTAACATAACTTATGGCTGAATAATTTTACACATTTCATCCATAAATACCACCTATTTTTTCACTGCAGAATTGCCTGCATAACAGCACATGAGTGAAGAGAAAGTAAACTGAGAACACAGGTTACGCTAATTATAAATTGCTATTTCAGAGTGTAAATAAACATTACCAAATGTTGCTTTATAATGTGCATCACGCTGGTTTCTGTAGTGCACAGAGTAGAATTTACTTGCCTTTTTTGTAACCTGTATAGGTGTCCAGAGAGCCTTACAGAGCTGTGTCATTACTCAAGGCAGTGAGAATGTGACAGCATGACAAAATAGGATTCACTCACAGTATGTGTTTAAAGGCTTTAATTTAGAGAATTTGTGTACATTTTACAGTGTAGGATAGACATTTTCGGTAAGGATTATGCAATTGGGGAAGATGGTGGCACAGGAGGTAGTGCTAGCGTTCGGCAACTGGAAGATTGCAGGTTCAAGCCCCGGCTCCTTCTGACCCCATCAAGTGTCCTTGAGCAAGACACTGAACCCCAAATTGCTCCCGGTGAGCAGGTTGGCACCTTGCGTGGCAGAATCCGCCACCGGTATGTGAGTGTGAATGTGAGTGTGAATGGGTGAATGGCTTTGAGTACTCGTAGGAGTAGAAAAACGCTATATAAATGCAGTCCATTTACCATGTGCATATTACTAAAAATTTATTAATAATATTTAACCCTCTGCAGCTTTAATTGAAACATTAAAATAATACATATACAGTACTTACACAAGTAATATATGCTATCCATAGAAATGCTTATATTTTATACTGAATGAAAAAGCAGATTTGTAATATATGTATTTCTGATGGAAAATCTTTCATGCAAATCTTTTTCCACCAGTTTTGCATTAAATTTTCTGCCTGTTATTAAAATGCAGCTCTTAATTAAAATGAAACACATATATATAGCATGATGTAGAATGGAATTTGTACAGTGCACGCTGCTTCTTGTTAAGCTGGAATGGCTGCTATTTAGCCAACAGTATTGTCATCAGTTAATCATACAGTCGCTTTTTCAACTACAGAAAATAGTCTAACTCAAGTGTTCATTACTGTTTTCTGGCATTCTGCAGTGAGACCAAAAAATAGATAAAAAGAAACAATAAATCCATTACAGAATAAAATAGCAATGCATGATAGCATGAAATTTATTGCCAAACCAAATAAGTTAATTCAAAGAATTTAGCAAATCTGCTCCCATCAGGAGTAGACATTTGCATGTTTAGATTTTTCAGTGAAAAGCCTCTTTTAAATGAAATGATTTAATGAGTAAATAATTGTTGCTTCCTCCAGAACTTTTTCTTTCTTTTACTTAACATTCCCAGGTTCTGTTTCCTCCAGTTTTATGAAGAGACGTGAAACATTTTCTCCAGTTTATTTGTCCAGGACACCAACGAATCTATGGTTTTTGTTTGCTTGTGTAGAATCTTTGCCCCTTAAATAAGGCCATTGCTATCTAACAGCTATGAATAGAAATTAAAGTCAAGATCAAGTATTTATAAGTCTTCCCACAGCCCAGTTTAGCATAGGCATTTGGGAGGTTAATTGCTGGATATTTGCTCTTTGCGTTTAATTAATACTTGTAATTTATATACCCAGCCCATTGTAGTGTAAAAAAAATTAAACTGAAGATGTAAGTAGAAAGTGAGGACCTCTTCTGAGGTGTCAGGCTGTCTGAAGGTTAATTTGCCATGGAAAGAAGCCTTGCCGCAGTTTGCACCTCACCCCCCCACCCCCCTGTTCGGTGAACAGATTTCTGTGAGCCGTCCATCCATACAGGACTCACGTGGAAAATCATTTTGTTTCTATTTTTTATCCTCTTTCTCACTGAAAATCTCTCTCTGATTGTTGCTGTTATTTACATGCCACTGCTTTCTTACTTTCGCCCTCCAGAGAGTAGCGTTAAGCAATTTGGCTGCACCAGCATATGTTCAATATTCAAAGAAACTCGATAAAAACAGTCCAAAAACATGTCTGTTTTTTGTTTCATGTTGTACCACTTTAAATTAGGTTTTTATTTTTTATATATTTCGTTTTTTATTTTTTTTGTGAAATATAGTGTAATTTGAGTTGTTTGTGATCCTTCTGATTTAGCCATATACTGTATACTTTGTCTGCTGAGATTTAAATCAAAGCTTTAGTAATTAAAAGCACTTAGCGATCAAGTGATTACAACAGAAATTAGTTTATTCTGTCTGGTCTTCTACATGTTCTGATCTTCTGTTTTCCTGCAGATTAAGCTAAGACAAGATGATCCACATTGACAGTTTTTAAGGGGCGGTTCTTTTCAGTTGGTGTTTCAGGAAATATTCAAGAGTTAAGCCCTTAGACTTAAGCCCATCTTCACTCCTCTTTTTTTCATTATATTTCATTAGAAGTGTGGTAAACAAGCGGTGCTTAGAGGGAGCAGATGTGACTTGGGTTCAGAGCTTCTCCATCTCAGCTGCACTGTGGCTCAGCCTTTATGGCTGTCCTTTACCTTACCTGACCATCAAAAACACTTTGTGTTACAGATCGGCCAGCTTGCATGTTGCTCCCTTTTGCAACAATGATTCCGATATAAAGCAAAACCAACATTCTGAAGATGCATATACAGACACTGCTATGTTTGGTTTATCGGGATGTTACCGATAAACCAAAAAATATTATATGGTGAAAAAGCATAAGTGAAGTGCACCTAACCTAAGAAACATCATAGCCTAGCCTACCTTAAACATGCTTAAAACACTTACATTAGCCTAGAGTTGGGCAAAATCATTAAAGCAAAACCAATTTTAAAATAAAGTGTTGAATATCTCGTGATTTATTGAATGATGTGCCGAAAGTGGAAAAACATTCACCCATCGTAAAGTCGAAATAATGTAACACAGACCTACGTAACCCGGGGAGCACCTGTATGCTGAGCTGGCGAAACCTTTTCCTATTCTGGCTATTCATGCTTTAGAAATGGCATAGCAAATTGTGGGTAGCTTTTATTGTGTTTATGGCCCTTTGCTCATCCTGGTAGCACATTGTATGGTAAATCAGCAAGTGAATAAGGAAATGCCGTATTGCGCTTCTACAGGTTATCAACACTCAAAGATGTGTCTAAACTTACAAGTTAACATGTCTCCTTAAAGATGTACATTTATATCCAGCCTTTCTTTTGCAGTATAAGTAGGGCTCTATGACATTGCTCAGGTTCACCGTATCTTAGGATAAATTGTTTTTTGTATAAGTGCTGTGGGTACCTTAATTATGCATGGGCCCAGGTCGGTTATGGCAATCTTAGTGTTAAACAGTCTTCTTAGGGGCACAATTACCAGTGATAACAGTCTATTAAAGTTCTGTAATGTGGTTTTCTGGGCAAAGAATCATCATGGTTAAATTGCGCGACATATTAATTGTAGCTAACACCTTGAATTTGAGAAGATGGTTTTGTTTGCCCTGCTGTGTTGTGTCAGGTGAATAATTACAATCTAAAAGTTTGTGATAAATTACTGTTCAAAATCACCTTTGTGGATGATAAGAAAAATAGCAAGAGATAAAGTTTGTGTTATTTAATAACTGTTTTTTCTGAGAGTTTTTGTTTTTTTTTTGTTATTTTTAAAACCAAACGTGTGTGTGTATGTTTTGTGTGTGTGTGTATGTGTCAGATTGTGTTTGGCATTTAAGATTATTTGCCTTTTGTACATCAGTGCATAGAAAATCTGACTTGCACTATCCAGGTAGTAACATGTAACAGAATTAGTACAAAACAAAGGCACTTGCAAAGTGTACACATGATAACTAAAGATTGTAAAAGTAGGCATGTGTGAAGCTTACATACACATCAAAACATAGAAGCACATGGCCCCTCCTTTGCAATGTAAATTAGTGCTGTGGGAAAGGCTTTTAAAGATTAATGAGCAGGAAAAGCCTGTGTTTGGATCATGGGGGTGGGCCTGCCGCTCAGCACTTAACGTGCTTCTCTATAATGCAGGAGCCTCTGCAGAGAACAGATGCATCATGGGGATCTAGAGGTGCGGCTGCTTATTTTCTTTCTTCCTTTTTCCTTTTTATTTTTAATAGGATGTGAGACAGTGCAGGAGCTCTCTTACTTAAAGTCAGAAAAGATTGGCATTGGGGCTTTATTGAAGTAAGTCAGTGAGAAAAATCCTTTGGTGCGTGCACCCCACCCTTTGCTTATTACAACTTAAATAAGGAAAGTAAAGTTTATCAGCAATAACTGTTTTTTTATGGTGTTTCTGTGTTTTCTCAGAATGAACACTTATCACCACTTTTTCACTTTGAGAATTTCGCATACCACGGTGTAATTTGGTTTTATAGATGGTGGCCTAGCTTAAGTCCTTAACTATTTGTACTTTCAGTAAACAAATGAAATTAGCAAATTGGTGTAAATACAATCAGTGTTGACAAATTACTCAAATGCTACAGAGAAGTGTGGCAGACAACACTGAAATATTTAGAAAGCCTTGAGATGTTTTCAGATAATGACTATTTATTTTTTTGTTTACGTGCCAAATAATAGTATAGTACACTCACCTAAAGGATTATTAGGAACACCTGTTCAATTTCTCATTAATGCAATTATCTAATCAACCAATCGCATG
>JAABNY020000039.1:24643917-24656877 GCA_015164015.2 Brevimyrus niger
TGAATCCTCTACTGCATTTTCATGGCTCTGGCTGCAGTTGTGTCGAATCAATAAATGCCCAGTGTCAGAATAAAGATTAAATACAGGTGACGTCTGTTCCAGTCCAGTTTTTGGGGTGTGATTAAGACCCCTTCTTATTATTTAACTTTACTTTTGAATCAACTTATTTAAAAAAACTTCTCAGCTATGGTTTGTCCACAAGAACAGACAAACTTAAATCTGTCCCATTAAAATAGTAACATATATCCACTATATAAGTACCATGCGTTATGATTGGTATTTGGAGTCCACCACCCAATTCCCAGAAGGCTTGCTGTTGATAGATGGCAATGTAACCCAGGGCAGTGAAAGTGGTTTTGATTGTGCAACATTCTCTGATTATCCATGTTTTTCTAATATGATTTTTGACAGTGCAATGCTCGGTCTCAAGCTGAGGCTTATGAGCTATATCAGTATTCCGGTTTTCATTTTGTTTTAGTGTGAACTGACAGTGAATTATATCTTATTGTTATGTCATATATTTCATGAACGTTAAAAATGAGATCCCAGAACCACAGTATGCAATGTTTGCTTCGCTGTTTATATATTCTGCTGAGGGGTGCACACCCAGGGAGAAATGAAAAATGCACAGAAAAATAAAAATATTACTCTTGTACTTGAATTTTTTAAACCAATGCTCATCCATCTATTCGTCTGTTTACAGATACTGACAACAAGATCCTGTAATTGAAATATTTAAATTTGTATTGAGATACCTTTAACGGCAGTATGTCTATCTTCTACTCATGTGTCCAGTATCATACCACAGCGCTGTTGAATTATCAAATCTGATTGGACAGAAGGGTGGGGATTAATTTTCCATGACTGCACACGTAGTGCCAGCAAGGTGAATCACAGTAGTAAATTAATGTGTGATTTTCATTTTTAATTCTAACTAAACCTACTTAAAATTCCCTACATAGAACACAATTTAAAATTAGCAGAAACTAAACAGACATGTTTATTCATTGGTGGAAGACAGTAGTTGTACTAAAATATGTGTTTCCGGCTTGTAACCATGAAAATAATATCTTTAGGTGTAAACATGTATGGAAAATATATGGTAGCCATGTGATAAGCGGATTAACACACTCCAGTCTGTACATTATACACTCAAACGCACTCTAGTCCATGCATTATACACTCAAACGCAGAATGCCAATACATCGCACAGAAACATTGTCGCACAGTAGCCTAAGCCAGATGTGTACGACTGACTGTGAAGGCAAAAGCTGCAACATTAGCCTACTATTGTTTTTAGTGTGGAAAATGTTAAGACAATTCCATTTACTTTTAAAATTTTTTTTAGCTACATAAAGAACAGAAGCGCCAACAGCCACAACAAAAAAACTGTCTAAATTGTGGCATGAAATTAATAACGATTAATATTGGACAGCTGACATAGGCTTACATGCATAAAATGCTAATACAACTTAAGTAACATTCTTCCTGAAATGAAATGCTGCTCGTTTAGCCAAAGCCTACTTATATCTGGGCAGTATTTAATCTTTTATGCTGTCATATTGTCCACACCCTATACCGTGTTGTGTGTATTTAGGTGGTATCTTTCAAAGCAACACTATTAATTCAACGAGCCAGAGAGGTCCAGACTGCACTTTATACGTTTTTGAAAGTTACTCTATTATCACATTCTTCTTCTAATTTAAAAAATATTTCAATAGTTTCCTTGCTGGCTAGTTTCAGCCCTTTTACCCAGCTTGAATAATTTAAACAAGCTATCCTAAGTAGCAGATTCCTTGTTAGGCAGCAAGGGCCATTAAATAAAACAAAAATGAGGAAATGTATGTTTGATAAATTAGTGGTTGCCTACATAAATCTTCAAAAATTTGAATGTGGATTTCTGCCGTCGAATATGTAAATATTTTTCAAATTTGTTTTTTTTTTTGAATAACGAAGTTCGATCTCTCAGGCCTGATACAAGATGTACATATTGTACATGTACAATGTTTTACATCTCACCTAACTTTATCAATTTATTTACTTTCTTACTTACTTCCTCATTGATTCATTTATTTGGTTTAATCATTGCTTTGTTTGTCTGTTACATGTGATACATGTGAGGAAACCAGACTACCTAGAGAGAACCAACATAGCACACAAAACCTTCTGCAAATTTTTTTGAATCACTGGGTAATTTCATTTGAAGTAACTTATTTTTATGAGTGCAGGAAAGCCTGGGGAGCTACACTGTCATTCTGAGTTTCCATGAGGTCTAGGTACTTGCTGTCTGTGATTCTCTTGATAATTTGTTATCCAGTGGATAAAAAGCTGGAAATAAAATTGTGTGGTGAATAAATGTACGACTGCTTGCTTATTAGCAAATAAATGAACCAAACAGCATTTATCAACATTAGTTTTTTAGCCTCTGTTTGAAGATTTCCTGAAAGTCTGATAGACACCCTTGTCACATTTCCATGTAGGTGATTCGATCCACTTAACATTGTCACATTGGACACACAGACATACATCAGAAGCTACATAATACCTACCCCCCATGTCAAACCTGGACTGTAAAAATGGTTTGTATATGGACCACAGACTCCTTTGTTCATCTTATAGGTAACCTTTGTTATCATAACTATGAAGTTAATTGATGAATTCTGTGTAGTCGGTCCATTCTGTGTTGCTGAGCTATTTTTCCGGTTAAGGTACAGAGACAGCCCATGGACATGCATAGATCCAGTCCCTGACTTGTGCACATGGTCACACGTTGCCTTTAGTTTGACACAAACTGCAAGCACGGCACCCAGGAGATTACCATCAGCTCTTATGGAATTCATCTCCATTGAAACAAGTGCTATACAGGAGTCACTTTTACCAAAGGCAAGGTTCCGTGTCATTATCCACTGCAACATTCTTTTTGACATTTACCAGTCATCTCTACAGTGACCCTGCATGACAACAGTTTGGAGTAAAAAATACATTTAGGCTAGATTTTTATTTTTAATTTTTCTGGGGGTGGGGGGGGGGTATCTGTACAACATTGCGGTGAATGAGAGCCAGTGGAAGCTAGTGCCGCTCTATACAGTATTTGGAGGAGAAGGTAAAATATCTTTATCTCAGTGGAAAGTGTAAGTAAATCCTAATTCCACTCTGCTGTAGTGCAGTAGGTCTTGAGGACAACTGCCAAATACTTGTGTTTCCACAGCAACGGATTTCTTTCCAATTTTTTTTTTTTCAGCTGAGCTGTAGAACATATCCTGACATGAATTGAAAGTGCCAGTGTCTGCGTAGATATTTTAATAGTGTCCAAAAAGTATAGCATGGTTCCAGGGAGACCACCAGCTCACCAACATGTACCCTATGATGGTAAGGCGAAGCAACGTAGAATATGATTATTGCAAACAATGTAGGGCAAATTTATCCAGAGATTAACAAATCACAATGAATTACATTGGGAATTAGTCTGTTTTGTTATGCTTTCTGACCAAATGCCATTGCACACATAAACTATATTTTTTTAGTCTAAGATATATTATGGTAAATACACTAGGGATCACTTCATTGGGTACACTTGCTCATTAATGCAAACAGGCTGCCTCTCTCAACAACGAAAACACCTTGGTAATGAGAAAGGTCAGGGGAGAATGGCCAGACTCGTTACAGCTAACAGGATGAGCACAAGTGCAAAAAGAACAGCTTAGTACAACATTGGTGTGCAAAAAAAAAAGCATATCCATTCATCAACTCGCCAACTCTTATAGTGCTTCTGGAGACAAAAGCATTTCCTACCTTTAACTACATAGAGGTACCTAATAAAGTAGCTACTGAATGTAAGTATTACATTTCTTCTATAGTCCATTGTGACCCAGAGAGGCAACGTGGGTGGAGAAGACTTGGAGGTGTGGGCGACAGAAATGGAAATCTTTCTCTGAGTGGAAAACATGAGGGTGGAGGGACAGACATGGTGACTAAGGAAGAGAATCTACATATTTACCATCATATAGCTCCTTTCCCATCTAAGGAAGACATTGTCTGTTTGTAGTTGGTGCTTTGACTAATTATTATGAAGGAAAAAAACTTAAATGGTTGCTTTCTATTGCTTAGAAAAGTGCTGTTTGTTCCTTCTGTGGTTATAGCACCATTCCTGAATATAAATTATGTATGTTGCTGCAGGAAGATACCTACAATGGACATGTATTATAATGACTGTTTCTCAAGAACCCTGGAAACTGTTGGCTTTTGTGGGGGACCATCCTTAGTAAAGATATGCATTTGAAAAATGCCATTTTTTCATAAGTGAAATCTGAAATGGGAGAAAGGGAATGAGTAGAAAAGGTGAAGGGGGAAGGGACTCTGGTACATGGTCATTAATTGTATTGCTGCTTGAACAATGAATATAGTCAATTTCTAAACAAAATCCTCCCGAATTTTTATCATGCAGCTGCTCCATTTTAAACAGATGCATGTACAAGCCTCAGTTCCTTTTTTACAGGAGTTTCTTCTAGAAAATTCAACAAAACAATAAATGCAGTGCATAAATTAACACTTCTGTCCCTTGCAGCATGTATTTGTTTGTCTCTCTCTTCCCCAGTCTGTTTATGTGTTGCTTATGCAAAGACTTTGGCGCCGATACTCGGTACTTGTCAGGAAACTGACGCAGCCTCGCTGTCGGTTGTCTGTGGATGAGTGGAGCTGGAATGTAGCACATAGCTCTCAGTAGGAAATATGCTCTGCTATGCGCAAGAAGGGGAATGGACATTGTTCTGAAATTAACAGCCAAATGTGCCATCACTCATCCACACTATTACCAGTAATAATACACTGAAATACCATAACAGCTGTGGTATCTACAGTCATTGGCTAAGGTTTTTTTATATATATATAATGTATAAATGGCACCAACAAAAGTCATAGTATTATGGAATATAAGCGCCACCAGCTGCATTTAAAAAGCCAATGAACTATTAGTATTCTGCTCCTTGAATGGCATGGGGTCTTGTCATGTTAAGAGCACTGGTCAAGCAGCATGACTATTTTTGTTAGGTACCTCTCCGAGGCTCTTTTAATGCCAAGGCTGAAATGGTAAAACGGGCCCTCTACTCATCTAATCCAGGAAATTGAAGTCCTTCATATATAAGCAAGTTCTTTCTCATCCTTATGACCTGCATCGCTCTCATCTCTCAGATGCAGAGGCATTTCTCAGGCTCCCGGAGTGACCTCTATACTCCGACCTTCCGCATTATCCCTCCGAGTCTTCAGTGTTTTTATTTGTTTGTGTTTGCCGGTTTCTACTGCAGGAATTCGTAGGTGGCTGCGGCTCGACCTTCCCTTTTTAAAAATCGTCCTTGAGGTGCAAATCGCTGAGAACAGTATGGTGGGAAACTTCTCTAAAGGTTGGCTGCAGCAGGATTCAAGGGCTCAGCCACTGCCTGTGCGCAAAGAACAGAAAAACATTAGTCATCTGCTTGGCCTGGAGCGGAGGCAGTGTCGATTGGAGACACATTTAGCAAGAGTACTGTATATTTTTTAGGTCAGGAGTTGTCACACATTTCATCAGTGCATGAGGCAGGGTTGATGACCTAGGTTAATTAAATTATCATCTGTTATCAGTGCCATGAAAAGTCCCTGTCAACATACGAATAAAGCTTGTATAATTCTGCTTTTCACTATGTATACTTTATGTATCTGTTTTATAATATGTACGTACGTGCCTGTGTGTGTGTATACAAGTCTCCAGATTTGCAGCGTTTGCAGTTTCTGTTATACAAACGTACAGCACTTGTGTTTTTTTTATAGAATATATAAAGTGAATGAAGGGAGATTGCAGGACATACCTGTATAGGAAAAACAGAACCCTTGTCCATGCTCAGTACCGTATCTCATACTCTCTTCATCAACATAATAAATTGGAATCCAGAATTGTAACAGAGAGGTCACTGTGTCCTTTGAAAACTCTGGGAAGCTTATATTTTTAGCCCCCTCTGTGCCATAATTACCGTATGACTTTCTGAAAAGAGCAAAGCGCTGTTATTTATAATCAAAGACATTGGGGCATCTCATTCTGTATACATTTCAAGAGCAAGAAACTAACATAACCAGAGTTGTTTGTTGAATTGTTCATTTTATTTGGTGGTATCATTCATTATAAATTATTGTAGACCATTTTAATAATGACTCTTTTTTTAATGGCTGGGTATTTAGTAATTGAATTCAGGTGAAGTACACTAGTAATTGGTCTGCTGTTATTTAAGCCTTTTGATCTCAAACTGACTTTCATAGCCACTAGACCAACTCCTGTCCAGCAGTCAGAGGATTCCTCTGCAACAGATGTGTTTGGATCACTGCCAGTTGCTTTGTGTCCCTCTAGAATCAGTTGGCCACCAGTTTCTTTGGGTTCTGTATGAAAGTATGAATTGCTGTCGGCCTCCATGAAAACTTGGCTCTAGAAGTTTGTTTGTGGCATGGCCAGCAGAGTTATGCTTTCAGCTGGAAAATTCTCCTCATTATTGTCTGCCCAACAAATTTGTCTCCCAGTGTGAACCAGTTGGTCGTCTATTAGCCCCCTGTGGACAACAGAAGGGCACCTCTTGTAACGTCCATAGTGGCCCACGTTTGGGTCGAGTAACTGTGGCTTAGGCCAGGAGGTACAGGGTGTGGAGGTAAGAGGTCTGGCCAAGTCATGTTTCCTCTTTGTCCCTACAGGCATTGTATCATTCCTGCTCACTTGTGCCATGATGTTTTCTTGTGACATTTGTGACATTGACAGTATTGTTCCCATAAGGCATTTCTATTATGGTGAAAGTCATGTTGCATTGCACTTTTGCACAGCTGTGTTCAAGTTTCTTACAAGCAAATATTCTTCATCTTGTTAAATGTCATCACTAATGTCTTTCCATGTCGAAGATTGATTGGGGGGGGCTGCTTCACATAAGGTCTGCAGCACAATATCTCAAACATGCCATTACTGCTTTATCCCACATTTACATAAAGCATTACTTTATTCTTTGTAGCTGTATTCTCTTTGCTTCTTCCCTGTAATAATGTGCTATAGATTGAGGGGTGTTTCCCCCAATACCCACACATCTCTGTTTCCTCTAAACCCTAGGTCTGCCAACCTATACAGGAATGAGTCTAATGTCATTTGAAGGATGGAGGGGGTGGGGAGTAAAGGATGAGGGAGGGGTACAGTTATTAAGTTCCTTCCTGAATGGTGTCATTTCAATTTCCTGTAGCAACCGTGGCAGAGAAAAGAAAACACATCTGTCCACCGTATTCACCGAAATGCTTCGCTTCCATCAACTCAGACACTCATGTGAAAGGAAAACGTTTTCCTTTATGCAAGTTTATATTTTAGACTTTTTAGTTTTCTCAGCAACAAAAACCAATTAGATTACTTTTATTTTATCACCTTATATGTACGTTTCAGAGATTGGCTGTATGTTTCCTCACCTAAAACAGTTTGCTGTGCATAAACTTGTTGGTTCGTAATATACCTGTATTTGGGTATATTTCTACTGCAGCCTTCTGCACGGCAGCTAAGACTGTGCAGTTTCGAACTGGCCAGCCTGGGGTGGTTTTTGTCGTGCAGTCTAGACAGAGCGGGACTTGGAATTCTGCCCACGTTTTTTCCTCCCCTAATGAGAATGAATAATTCCCCCTGCTCGTGTCTCCCAAGGCCACTTTTCTCTGTAGTGATGGTAAGAACGAAAGTGATGTGCAGACATTCTTTAAATGCTGTGAAATAAATGCACAGAACATGCAAGGGTAAATAAATAAAATCTATATTCTGATCAGAGACAGTAACAGTGACAGTACACTGCAGACCGAGCAAAAACCCTTTGCCTTCTTTCTGGAAGCTTCTGTGCATTATCAGTAGGATGATAGGATGAAATTTCCAAATAATAGGACAAATTGCTTACATAATATAATAATACATAATGCAGCAAATATGTATATAATAGCATGGCTTCACAGTAGTAGTAGTGTCTCAATGTCTGGGGCTCCTCATGTGACATCTAAATGGCCACAGAAAGCAGTGCACAAATTGATAAGAATGTGCATTCCTCCTCCTGAAGTATCGGATCCTCTGTAGTGCCTATAAATTGTCAGGCCACACTGATGTTTTTCAAAAAGTTCAAAGCTAAAAGCAGAATAGACAATGGAGTAGCAGAGGATTCACGGTAGCTGAGCCCTTGTTACTCGTAGTGTGCCAATAGGTTTTGTTTTGTACAAGTGATGTATAAGTGAGGAAACCTTGAGGTATGAGAGTAGGGTCACTATCCAGTAGCCCTGCAGGAGTTAGGGTTAAGGGCCTTGCCCGGTAGGGCTCAGTTGTGATAAGACTGCTCTGCCGGCCACGCGATTCAAACCCACAACCTTCCAGACACTAGGACAGATCCCGAACCCTTCTTTAGGATTTAATCATTTTTCAGATCTGAATAGAATAGATGGAGTAAGTATATGACCCCCCTGGTTTCAATTGTATAGACAAATCATGTATACATAGCTGCATGTTAGCACAATTGGCTGCAGTGATGAAATGAAAGTTGACAGTGTGTGTGATGATTGGCAGCCTAGCCTTCTGTTCTGGCAGAATGGAACCAGCAAGACTTCTGTAGCTTTGCCAGGACTTGGTACATGTTACAGTGTTTTAGTGCTGCTGTGCTATGGTGGCACATGGTAACAGTGGAACGGGGACTGGGTGTTCTTATCCGATCATACAAAACAGCTTGTATGTCTATTTTGCTGTCAAAACTAAAACTGGCTATTCATTTCTCATAAACCTTTCATTGCCAGTTTGTTTCGTTAAAGCAAAATATCAGTCCTATTAGAGACTAGACATTTGGATAAAGATCCGCATGATGGGATTCATATAGACCCTGTGAACTGTCAAGCCAGAATAAATTTGCGCTTCGGTTTTCTTATAACAGTGAACACAGAAAACATTTTGTAAAAGAACATAACTGACAGTCTAAACATATTTACTGTCTATTGCACGAATAGAACATTTTATTCTGTTTTAATTTCAGTTAAGAAGGTCTGCCTCATTAATCATTGAATAAACGTTTGGCTTCGACAGCTTCATGGTCTTTTTGTAATAGAAAAGCAGTTTTTTCAAACAGTGAAATTGTACAACGGATCCTCGCAACAACTTCTGTGAACAAATTCACTAAACCGTCCATTTTGGGGAATAATGTTTTTCTTTGTTTCACTTTAATACTGTATGTTTAAAACTTTTTTTTTTCACACTGATTTGCTGTGCCTTTTTCTATCTGTTTAATAAGAAAAAACAAAGGAAGCATTCACAGATGTATTCATTGTGTCTTAAACATGTATGCTCTATTGCATAAAAATCTTAATGCAATGCAAAACCATTTTTTAGCTCAATGCATACATTTTTTAATGGTTGAAACTTTCTCCCTTCAGATGTCAGAAATTAGGTGAAAGTCATGTTATTAAGTGTAACAATATACATACTGTATGAATTATGGGGGGTTCTGGTAAGGGGAGCATTCAGGTTCAGGGTTAAAGCTGCACATACAGCGAATATCGTGCATTTCTCGCAGTGTGAGTATTTTGTGGGATTTCCTGTTTGCAGTGTTTTCCTGCTGAAAAACGCTGTTACCCCTTGATAGGATGAAAGATACAGGGAGAGTCCATAATTAGTTTGTATTTAGGAAATGGAGGGAACTGGGAGAGCAATGGCAGTGATGAAAAGAAAGAGGAAAGAGAAATGAGGGGAGTAGCTTATAGTCACCTTGGCTTTGATGTAAAAAAGCAAAACTTCCTGACCCAAACAGTGCAAACCAGGCAGCGGAAATTCTGAGTGGCGTTTTCCTCTGTGATTATGAAGAAGCCAATAAGAGAGCAACACCAGGAGTTTACTGGGCTATGGGACAGTGGGGGCCAGAATAAGGGGTTGGGGTATTGCACGGGGGCAGTCACAGGTTTTTTTGGTAGTTTTTTGAAAGGAATAAAATTTATGTGACTGGAAATTTCAGAATATGTGGTCACAGGGATCAGGGGCTTTAAAACGCTGAGCCGAGACAAAGCTAAACGGCCCTCAAATTATCCGTCATTATTTCTTCTGCGAATAACGGCACAATTACTCCTTGGACTAAAAATGCTAGCTCCATTCTTTTGCGTAATTTCTCAGTTTCCATATTAAGAACATAAAGCTCCTCACGGAGTCACAGAGGCTTTTGGAAATACCAGTGCTTAAAGTGCTGTTAAGGAGGTCTAAGCCTGTGCTTCCTTTCTTTCAGTTATAATTAGCTTGTTTTGTCTGCATTTCTGGAGTACACTGGAGCATGAGCTGGGAATATAGGAGCCGAGGAAAGGCAGATGCTGGTGCTTACCCACCAGCGCGTTTCCATGTCCTCATGAAAGCCGGGTGCCTTTGCCGTCCAGCCTAGACCCCCCCCGCCTCTGTCGTCACTCCTAGGTGCCCATCCTGTCCCTCAGCACAGCACAAGCTATATATAGCTCCATCAGCCACAGGCAATGCCCATTGTCTAATAAGCTGCCGAGGTGGGGAGGAGAGAACTTTGGGGTGGGGGGGGGGGACGGGCTGCTTTGCACAATGTACCAGATAGCTTCTCAATAGAAAAAAATAGAATAAATAACATTATTTTCTTCCCTCAGCTGCAAAGAGAAAGTCAAACTAATTCGAACAATCAAGTGTTGCATTAGAGAAAGGTATATAGACTCGCACATTTGTGAAACTGTGCTGGTTCTTTACTGCAGACTTCATTCATATCAAACTTAGGCAGGAATCCTGTTTGAATATAAACCGGAGGAGTGACTGACAAGATGGTAAATGGTGATATGAGCAGGCATCATGCACAGATTTGCAAAACTGTAACATCAGGGGTGGCTGGTGCAGTATTGCTTCATGGGGAGTAATCCCCTTAGCGAGAGTCTGTTAGATACAAGTGTCGGCAAGTTAACTGTGTTTTATGCTTGCAGACTGACAAAAGACATGGAGGTCTTCAATTAACTTTTCCTTTGATTATTTTATGCCACTATCCTGACAAAGGTAGTCTGCATCTCCATGGTAACCCTTCGATAGATTAATTTATCTACACTTAAATCTATGTGTGAGTCGAAATGCTAAAATTTTAAGTTGGCTGGTTATAATTTTTAGCTTGGCAAGCTCCAGTATCAGAACAGAATAGGACATATACCAGGGAAAATAAAATACCTTGAGTGGGAATGTGTCTGTGAGGCAGAGTTTCTATTAAAGCAACGCTGGAGCTAGATATTAAAGCAGAAACTAGCCAGTTCCTATACGTGACAGCTTTAAGGTCTCACCTCATTCTACAGCTTTTCTCCTGACTGATTTTGCACTGAGACAAGCAGTCTGTCTCTGTAGGATTACATCAGCACCCCCTCCCACCCCACGTGGGCTTTTGACGGGAAGGTTGCTGACAGAGCTCAGACTAAGAGCAGAGTTAATGAGCAGGGCACAGGATGGAGAAACAAGGGGAAATGAGGGACAATTGTAAGGAATAGAGGGATGGAGTGAGCAAGGCCACGAGAGACTATAACATCCAAGTGTGACCCGTAATATGTAGTGTTTAACTGACACAAACACACTCCCCGAGATGTCGTCTGGTAAGGCCTCGCGAAAGCGTGGTCCTTTGAGGTAGCTGGCTGTGTACAGAATCCTGCACAAAATGAAGTTTCTGTTTTTAGCACTTGAAAAAGACCACATAAACTGGCGCCATTAATGGCAGCCTTTAATCAGAGCTCTAGGAAAAGCCAGGTTGCAGTGAAGATAATGCTAGTTGGCGTCTTTGTCTCTGGCCAATTAAGCCTACTGCCTGATGGGAACTCTGTACTGCAGCGGTACTATCTAGCAGATTAATCGTTAAAACTAAGGTAGTGTCACAGGGATCTTTTAAGATCCCATAAAACAGTTTCAGGTGCTTTAGCTGAGTGCCTTAGTCTGAATTTCAAATGAACACCTAGTCATACTATGCTGTTAGCTCAATTTTCTTTAAGGATCCATGTGGTTAGCCTACCAAAGACCTCTTACAAGGACAGGACTGACCTCTCTCATTAGCAGAAGGCAGGGGAGGAAACGCCTTACTTATTCACTACCTCCATAAGTTGATTCTTCAAAGCCCTCAGTTGTAATCTCTGCAGCATGTAATATGTCTCCTCTCGGTTAGTGCTTGTCATGATATGCTTTCAAACTGGAGTTCTCCCTCTTCTCAGCCGGTCACTCACTTCATTTGCTTGCTTGTATCATTGAGTAGACTCGTCTGTCGGGGAGCTGCAGTATGACCATGTGTGTGCTTTTGTGTCCTGTCCAGAGTGCAGCAGCGGCCCCCAGCCCCGTCCTTGGGAACATCCCCCCTGGAGATGGAATGCCAGTTGGGCCTGTCCCGCCAGGATTCTTTCAGGTGCAGAGGGCACAGCCAATGGTCTATGACACTGGAATTTCCAGGAAATGACACGATATCCCCATAGTCGCACACCCATATTCCCTTTTTCCAATACACACTCATAAATTATAAAAAAAAAAGCTTATATACGCATGCACAGGTGTACAATCGGCTCATTCTTTTTCTGACATATAAATATATGGACCACAGAATTGGGGGGCTGGGCCTGGGTAACTTTCGGAGCATTAAAAATGAGGTGATGAACAATCAAGAAAAAAAATATGTGCAAATAATTTAATACAAGTCAGTACAATTAATTATTAACAGCCTGAATTATATCTGTGTTTTTTCTTAGACAGAAATGTCATTTTTAGACGAAGGATAATTGATTATTCAACGAATGTTGTGATTTGATATCTACTATCCAACCATAGTTATTAAAATGAATGTAATAGCAGCATTAGCCAAATCTCAACATGCATAATGAGACATATTATGGTCCCCATGACTTTATGCCCCCCCCCCCCGCCCCCCCCCCCCGCCCCCCTCCCGCTCCCGCCCCTTG